>CM076967.1:12046283-12311283 GCA_039105355.1 Benthosema pterotum | reverse complement strand
GTGCCTCTTCGGTTACAACATGGACAGAGCTAAGCAGGCTCATACTGAACATCACAATGTTCAGCGTGGCGACTCGGTCAGCTAGCGCCTCCCTCAGCAGGGTCTCAAGTGTCTCAAGTTTGGTAGAGGCTGCACCTCTCATCGTCATTGTCAACAAGGAGCTATCTCACAGTCATATGAACACTTTTGGTTACAATTTACAATTTAGGCGGACGCTCTTAATTCACAGATTAGTTGAATTTACAATTGCAACTGACAATTTAAGCAGAATTTCCAATTTGATTTTACAGTTTACAATTTAAGCACTAAAAAGATGGTAATACATTTAACATCCTATAAGGTATCTCCTATCCAAGTCTAATATGGTATCTAAAAACTTAGCTATGGGCTGAGGTCTGAAGAGGTGTGTTTTCAGCCTGCAGCGGAAGATAGGGAGTGAGTGGAGTGTTGGCCAGGCGTTTTTACTACTGCCAGCCTCCCTGTGTCAGGTGATCAGAGTGCACGGCAGAAGGCAAGCCTGAGTTTTTTTTCCCCTTTGTAACAACTGGGAGCCAATGGTTCTATTAGTCGTTTAACTACAGAACGTCAATGCGATTCAATTACGTGAGATTGGGTTGGAGACACACAATGTAACACAAGCGTTTCAAACTCATGCAGGTCTCAGGGGGGAAAGTCCAACATCTTAACCATTAGAACAGAGGAATATATCCCTATGGACCGGGGAGATATTGCACTCTTAGAAGTCATCAGGCTGATGCACTGTGCTACACACACACACACACACATCAGTACTTGCCTCTCCGATCATTCCGTTCCACACGCCGTCGATCTTCTTGCCGTGCTTGCCGTTGGTCACAAGGTAAAGGTCGTAGGTGAAGCCAACGATCTTGGCCAGCCTCTTGAGGATGTCGATGCAGAAGCCCTTACAGCACTGCTTCATGGGGGCGACGGGTTCCGGGATGGAACTGTGGCAAAATGGAGGAAAAAAAAGGAAATTAAAAATATATTTTTCATGGCTTTCTTATGGCCCGGATACGCTAGCAATATTTTGATCAATATCAACTAGCAATGTCAACATCAACGGGCAACATGATGAGACACATGGCAACAGGCAACGCCTCCCATTAAAAGGGGAATTCCACCCTAGCGGGTCCATTTGGTTCCATTTGTACACTCTCAGAAAAAAAAGAAGCCTTAGTTTGCATTGAATCATTTTCACCCAACTGCCACCCAACTCAAAATGTTTATTTAGCGAAATAAAAGTTACAAAATCCCTCTTTTTGTCCACCGCAGTGAAGCAGCAGCACAGCAGCCATGGTTTCAGAAAAGTTTATCTGTAGGACTCTAGGAGAAAGACAACAACCAGGAGTTGACCATTTTCTATAGAAAGGTCAACGTTGATAGTTGACGTTGCTTGTTGATTTTGGTCAAAACATTGCTACGTGTATCAGGGCCCTTACTCGGATTTCGGGGGGGGGGGGGTGCATGCGTGCATGTCCCGGAGCAACCAAGTTGTGCGTCGCTCGGTCTGTCATTCATTGGAGGAGCCGCTGAAGCGGAGCGTCCCCCTGTGCTCTGCGGTGGGGTCTTATTACAGACCCATGAGTCACTCTCTGGAGGCCGGCATTGACTCACATATCGATCAGAGGTCAGAGGTTACAGAGCCCAGCGCAGCCTTAAGGATCACCTGATGGATGTCAGTGTGGATGATGTGGAGAGACGTGACCGGACCACGCTGCGGTCCTTCGTGAGGTTTACCTCACTCCTGGAGTCGTGACAGTCGTGTTGTAGGGATTTCATGCTGCCTTTTTAGCAATGCCAATGCTTTTTGTATGTGACTAGGAACAGGGGCGTTTTTGCCATGGGGGGGTCCTGCTTTAAAAGGACCCCAGGCTAATAAGCCTCACATGGATAAATACATTATACTTGTCCTTTATAATTAGAATTGAACATTTAAAACACATATAATATGTTCTTTAGTTTAAAAATAGTTCATACTTTTATCCCATGGGGGGGGGGGGTCCAATTCACAACCCTGACTTTTTGTTTATATGCTGTTAATCCTAGAACACTGAACATGGTTGATTTTCACCCAGATGATTGTACTATTTTTGCAATTTTCATAATGTTGCTGATGTGAGTGGGTCTTTCAGTACCATTATGCTCAGTGACATAATAGAATGTGGGTTTGTTTCCCTGCACAGACACATCCGTGTTATTTTCCCCACACAGGTGTTTATTGATAGTGTGACTGAGAAAAATCACAATCATTCACAAAGGACTTTTTAAATTTAATCTATTTTCTTCGTCTTTGAACCAAAGAAGTTCCTCTTTTTTAGGAATATTTTAAAAATATATAAAATATATAAAAATATATAAAATATAAAAATATGCACATTTTTATAGATCATGCCGCAGCATGATGGTTAGCCCTCATGAAACTTTTTTGTTTGTTTTTTGCGTGTAGTCATGATGAAATATACCCCAGTACCCCAAGATGCCATCTATTTATAATTAATAATAATTATAATTATTCATTTACGATTAATAATTAAGGTAATGTTCAAGGGTTAATGCTGTATTATTTGACTGGCTGTCAGTAATCTGTTCCAGTTTGTTGAAGAGGAGGGTTGGGTTTGACCCGGGGAGGACAGGATGAAGGAGCTCACCTGCTTTTTTATCTTCTCTCAAAATTACCATTAATCTTCTACATTCTCTAGTTGTGTAGACTTGGGCTAATTCAGATGGTGAATATTTAACTCTTGCGAGTGAAAACATGAACCAAATGGACCCTTGCGCGTCCATTTGGTTTCATGTTCATGCTCTCAAAGAGTTACAGCTGATTAACCAACTTTACCTGGAAACCTCTCAGGTAGCCATTTCTGTCGACTGCTCTCGCGTTTGTACAGAATTTGATCCTTTTATTTTTAAGAGCATGTAATATTAAACAATCAAGAATAGACTTGGACAGAGTACAAGGAAAAAGAGGCAGTGAACGGGTGGACATTTACCTCAGACATTTACAGTGTAATGAATATGTGCATTAATGCTTAGGGTGATTCATGCGGTTCATTGGGTTTACAGACGGTTTATGTAAGACGCGCTGTCTGAGGGATCTTGTACAACATATGTATATATTTTTGCATTCCCGTTGGTGAATACATCATCCCCATAGCGGTGGTTTTCAGCCCCTTTTCATATCAAAGCCCATTATTCACTCTTGAGAGCGTAAAATGACCCTTACCCGGTCCACTGAGTATCACTTTTATGCTCTTAGAACGCCCTCAATGACCACTCGTTGAAGAACGCAGCTATACAGACGTGGACGTGGAAGAAATTGTGCAAAATAAACAAACTGCCCGTACCCATGTATGCAGCGTCGCCATACATTGTTTCACTTGCTATTAAGCTGTGATAAGAAAAAAAAAACTAAACTCCCTGCCAAAACCCGTTAGCCCAAAGTAGCTACATTAAAAAGGAAAAGTGCATCTGAGCCAGCAGTCGTGCATAAATATTCTGTGTAGTGCGTTAGACGGTTTTCTTTTCTTTCTAGTTTTCAGTATTGACTGCAGCCGAGCTGTAGCCCACGGCCAAGGAGGAGATCAGAGGAAGCAACACCTGCTCTGTATCCTGAACAACGTATAACGCCTCAAAGAAAACCAGGACAGCAGCTTTCTGTACTGTTATCGCGTTTTGGTGTTCTAGGCATTATGCTACACTTTGCCTACAAAATAGCAGACCTACAAGCAGACCTACGATTTTTCAAAAATACAAGCTCATAGCGCACCACTCGGTGGCGCGGTATGAGCTTGTATTTTTGAAAAATCGTGAGAATGTGGCACAAATCTTTGAATATATTATTTCAGAAGGAAACATTTTTAACTCAAATCTTTGCTTCTGGGGGATCCCTATAAAACAAGTTTTCAGATGGGGGTCCGCAGCAAAATATAGATAATTCTGGTGGTCCTTGGCATGAAATATGTTGAGCATCGCTGGCACAGGAACTTTTTTTTTTCCTGAAAAACTGGAATCTAGTGTCAGAAACTAGAATTCAGCGTAAAAAAATAGAATATAGTGTCGGAAACTAGAATCTAGCATTGGGAATCTAGCGCCAGAAATGTAACGTCAAAACTAGAATGCCCAAAATGTGCCAGAAACATGCATAATAGCAATGTCTAAAAACAAAAACAAAACAACATACTTTAGTGGTCAGGACAGAAAAAAAAAAGAAAAGAACGGATCTATCTAAAAGTGAAAAATGATGTGAACGATGCAGTGTACTGTATAAGTCTGCTGTGCCCAGAAGTTATTCAAGAAGAAATGCACTGCTATGGATCGATATGCTGGGATGATGAGAGGCAGGCAAACAAAGAAATAACCGTCCAAAAATGCTAATTGGGTTGTATTCAAATTAAAATACAAATCATTTATTGATTACGTTGCTGTTTGTGTATCAGTATTGTACCGCTAAATTACTGATTTAGACATTCACAAGAACACATCATCATTGTTATTTTTTATTTTGTATCTACTAGCTGGATTTCCAGAGTCAGTTTGCATGTCTCTGTCTCAGTCTCTTTACACTGTTAACACATTTTGAGTGTTTTTTTCCCCAGCACAGTTCTGCTCCAACAATGCTCTGCAAAACAGGCAAGCGAGGATTAATGATTGTGTGAACAATGGAGCTGAGATACCACTGACTGCTGCAGACTCCATGATGGTTTTAAAGTGGTTAACGGCACTTAATGTCAAATAACAATATGACAGTTTTTTAATTATGACCCAGATAGCAAACTGCAAAGTATTGTCTTAGGGTAGAGAACTGCTTTCAGAGCCGTAAAAAGCCTCTGTCCCCTGATGCTACTGACAACTTAACTCGTATTAATTAAACTAGCCTGGATAATAAGCCAGACTAATATCACTCTGTCGTGGTTGCATTAGTCTGGGAAAGCTGTGTATCCATCCTGTTTTCCCAGGGGACATTGAACGCCACTGTACCAAAGCCCACACGTATTTGCATACACAGTCCAGACAGTCCAAATATTTCTCTGGAGTAGGAAAGTCGGCGTACTGATGAGCTTTCCCAGAACGTGTTCCGCCTGACGCTGCGCTGATTACACGCTGATTCACGCCTGCCTTTGGCCAGGCTAGTATTAAGCAGCGGTGGGAAAAATATCTGTAACCAATTGTGTAAGATCACAACAAATCCAACAAATCCACAACAAATCCAAATTATGCACAGGTTATGTTATGGCATATATAATAGGGAAAAAATGCATAATTCTCTATCACACACATCTATCTCATGTGTTGGCACGGCTGTGGAGAAAATGTGGACTACAATCATCGCGTAAATGTGGACTACAGTACAGTCGCATGATTTGTCACTACGTTACCGCAGCGAAATTGGACCTCCGCTTTTAACCCATCACTTGGAGTGGTGAGCTCCAAGGAGCGGTGAGCTGCGGCTTGCCGCGCTCGGGAATCATTAAAGTAAATTAATTAATTAATCGCGTAAATGTGGACTACAGTACAGTCATTGCATAAACAACACGTTATTACATTAGGATTCTTATCAGTTAAACACACTCTTACTGTATGTAAGAACAAGCCAAACTGCTTCAGCATTGACAATAGACCTTTCCCTAAGCCGTCCCCCAGTGTCCATGCAACCATGTGTTGGACACTCTCCAGCAGGGCTCATTCATTCCAATGCAAACATCATGGGCAGTGCACATTAAATATTGGTTCATTCTTTGGAATCAGACCTTCAAAATCGTGTGTAATCCGCTAACAAGGCCTGCCATATGCACTGGGAAAACATTTGTTTCTGAAAACAATGTTTTATCACATACTGATAACAGGGCTTGACACTAACACTTGCCCACTTGCCCGGGGCAAGTAAAAAAAAATGGGGTGGCAAGTGAAGACTGCTACCTGGTTGCCCGATCGGGCAAGTGTGCAACTTGAAAAACTGGATTTGGGAAACAAAACAGCCAAATTAACATACAGATCAAAATTACCTAATCTTCTACATTCTCTAGTTGTGTAGACCTGGGCTAATTAAGATGATGAAATTTAACTCTTGAGAACGTAAAAATGAAACCATTTGGTTTCATTTTTACGTTCTCAAGAGTTACACATGGTTAACAAACTTGACTGGGGACCACCTGGAACCCTCTCAGGGACCACTGTTGGTCCCCAGACCACCTGTTGAAAACCCCTGGTTCAAAGCACCGAAGTAGGAAGTAAACTTAAATGCAAAATTTACAATATATATTTTTGGGGGGCAAGTGACCATGACCTGAGGGCAAGTAGAACCTGACTTGTACTTGCCCGATGGGCAAGTGCCTCAGAGACCTTAGTGTCAACCCCTGGATAATATATTGAAGTGGAGAGATATATTTATCACATGTTATGCTTAGCTGTGATTGGACCATAGCGGTTTGGGGGGAGGGCCTTACCCAAATGTCTATTGGACAACACTAACCCATAATGCATTTATTTATTTCTTTAACAAGCAACAAAACCCGGCCGTTCTGCCGGGCCTCGTTCATTGTCCTCTGCTTTTTTAAGGGATCAAGCAGTCCACGAAGTGGACTTGATCCCTTCTTGTTTCTGTCTCTTTTTTCCTTCTCCTTCTCCTTCTTCCGCCAGAAATAGCTGTTCTGGCTGAACCGTGCAGTCGGTTTTCGCGAAAATTGGTAATC
Source organism: Benthosema pterotum (assembly GCA_039105355.1). Taxonomy (NCBI): domain Eukaryota; kingdom Metazoa; phylum Chordata; class Actinopteri; order Myctophiformes; family Myctophidae; genus Benthosema; species Benthosema pterotum. The sequence continues at coordinate 12,304,573 of CM076967.1, read as the reverse complement.
TGGTAGAGGGTGATGCCAAACGGTGATGATGCGAAGCCTGTGACCACTGGTCAAATGGTGGCGCTATAGCACTCAACTGAAATTGCAAACTTTAAACACTCATAACTCATGAACCGCTCGACTCTCAGAAATGTAACTTATATTCACTTATGCGTCTGCTTATGTCAAACAACTTTTGTATTCTGACTTTTGACCTCTGACCTTTAGATGAGCCGCCATCTTTAATCATATGTAAAACAGTTAAAATGTCTCTTCTCCTACAATCTTTGATCAAAATGCATAACAATGACCTACATATGAACTTTGAAGCCATACAAACATGAAATGAGTGTGAATTTTGTTTTCAGTGAAAAAAATGATGTTTTTACGAGCCAATGAAAATTGCTTGTTTGTGAAAATTCTTCTATTATCCCTAATCTACACATGCAAAGTAATCTGTTTATGAGATTTTACAGTTTGGTAGAGGGGGATGCCAAATAACACTAAAACCAGTCTTGCTCCAATCGCTCAAATGGGGGCGCTATAGCAATTCTTTGAAACTGAAACATTTGAACAAGCATAACTCAGGCTTCGTTTGGCTTAAAATCATGGGACTTGTTCCTACACGTTCCTTGATTCATGTGGAACACATCTGTAATTTCGACTGGTAAGCTCCACCCCCAGAGTGTCTGCCATTTTAAGCAGTTTGAAAAATGCTCATGCCTGATTTTATGCCTGGATTTTTGATCAATTTGCATGACACCTGCTACATGAGAACTTTGGCCCCATCCGGACAAAACTTCAGAAGCAAATTTGTTTTCATCAAAAAATGACGTTTTTATAAGCCAATGAAAGTTGCTCGTTTGTGAAGAGTCTTCTTCTGCTTGTTTCTCTCTGGCAACACTGGAGCAAGTACATTGTGCCAGATTGTGTGAGAGGAATAAGCATGTGGAACTTGTTTCCATTTGTCACTTTGACCACTAAGCTCCACCCTCGGACTGCTGAATTGTGCATATTGTTCATATTGCTTACTGCTTGGTGGCGTGTTGTTGGGTTGTTTCATTGATGACAACAACTAAGCAAATCATTGTGCCTGGATAGCTCAGTCGGTACGGTGCCTGACTTCGGAACACAAGATTGAGGGTTCAAGTCCCACTGCTGACAATACAAAGTCTGAGTCTCCAAAAACCCTGCTGTGTTTCCACAATCACATGATGTATTTCTTCCATGTTTCTATGGCTTATTTGTGCATATTTAAGGAGCGGTAGTGGCTCAGAGGTAGAGTAACCGGATGGTAACCACAAGGTTGCCGGTTCGATCCCGGGCTCCTGCAGAGTTAGTGTCGATGTGTCCCTGTCCCACTGCCATCAGTGTATGAATGTGTGTGTGAATGGGTGAATGTGATGCACAATCTATGTAAAGCGCCTTGGATAAAGGCGCTATATAAATGCACCATTTACCATTTACCAAGCAGTCCACTGAATGTGTGTGTTGTTTCCAGTACGTCTTGTGTCTGTTGGGTAGCCTCATTGGTAGAGCGTATGACTTGGAAATGAGAGTTCCTGGGTTCAAATCCCGGCACGGACACCTAGTAATATGAGTCAATCATGCACAATCTCATGTGGTCTTCTACATCTAAGTTCATGGTTCTATGTGTAACCCAGGGTAAAACTCAATGTAATGGTGGTTGTCACCATTCGGCCATGTTGTGTTTTGTCACTATTCGGCCATGTTGTCACTAATGACAGTTCACAGCTCAGTTCGCCACTCACTCACAGCTCACCAATCATTTACTCATTCAGCAACTCAGTGGCCTTGTGGTTAGAGTGTCCGCCCTGAGACTGGGAGGCCGGGGTTCGATTCCCGGCCGGGTCATACCAAAGGCTCTAAAAACGGGATCCAATGCCTCCCTGCTTGGCACTCAGCATCAAGGGTTGGATTGGGGGTAAGACCCTGTGTCATACTAGCGTCATGTCCAGAGGGTGTACTTGTACATCAAGCTGCCTCATGCTACAGAAACAGGAGATAGGCACCTGCCCTATGGGCCTCATGGCTGGGCAAGGCTGTTTGACTGTCACTATTCGGCCATGTTGTCACTAAATACAGTTCATAGCTCAGTTCACCACTCACTCACAGCTCACCAATCATTCACTCAGTCACACCAGATTGTGAGTCAGTCAGGGCAGGAATCAAAAACCCTGCCCTGCTCCCATAATTACCTGATGTATTTCTGAAGTTCAGGCTCCCATGTTTCTATGGCTTATTTGTGCGTATTGTTCTTACTCCTTATTGCTGCTTGCTTGATCCCGTTTTATTGCTGCTTGCAGCTATATTTTTCTGTCTGTCTTTTATTGAGAGTCGTCTGAGCTTGCATTTTTTATCTGCCCGTTTCCTCACAGCGTTTCACAGTTTTCTGTAACCAACCCTGAAATCCTCTGGAACGCTCAGAGCCTTTTGGCTCCTCCCGGTCCTATTGGCAGGTGAATGGTAAGCCTCTCTGTAGCCATCAGGGCGTCATTATGCTCCACGCCTGGTTGTAAAACACTGACTGACATTCTTAATCCTTCGCTTGTCCCGTCGGCAGCACCACCTTTAAATGCTCCGGAAAACGGTTTCATAAAATATTTCTTACAATTGTCTATTTTATTAATTTATATCCAATTTGACCCCATACGAGACAATGTTTAACCGCTTGAACTTTAGCGTACCTATTCTGGGGTGCGGGAAGAGGCGAACTCAACCAGCAATTATAGACCATGTTTTAACCAAGTCGCATCCACTAGTGACCAGGTCCAGGCCACTTGCTTACTAGTTTGCGACCAGGTCTATAGAGTATACCGAGTTTTACATGTCTCATGTGGTGGATAACCGTTCCGTTTTGTATAAATGTGTGTATGTACTGTATGTATCAAAAAATGGTACACGTGATCTCTGGACCTATCCAAATTTGAATCGCACATCAAGGTTGGTTTCATCAACACAGAGACGACAGCAATTCCATTTAAATCCATAGGGTGTGCCATTGAAATTGCAATTACCCAATTACCCATTTTGGAGAGGAAAAACGCTCCAAATTACTTACACGTGATCACAAAGGAGACTTGACATTGCACAACTGCTCTACAGTGACCAGAACGATACATTTATTTTTGCACCACTCACTTCACACAGGTGTGATTTTTTATTACTTTTTTTTTCCCAAATCCAACCCAAAGTTTATTTTTTACAAACGTACCTTGTGAGATGATAATGATTAATATAATTTAATACGCTAGCTGCTTGGAGTAATGTGTTGATTTGTATGTTGTGTGTTAACATGTTTTTCTGCCCTGCTGGGACTGATGGGATTGAGTCGTTTGAAGTTTCTTGTGGAGAAAGTCATGTCCGCTCGAATTCTCTGCCTTTTTATTCCCGTTACCAACATGTTGCTCTAGACTGGCGCACTACATTTGCATGCAGCACGGCACACATCCATTTTTTATAATACCTTCAACGTCGGCATGCTAATTTCAACCCACTGGAAGAAGACGAAGCCCCAAGTCTTTAAATTGAGATGCTTTCAAGGTAAATATAACTAAGTTCCTTCCCTTGTGCCAGCGGGCTGACATCCAAAGTGTGGAGAAAAAACAAGAAAGAAACGGTGGAATTTCAAGGCCCCCCGCTCAGTTGAGTTTAAAATAAAGTTATTTTTCATGGCTCAGCTATCATTATATAAATCAAGATACAGGCTGTATTTCACATGTATTTAAAATGGTAAATGGTGCATTTATATAGGACCTTTTGTTCAAGGCACTTTATAAATCACACCTGGGGCTGAATGCTTCCCTTTGGCTGACTGAAACGGCCCGTGGAAGAGGGGAATTAGATAATACAACATGCAATACAATTAGCTCTTCACTAAGCCCCTCCCCAATCCGGCTTTGTCCAATAGGCACGTTGGAAGAGGAAAGCTTGACCAGGAAAGCTTGACCTGGATAGCAACGGTTTGCATTGCCATTGGACAGTGAGCATTGAATGCATTGGATTGAATGGGTGCGAATGGGACAAAAAAAAGTTGTCGCAGCAATTCTGTCCGGAATGGAAGTCAACAACGGGATCTTTATCAGACGAGGCGCTCGGACTAATAGTTGGATTAAAGAATGAAATCTACATTTCGGCGTCTGCTGCGGCTTCGTTACCGGCACACGGGACCGCGCACGGCGACCTCGGCAGTCTGTGAGTTAAAGTGATCAGTCAACACATTGAGTATGCATGCCATACTGGCATACTCCATCAACGCATGGAGCATGTATGTGTGTGCGTGTGTGTGTGACCTCTGACCTGCTATTGAGGGGCCGTCTACACGGCACAGAGTCGCGGATGCAGGTTCCAGAGGTGGGGTCCGCCAGCTCCACGATGACGAAGGGCCGCTCCTCCAAGGTGACCACCCGGAGGTGCTGGGCGTCGTCGGGGGGCTTGAGGAAGGGTCCGTAGCGGGACCAAGCCGGGTACTTGAGGCTGAGCACGCCGTTCTCCCACGAGCCTACCTGAGGGAGAGAGACAGGGAGACACACACGCACACATGTTAGACACAGTTTATGGGACAATCTCGTAGTAGAGCTACTTCTGCTCCGCCTGGTGGTTCGAGCATCTAGTTAGGATGCCTCTCGAGCATCTCCCTAGATAGACCCTGTGCAGACCAAGGCACAGATGGAGGGATTACATCGACTCGATGTTCTCGCGTGCCCCAAGAGGAAGTCACTAATGTTGCTAGGGAGAGGAAAGTCTGGAGCTCTCTCCGACTATGGATAAGTGGTTGAAGATGGAGAGACTGATATGTGTTAGGCCAGTTGTGAGAAACTTTGGTGGTATTGAGTTTTGAGCTATTTTTTTCTTTTTTTTTTAATCTTACTTCATATAACAATGCTACCTGATGATCATGTTTTAGGGTAGAAAAAAATCATGGCACTCCATCATAAGAAGTTTACACAATTAGAGACTGTAGAAGATTAATGGTCCTTAGTATAATAAATAATCTTTAGTTTGGGGGGTCTATGGGGTGAAAATGTCATCAAAATTTGGTCTGTGGCTGAATAGATAGTGGGCCCTGGTATCAAAATGGTTGAAAACCATTGCATTAGGCCAGGGGTTTTCAACAGGTGGTCCGGGGACCACCAGTGGTCCTTGAGAGGGTTCCAGGTGGTCCCCAGCTAATTGTTTAACCAGATGTAACTCTTGAGAACGTAAAAATGAAACCAAATGGACCCTGGCGGGTCCATTTGGTTTCATTTTTACACTCTCAAGAGTTAAAATATCCATCATGCGAATTAGTCCAAATCTACACAACTAGAAGATTAATGGTCATGGACAGAAGCAAAAGAAATCTTTAGTTTTGGGGCTCTGTGGGTCTAAAAAATATCCTCAATTGGTGGTCCGTGGCTCAAATGCTGAATAAATGGTGGGCCCTGGTATCAAAATGGTTGAAAACCATTGCATTAGGCTACAGGAGTCCTGCTTTGACCCCCTTCATGCCTCACCGCTCTGTTAGCCTTGTCACTGTAAATAAAGTAATTATTTCAACTCGCTCATCTGCCTCCGGTTGTCCTCCTGAGACACGCTCGCGGCACCATGTTTTTACAATATATTTCCCTCTGAACGGCCAGAGGGTCAATGCCAAACTTTGCTATTTTCTGAGGTAAATTGGACTTGTGATACATATATGGCCTCAACTGCTGTCTCCATTCGTCATTCTGCATTTGGTTTGCGATGCCTTTATAAGCCTCTTAAATGAATACTTCATCTTACAGAATTACGTTTGAAGTCTAGAATTCATGAATAAAATGTTGTCTTTCTTACATTCCTTCCCGGTGAAGGATCCAAAAAAAAAGAAACAAAGTGAAATGAAAACATGATGAATTGAAGAAAAATATGGCCGGGGTCCAGGAGCAACAACAGTTTTGAAGAAACGAGCACACAGACTGTTTGGAGGACAATGGGATCATATACTGTATAATAAAAATATCATTTTTATATAGTTTTTCTGTTCTGAACGCGTTTGTGTGTTCAACGCATTATGTTACACTTTACCTATTGAAAAATATCAGATCTACGAGCTCAGATGTACTCGGTGGCGCGATATGAGCTCGTAGAAAATGATGGAAATGATGCGCAAATCCAAGAATATATTCTATTTGACACCTGATCGGAGTGTCTGCCACTAGATTCTAGTTTCTGACAAGTTTCTGTTTCTGGTGCTAGTTTTTGACAGATTCTAGTTTTTTCTGAAAAATCTATGTTCCTGTGTGATGCTCAACATATTTCATGCCAAGGACCACCAGAATTATCTATATTTGCCTGCGGACGCGTTTGTAGATCTGCTCTTTTTCAATAGATAAAGCATAACATAATGCTTAATCCTGCTTTTAGATCTCTCTCTCTGTCACTCTCCCTCTGTCTCTGCTGTGTAATGTGTGCAGCTGTTATGTCGTCCATAGATGTCCTGTCCCTCCCATTAGCGGAATGGATAGCGGCATGTCCATGATTCATTGGCTACTGCTGAGCCATCTGTCCCATAGCCGGGAGAATAGCGTCCATGGCTACTTCTTCTTTTGCAATCCAGCGTGGATGTGTTTACTTCAATGGAGGAAGTAGAGCCGCAGGCGCTATACACATCACTCTTTTCTACAAGAGCTGTTAAACCAACACAATGGGCTCCATTTTCGTCACCGCTAAACCCCGTATCCCTCAACTTTTTTGCCTTTTTAAACTATTAAAAAAGAACATTTCTCAATAGTTTAAATGGTCAGTCTACTGTACATGCTCACAATGTGTCAATAGATTGCCACGTTGAACTATTCCAAAAAGTTTTTCAAAATAGTAAAAAAAAAAAATGATAAGGGGTTTAGGATAAGGGGATTAGATGGTAACGGAAATGGAGCCCAATACATGTTCCTGCAATGCGATCATTAATGAAAAACACCTATACTCTTAACTTTACGCAGCGACAAAAAAAACTGGGCTAATATCAACAGATTGTGATGTTTGTTCTCATGGTCATGCTCACCAGTGTGGTGTGCAAGTACATTAGTACAAATTTGAGGAATTTGTATTTCCAATTCCCAATACGCCACTACACCACAGATCGAAATATTGTACTTTTACTTCAGTTTTCCTTCAGTGGTGCCACAGCGAATCATCTACCTGTCCTCTGCCTCCTCTTTGTCTCACACCAACTAACTTCATGCCCTCTTTCACTACATCAGAGGTTTTCAACAGGTGGTCCGGGGACCACCACTGGTCCTTGAGAGGGTTCCAGGAGGTCCCCAGCTAAGTTGGTTAACCAGATCTAACTCCTGAGAACGTAAAAATGAAACCATTTGGTTGCATTTTTACGCTCTCAAGAGTTAAAATATTCATCATCTTAATTATGTAATGTAATACATAATGTAGAAGATTAACGGTCATTTTGGTCTGTATATTTGACTGTTTTGTTTCCCAAATCCAGCCTGGAATTGTGGACAAAAGCAAAAGAAATCTTTAGTTTTGGAGTCTTTGGGGCTAAAATGTCCTCAAATGGTGGTCCGTGGCTCAAATTCTGAATAAATGATGGGCCCTGGTATCAAAAAGGTTGAAAACCACTGGGTCAAAGACGAATAAGCGTTTCCAAGCCTAAAAAAATAAAAGTATTCTCATACAAAATGTTTTAACTTTTTTGGGTAGCTTAGAGTGTCTCTTGTTTAAGGTTAATATTTTCTGTTCAGGAAATCGTACACAACATTCCTTTTCAGTCCATTTTCTAAGATGTGACAATTCGGTGTAATATAGTAAAATGCAAAGATAGTGTATGACATAAAAATAAATAAATGAAATGCACGTCATAGTAAGCAGCTATGTTTAAGGTCTTCATTGAACCTAAAATTGACATGTTTTTTATTTCCATTAAATTTCAACTATAAAAGTGACTTTTGACATTTCACTGAATGACATTTCATTTTGTGTCCACTGGTACCACATCATAACAACATGGATATATCACATATTTCAGAGAGGGAAACTCACCTTCTGATACCACCTCCAAAGTCTTCAGGAGTTCTTCTAACAATGGCACAGGTGTTCAGCTGACTATATACTAGTTTGGTCGTTTAAAAAGGCCAGCTTTATCTCATTACACTGAATGATCTGTAATTAATTGAGTATTGGGCACAAAAGTCCCCTAATGATTTGAATATCAAAACAAAGGAGTATTGCAACGTGCTTTTAATATAACATGACCAACACCTGTACAATTATGCCAGGACAGTTAAAACAGACCTTTGTTTATTTTTTCACATGAATATTTAAACATGTTTCATTGAAATTGTAGTTCGTACTCTTACACTGAATGACAAATATGGACTTTATGAGCTTATTTCACCTATGCTCTTAATTCTTTTTTTCATCAAAAGTTACTGACATTACAAAGTGGACCATGTACTTTCACCTGATGTATCCAAAATGTAATCCTCTTCATGTCATGGTACTTTTATGTGTCCGTACCCAAAAAAAAGGGCGTCTCGTCTTTGACCCCACTGCACTACATCCATAAAACACCTCTCTGGTCTTCCTCTAGGCCTCCTGCCTGCCTGGCAGTTCCAACCTCAACGTCCTTCCACCGGCATATCACTCATTATCCCTCCTTTGTACGTGTCCAAACTATCATGACTGACTTCATCTCCAAAACATCTGAGATGCGCCGACTCACTGACCCTCTGAAGTACTCATTCCTGTCCCTGTTCATCCTTGTTACTCCCAGAGAGAAACCCCAACATTTTACTCTACTGCTACTTCCAGCTCTGCTACCTGTGTCCACACCATGACCTCACCATTGTCTTGTACAGCTTCCCTTTCACTCCTGCTGATACTTTCCTTTTCACAAATCACAGCTGACACTTTTCTTGACCCATTCGTACCTGCTGTTTGCACTCTTGGTTTGCTCTTTTTCCCCCCGACACTCTCCATTGCTCTGAAACGTTGATTCTAAAAGTACTTAAAGGGGATTTCCACCCATTTTCAAAAAAATCCTGAGAGGATACAAATGTGAACCAAATGGACCATAGTGGGTCCATTTGGTTCCATTTGTACCCTCTCAGGAAAAAGGGGTCTGAAAGAAAAATCATTAACATGGTCATCAGATGTATTTCACCATGTTAATGATTTTTTTGGGGGAACTTTTTATCATGTCCACACAACATCTCGGAGGTATATTAATGACATATTAAGATGTTGAAAATGGGTGGTCTTCCACCTTCCTTTTTCTCTCCACAACCTAAATGGTACATGGTGCATTTATATAGTGCCTTTATCCAAGAAGCTGTACATTCACATTCACGCGCATTCCATAAACTGGCGTACAGTGCATTTTATGGACACGTACACAGGAGGAGCCAGGTTTCGCACCACAGACCCATGGATCATTGGGAACAGTTGCCCCTCTGTCAGCCTGGAACCTCACCCAGCAAACACCATCGGGACCGGGACGAATTAGTGATGTCTTCAGTGTGTCCAGATCAAGGCAATCCCAAGACTAAGTCAAATCTGTCCCAGAATATCACTGATTTCAACCAACACAAATATTGTCCACTAAAAAAAAAAAATGTCTCTGGATGAATCAGAGATAATCAGACTGAGGCCAGTTTCAATCAGGGGCGGATCTAGGCATGGCCACTGGGGGGCAATGTCCCCCTAAATGCCCTGACTGCCACACCAAACATGATGGCATGCAAAACCAACCAAGATATTTTCAAATTGCTTCTATTTAAAATGATGTGAAACACTACTACTGCTAGTAACTAACTACAGCTGTGTCACCACTAAACCAACAGCATTTCATCATTGAAAACAGAAAACTCTTTGAGTCAGACCTTTAGCTTTATGCGTGTCTGTTGCAACTCCAACAACAACTGATGTTATTATTGATGCTTGACTTGCCTAATAGAAGTACTGTAACTGAAAATGGCATACTATTTTTTCTTGCCCCCCCAATTGTGAAATGTACATCCGCCCCTGGTCTCAATCACAACTAGTCAGATCTGGAATAGATCTCAGAATAGCTTAGCTATAGCGTTATTATGGGCTGTGTATCTGGCCTAGTCTTGAACATCACAGGAGTCACTGGAGGACGTCATCGTAACGTGACTGGAGGACTCCAGTGACGTTCCAGATTTGGGCCAAATCATTCACGCACATGACCTCCATTCCTCTCTCTTCCTGGGGATACCTCCACCTGGATTTTCCTCGTCCATCTCCTGCTCTACAGATCACAATGTTGTCTGCAAAGATCACAGTCCATGGGGATTCCTGTCTAACCTCATCCGTCAGACTGTCCATCAAAAATGGCGAACAATGAGGTCCTCGATGCAGACCCACTCCCACCTTGAACTCCTGTCACACCGGTTCTATTTCTCTGCAGTTACCACAACTCTGCACGTCACATCCTTGTTTGTAAAATAAACAACACACTTCTCCACTACTCACCCTCTGATTATCTAAGACAGTTTTCAACCGTTTTCATACCAAGGCCCACTATTTATTCTTTTGCTTTTGTCCACAATTCCAGGTTGGATTTGGGGAAACAAAACAGTCAAACATACAGGTCAACTATTAATCTTCTACATTCTCTGGTTGTGTAGACTTGGAAAAATTCAGATGATGAATAGTTTCCTGTTGAACACCCCTGACCTATAGTCAAATCCCACTGCCAATCTTTCCAAGACACTTCCATATACCTCATTGTCACAAAAAACACCGTCAACCTAAATATTGCCAGCAAGAACAACTGCCTTTTCACACATTCTCTTCAATGTCTTCCTCACTTCATCCTTTTGAATACTTTTGTAAAGATACTCAAGTAAATCTTGTCTTGAATTCCAGACTTTTATAGATTATTTATATTCGCACTATTGATACGTTTTACTTGCCAGGGAATGCTGGAGCACTAGAGTGCCTTACAAGAAGATAAGACAGATTTCACTCAGATTTCATCACACTGTCACATCTAAAGGCTCTCTCTAGAAGCGTTTATATTCCAAAATGAGATGCTCACTGAGGTCAGAAGTGAGTATAGACCATCGGGTGTACTGGTCAAAACCATGGACACCCATCCACCTCTTTACCTAGTCCTGCTAAAACAGGGGTTTTCCCTGAAAGGATTCCAGGTGGTCCCCAGGCTAAATGATGGAAACTTGGTTAACCAGATGCAACTCTTTGAGGGTAAAAATGAAACCAAATGGACCCGCAATGTTTACGCTCAAGAGTTAAAATATTAATCATCTGAATTATTAATTTTGATCTGTAGACTATGTTTGACCGTTTAGTTTTCTTGGAAATCCAGCCTGGTATTGGACAAAAGCAAAAGAAATCTTTAGTTTTGGGAGCTGTGGGGCTAAAATGTCATCAAATGGTGGCCTGTGACTAAAATTCTGAATAAATAGTGGGCCCTGGTATGAAAAAGGCAGCACTGTGTGTGTGTGTGTGTGTGTGTGTGTGTGTGTGTGTGTGTGTGTGTGTGTGTGTGTGTGTGTGTGTGTGTGCGCGCGCGCACGTGTGCGTGCGTAAAGAGACAGACAGATGGAAAGAAGCGTGTGAGAGAAGGACAGACAGACAGACAGACGGAAAGGATAACAGAGGAGGAGGAAATAGTGCGTGACAGCGAGTGTGAGACGGGCGAGTGTGAGAGGACACGGAGCTTGACCTTCACACACACGTGCACGTGGTTCAGCTTGTATATAATGTGCAGGTCTGTGCACGTGCTCCGAGAATGACCTGCAGCCAACATACAGTACATGACCGGTGGCTTGAAGCTCACATAGCACTATAGGCACTATGGACACTTTCAGTAGCGGGTATCATGGTCGCAGCAAACGTATTTCCTACCAGTGGTTTTCAACCTTTTCATCATCCCACACCATCATACTATTTGATGACATTTTAGCCCCCCAAAACTAAAGTTTCCTTTTGCTTTTGTCCACAATTCCAGGTTGGATTTCGGGGAAAATAAAACAGTCAAACATCAACCATTAATCTTATATTACAGTGGATGAGGAAAATGACGACTGTACCTATATACCTCACACTAAGCATTTAAAATATGCAAAACAACAAACAAGACAAAACAAACAAGCCCACGACTGCTGTGAATCACGACACGTATCAATCTGGCTTAAACTGACCTATGATAGTTTTTCTTTAAAGGCAGTGTCAGGTTCTATAAACATCATCATCCCACATACTTTTCTGTTTTTGTTTACATGCTAATATCACTCATTGGCTGCGTTTCTTTGATGTACACACACACACACACACACACACACACACACACACACACACACACACACACACACACACACACACACACACACACACACACACACACACACACACACACACACACACACACACACACCAAAATGTCTCTACTCCACATTGCATCTGCTACAGCAATATTCTCCTAGTGAAGTGACATTTTTTGTCAAGCTGGGAAGAAATGTCTGTGCATGCATGCATGTGTCACAGACTCCATATTTGAGCAGTGGTTCTCAAACATGTTCATGTTAAGGACCACTAATGCATATGTACAAGGAAACGTAATATATCAACAAGACCATTACACTGGGAATTTTGGTGGTCAGTATTTGGTCTTTTTTACGTTGTCCACTAATGATATAAAAGTGGCAAACCGAATAATTACATCACTAACATTTTGTCTCTTCTGCATACAGATGGGGATGAAGCCGATTAACTTCTCAGTAGTACAGAGCTTTGTAATGTGGTGTGATGACAACCACGCTGTTCTTAATGTTAAACAGGAGATGGTGTTTGAGCCTTAAGAGTATCGGTGGCCACAGACCTTGGTGACCATCTCACAGGTCTCCTCGCATAAATACTTGGGTAACTGTATTGACAACTCGCCAACTTGGAATGCACATGCAGACGGTCTCTGTAGTAAACTACAGCAAAGACTGCACTTTCTCCGACGTCTCAGGGTTCATGGTATTGACCAAAAAGATGTGTTCTATCGAGCAGTCTTGGAAAGGCCTGGTCAGACTTGGCATCACAGTTTGGTTTGGCAAATCTCTCAGTGCAACTGCAGTCCAAACTGTTGGTTGGTGCAACAGCAGGGAAGATCATAGGAGTTAGACAAATCCCCTATCTCTGCAGTCTATTTATGAGCAAGCAGCACTAAAAAAGATTGTTAATGAATTATGTTACCCAAGTTTTAAATGGAAAGTATGTACTTCTGCCCTCTGGGAGAGGGCACAAAGAGCCAAAGTGGAAGTACGTCGGGTTTAAACTAAAAAGTTGTACGAGGCTATGAAACAGTAGTGAAAAGTCAAAAGATTGTGTGCATATATACTTTGTTTGTCTTTGATGTTTTATGTGTGCCTGTAGCAGGGGTGTAAGCGCAAGACAAATTTCCCTTGTGGACGAATAAGGTTTACCATTTGACCTTGAGACCCAGGCATGCAGGGACACAGACATAGACAACAGCCACAGAGCTGTCTGTGGGAGTGGTTGCACCACTCCTATCCAAACGTGAGTTTCATTTCCCTCACCACTGCATGCAGTTCTCCCTCTCTCCCTCTCTCTCTCTCTCTCGTACCTTGAGCCGTTCCTCTCCCCGTCTCCTTTTTATTAATTGTTTGTGCACACACACACACACACACACACACACACACACACACACACACACACACACACACACACACACACACACACACACACACACACACACCCCCGCCGGGAACATATATAGTCCCGTGACAGGGCCGCCATGCAGCCAGCCTGTGCCCTCCCCCTCCCTCCCCCCTCGTCCCACCCCTGCCGCGAGTCGTGCCGAAGTAGAGAGACAGAAAGTGGTCCGGAGGGGTAGAACCACCGGCGCGACATCATTTGACATATACCACTGCTATATCAACCTGCAGGCGAAATAAGTGGCATCCCAATGACAAGTGAAAGCCAGGGCTATATACACTACGCACTCTCAACACCCACGGAAAAAGTGATGCACGCGCACACACACAAATACAAAAAAAATAAATAAGAGTCACGCTGACTCTAGACGGGTATACACACTACAGCCAGAAGACACACACGCGCGCATATACGCATGCTGACACGAAGACATGACACAATATGAATACTTAAGCAGGAAGCTAATACATAGTTTGGCAGCTGTGTTAGGGTTTTGACTGGCTGTCTGTGCAACGCAGGCATTGGCAGAACGAGGGGAGAGAGAGGGATACAGAGAGAGGGATAGAGAGAGAGAGAGAGAGAGAGAGAGAGAGAGAGAGAGAGAGAGAGAGAGAGAGAGAGAGGGAAAGGGAGAATGAGAGAGAGAGGGAAAGGGAGAAGGAGAGAGAGAGATCCAGAGCTCAGAGGATTTAGGAGTGTCGTGCTGCAAGAAGTAGTAATACCAAGATACTTTGTTACAAGTAAAAAGGGTTTGTATTCTAAACTTTACTTAGTGTCAGCATTTGGCATCGAGATACATTTAAAGTACAAAAGTAAAAGTACACATATTATAGTTTCAACACTTTCAATCAATAGCAGACTTTGCCATTGCCATTGCTATTCAAACATCTCGTCAGTGTCGACGATCGATCGACCGGGGCAACGATTACAGAATACAAACGCTAAGCGCAACATGTCTTGAAGAGGTAATTACTTGCATGAGTGGAGCGGGCGCAAGTTAAGCAATCGGTTCGTGGTCGTCGACCGTTCCTTAGTCGGAACTAGATCAGCACTCGGTAGAGTGAAAACGTGCATGTTGCGCGCAAGTAGGTAATGGCCTACTTGTGCGTGAGCAGAGTGAGCCACATGAGAGCAAGTACCCCGAACCTTCAGGAGATGATACTCATGACAATACTTATAAAGATCTCTTAAGTATGTCACCATTACGTCAATCGGAGCACTTTGACAACCAACGACGACCGACATCTTCCAATGACGACTGACTGATTGCAGTAAAGAGGCGATACAACTTGCAAAATGATGTCACTCATTTTGAAACGCAATTTCTGAAACACATTCCTCTGAATTCACAGTATGCTCGAAAAGCTGCACTCGATGACTCTCACTTTGGAGAGCCTGAGAATGTGATTGTTGCCCCCTATCTGACAAAACCCCCAACCCCCCACCCGCACCACTACTATACAGTACTGCTAGTCTAACTTTTTTACGAAAATCAATGATGTATGGACATCATCGGTGTTCAGAGGGATTTTTAGGGAAAACCAAAAACAAAAGATCTATCTGACAAATTGTTCAGTTCGGTGGTCAGAGACAGTATGGACTGCCCTTAACCCTTTAATTACCAATGACGTAATTGCAGTGAAAATGGTGCTAAATCCAAGCCTCCCACTGACGTAATTGACGTATTGTGTGTTTTTGGCTGGTCTGGGGTGTTTCCAGGTGTAGTGGGGGCCCTCCGCCAGCAGAGGGAGCCCTCCCCCAACTTGTCACAAAGTTTCATGTAGCTGGATCAGTACAATGAACCCTTATAGATCTCTAACTAGCCCTAACAAAAACAACAACAAACAAAGCAACAAAGGGATTTTTTTTACCTTACCTTATGTGTCTCCAAATAACAGCACAAAAGATCAAAAACATGTAAAAAAGATTGCCAATAGATCCAAAGGTCAATAAATCCAATAATTTGTATCAGGACTCCCATGCTGATGACAGGCTGCAAGCCACAGCCATGGCTTTGCAGCAGGCAACAGAATTTGCTGTTCTGTGTTTGCAGTGTTGCCAACTTCCAAAATACACTAGTGGCACTTCCAAAATGCACTAGAAGGAGCTAGGGCAGTGGTTTTCAAACCAACTCACCAGCAAAAAAGCACTCGTTTTTCAAAAAAGTACTAGTTTTTCAATAATTTTGGTGCTAGGGGGGTCTGAAAAAAAAAGCTAAATATAGTGACAAATGCGCCAAGTTGGCGACATTGGTTGCCAGGTGTTTGGAGGGAAATAAGCAACCAGGTTTCATAATAATAAACTACTTTACACATAGTGCATGAAAAAGTTCAAATACCAGAAAATATCAGAAAATAGCAGTTCTGCAAGCTCACAACATGTTGTGAAGTGTTGTGAGGAAAGTAAATGAAAAAATAATAATAATGTTAATCCTTGAGAATAATAAAATAAAATATGCATATTGTCACACCCCGTCTTAGGTGAGGGTAGTATGTGACCCAAGATTTACTTCACAGATGGCAAGGCGCACAGTTTGGCAGAGTTTAACAGTAGTTTATTTTCCCCAGTGCATAAATTGTGACAAAATAACAGAGGAGACCAAAAGTCTCCTCAGAGACTGAAGTTGACTGGCACCAGACAGCAGCTCACAGCAAACTACCTGAACAGGTGCCATTTTCTGAGCTATATACCCCAATGGCTCCGCCCACAGGACCGGACCAAGTGGAAAGGGGTCAACATAATCCACAATATGTCACAATAGCTTAAAACCGTTACACAATCACATTTTAAATACATTTCACTCCGTAGAGCTCGTAGATCTGTCCTTTACTAAATCTTCTGTATTTTACAAAGTCTTTTATAGTTTAGTGTCCCTCTGTGACACAAACTATTCTACCTGTTCACAGACAGGAGTTACTCTGGCCTAAGTAGGCCCAATTAGTGTTCAGCTGTGGGCTACTGAAAGGCAGGTGAATGAGCAAACAGTGACAGGGTAGGGTCACACTGTCACATTACCTCCCTCCTCTCCAGCAACTGAAAGCTCAGCATCATGGCAGGAACTGACGAGCCTGGACCCCCTCAGGAAACAGACTGAGGCCCGATGCCCTGGCCCGACAATGGCATGGAGAACCCTCATGTCTCCACCTAGGTGACTCGACCACCCACTGGACCACCTTCTGTGTGATCCCCTCTGTGAGGCAGTTCAGCTGCACCTTATGTACCACTGTTGTGTCGTCTTGACATCCTCAGTCCTCCACAAGCACCGAGGCACCAACCAGCAACTTCAGCTGCAAAAAAAAAAAAAACATCTTCTGGCTCTTGTTTTTTTTAACCGGATCTTCACCTCCCTGGGAAGCATGCAGACTAGTTTCCCCCGAATGGAACACTCTGCGATGCCAGCAATGGGATGCCGCTCCGACTTGATCCAACGTCTAGAACTTCCTTTTAGTCGATCGCAGGTCTCCTCCCTTACAATGGCGATTTCTCCAAACTCCATAGCAATGGATCCGGCAAACTCCACAGCCATGCAGGTTACCGCAATGGCCCCCTCTCTTTGGCCTCCTCTGTCACTGCCACCCAGCACTTGAAAGTAAACCCCATTTAGTCCAACTCTGCCTGGTTTGTTGGAATAACCTCTGTGGCCTGCCATCCCACCACTGCCACCAAATGTCACACCCCGTCTTAGGTGAGGGTAGTATGTGACCCAAGATTTACATCATAGATGGCAAGGCGCACAGTTTGGCAGAGTTTAACAGTAGTTTATTTTCCCCAGTGCATAAATTGTGACAAAATAACAGAGGAGACCAAAAGTCTCCTCAGAGACTGACGTTGACTGGCACCAGACAGCAGCTCACAGCAAACTACCTGAACAGGTGCCATTTTCTGAGCTATATACCCCAATGGCTCCGCCCACAGGACCGGACCAAGTGGAAAGGGGTCAACATAATCCACAATATGTCACAATAGCTTAAAACCGTTACACAATCACATTTTAAATACATTTCACTCCGTAGAGCTCGTAGATCTGTCCTTTACTAAATCTTCTGTATTTTACAAAGTCTTTTATAGTTTAGCGTCCCTCTGTGACACAAACTATTCTACCTGTTCACAGACAGGAGTTACTCTGGCCTAAGTAGGCCCAATTAGTGTTCAGCTGTGGGCTACTGAAAGGCAGGTGAATGAGCAAACAGTGACAGAGTAGGGTCACACTGTCACACTCATGTAAACTTTTTTTTCTGGGGAAAGTGGAGACTTGCAGGGTTAAAATGAGACATTTGTGACATTTGTGGTCATATCACACATTTTTATTTGGACATTCAAATATGTACGTTATTAGGGTATTTAGCTGGTCTGGCTACAGTATTAAGCCTAATTATGCTGGTAGGGAAAGGGTTAAGGGGAGAATAACAAAGAGGGAGAGAGGAGAAAGAAAGGTGATGAGAATGGAGAGGAGGAGGAGGAGGAGGAGGAGGAGGAGGAGGATGAGGATGAAGAGGAGGAGGAGGAGGAGGAGGAGGAGGAGGCGACAACGCTGACAGAGTTTTCGACCGTTCTTCGACCGAAGTGGCTCAAGCTACATTCAAACAGTCTCTGGAGACACAGGCAGGATACAGGACACAGATAGACTAGAGCAGAGGTGTCAAACCCAAATACAGAGTGGGCCAAAATAGAAAAATTGGTACAAGTCGAGGGCCGGAAATACCGGTCTGTGTTTCAACACCGGTTCACAATGACGTCCCTGTCAAACAACAAAAAAGTAATTTCCCTTCAAAAATCAATTTCTCTTAATGGCAAGATAATTGGAAAGATGAAACTGCCTGCATTCAAAAAACTGTTTTAAGTTTTAATGAAAAATAGCAGGCGTTCACGTTTCATGAACGCCTGCTATTTTTCGGTTTTTTTTTTTCTTCTATGATCCTCACCAAGTGCTGCTTTCATAGTTAATTGAGAAAGTAAATGAGACTGAGTTGAGGAAGTAAAACACTTAGTTGCAATAATTTCTTAACATGGTGTGTGCAATATACCAGAGGGCCAGTTCTAATACTAATTCAATATCATCCCGCGGGCCGAAGATAATTCATTCACGGGCCTGATTTGGCCCCCGGGCCTTGAGTTTGACATATGTGGACTAGAGTAACGCACACAACAAACATACCACACACAATAAAAAATAAAAAGGCCATGCGCAAGACAACGTCAAGCATCAAATGCAAAAGTGAAAGAAAATGACTAGAAAATGTGCACTCAGTGGAGGGCAAGTATCTGCCAGCAAAGCACCCGCGATAATAACATTCACTCTGCCGCTGACGACAACCTGCATCTCCCTCCGTCTATGTGAGTGAGGTACTCAGATGAATCCATTTAGTCTATTGGTGTCAGTCACAGTGTGGCCTGACCCTCGATTCGAGTTTCTGACACCAGATTATACATTAGTTCCTGACACCAGATTATAGCAGCAGCAACATTCTAGCTTTTGACGCTAGATTCTACAGTAGTTTCCGACAGTAGATTCTAGTTATTGACACTAAATGATAGTTCCTGATGCTAGGATCTCCTTTTTGACAATAGAATCTACTTTCTGACGCTAGAATCGAGTTTTTGACACTAGATTCTGTAGTTTCTGACACTAGATTCTAGTCTTTCTGAAAAATCTGTGCTCCTGTGTCAGTGATGCTAACATTCTAGCCAGAATTATCCATATTTGGCTGCAGACCCACATCTGAAAACATGTTGTTCTCGGGGTTCCCCAGAAGCAAAAAATTGAGATAAAATGTTTGCTTCCAAAATAATGTATTCAGAGATTTGCAGCACATTTTTACAATTTTTCAAAAATAGCAGAACAACAAGCTCATGTCGCGCCACTCGGTGGCGCGACATGAGCTTGTTGATCTGCTATTTTTCAACAGATAAAACACCAAAACACGTTCAGGACACTAAGGGTTAACCGTCACACATGGCATCTCCCCTGAGACTGAAGGACTGACACTCACAGATATTTCCGAAAGGCAAAAGGGGTACAAGCACACAGCGTTTGGCGCATCGGGTACTAATTTCACTAGTGCCTTAGCAGCTGTCATTAGCCGCTGCTAGCATATTACAGGTACAGTACAGGCAGCTGGAACTCGGCCTTCACGGGTTCCACCTCAATCTCTGCATTTCATGAAATTAGTCACTTGCTACTCAGTCTGCACAGCAGACTCATATTACATCATTTCACCTGGAGCCACGTTGTTGCTGATACATCATCAGCCAGCATCAGTGGCAAACGGTACAATGTACATGCATTGCACTGATTGTGGAAGAAACCATGCAAGGCACAACAAGCAGCACATCGGGAGAATTCACGGGTTCAGTGTCTTGCCCAAAGACACTTCGACAATGTTGACAGGAGGAGCCGGGATTCGAACTGCTCACCTCACGGATCATTGGACGGTCTGCTCTACCTCCTGAGCCACATACCGCCACATACCTCAAGTCTGTCAGTGTTTTCTCACTTGCAGACCATACAGAAACCACAGTGTCAATTTCAACTGTTTGCATGTCCCACATACCGGAGTAGCGAGAGACAAATCAGACGAGCGTAATGCAACGATTCAGGCCTTAACCCTTAGTGTACTGAATGCGTTTAGGTGTTCTAAGCATTATGTTTTAACTATTGAAAAATAGCAGATCTACAAGCTCATAGCGCGCCACCGAGTGGCGCGCTATGAGCTTGTATCTCTGCTATTTTTGAAAAATCGTGAAAACGTGGTGAAATCTTTGAATATTATGTTATTCAACTTGCACCGTCGTAAAAACGTGGTGAAATCTTTGAATATTATGTTATTCAACTTGCACCGTCCCTTAAAGATCTTTTGGTCCAGCACTTTCCATTATGTCGACTATATTCCGTTATTTGTCCCTGGAGTTGTGGCCATGCGAATGTCGGCACGCTTTCCACAAAATTTCTACTTTGGCCATGCACACACTGTTGTAAAAAGGCATAACGGATTCTAAAGACCAAACCTTACCAAAGGTTTGGAGTTGGGACAAAACTGTCCCAACTTTTGCTGAGGTTTGGGCTTTAAAGCACCCATATGTCGGAATGCCAAATTTGTCCATTTGCGCCTGCAATGGACGTGTCTAGAGTCAGGCTGCTTCAGGGCACAGTGAACACGTTATTCTCCACACATCTTTATACTCGAGAATCTACACAAGTGGTGTTTCCTGAAATCAGTTAGATACAAAAGCTGTAAAGTGCTATCTAATAGACTTTGCATATGACTGTAACACAGGGGTTTTCAACCGGTGGTCCGGGGACCACCAGTGGTCCTTGGGAGGGTTCCAGGTGGTCCCCAGCTAAGTTGGTTAACCAGATGCAACTCTTGAGAACGTAAAAATGAAACCAAATGGAACCGCAATTTTTACACTCTCAAGAGTATGTTTGCCTGTTTTGTTTCCTAAATCCAGCCTGGAATTGTGGACAAAAGCAAAATAAATCTTTAGTTTTTGGTGCCTATGGTGGGCCGTGGTATCAAAAAGGTTGAAAACCACTGCTGTAGCAAGTCAAGGCTATGGCAAGTACTACTGCAGGTGTTGTGTACGTAACGCCAAACCTGCGGCTCACTGGATAGCCAACGAAGGCTTTCGAGAACAGTTTTAGCTGCTACATGTGGTGTGGGGGGCCATG
This sequence comes from Benthosema pterotum, assembly GCA_039105355.1. NCBI lineage: Eukaryota > Metazoa > Chordata > Actinopteri > Myctophiformes > Myctophidae > Benthosema > Benthosema pterotum. Next base: position 12,283,218 of record CM076967.1, on the reverse strand, counting down.
CGCGCATGCACTATACACACAGGCACAACCTAAAATGCCTTTGGGAAAGATATCAGATATTCAGCCAGAGTCTTTGCAACAGTCTTTGCAAAGACAACATTAGATATTCACAGCGTGGATGTGCATAACACCAGGGCAATGCGTCTTATCCTCAGCCTGTGCATCTGCGTCCGCATGTGTGACAGAACTGATATCGTTCTAACATAAGCCTAATTACACGCCTTCATCTGGTGTGTGTGTGTGTGTGTGTGTGTGTGTGTGTGTGTGTGTGTGTGTGTGTGTGTGTGTGTGTGTGTGTGTGTGTGTGTGTGTGTGTGTGTGTGTGTGTGGTACCAGTGTTAAGGGGCAGAGCAGGGAACTCTCTAATTGAAAGGGATTGGAGGGACATCGTAGCAGTGAGCATGTTCCCACATGCACAAGCACACACACAAGTGTGCGTTTGCACTCATGTGCATATGTTCTCGCGTGGGTGGCCGCATCTCGATGTGCGACTGCGGTGTGTGATTTGGCCCCGTGTAGAGGGGTGTGTGTGTGTGTGTGTGTGTGTGTGTGTGTGTGTGTGTGTGTGTGTGTGTGAGACTGTGTGTGTGTGTGTGTGTGTGTGTGTGTGTGTGAGACTGTGTGTGTGTGTGTGTATTCCTAGGAGAGTCATGCGTTGTGTCGTTTGTACCAGCGCACCTGGTTCATGTGTGGATGAGCAACTGAGGGGAGGTCTCTGAGGGAATTCATGTCAAATCCCTCCATATTAGCCACACACACACACGCATGCACGCACGCACGCACGCACACACACACACCTCACCCATCTCTAATGGGTGACAGGGGCTCAGATGAAGGATTTTCTGAGATGCAGAACTGTGCATGTACACACAGACACTGGAGGGAAAGCTCTACATACATTAACCATTAAACCATGCAGCATCCGTATTGCAGAGAGGACAGCTTTTTGCAGAAAATGGCAGATTGACTTATTGTCAGCGGGAGCTTAACTCATTCATCTCCAACTGCGCCCTCTGCTGGTGGCTCAGTGGACCATCCTGTCATTTAATAGGCAAAGGATCGAATTCAGGAGGTAAAAAAAACACTCCTGTAGTACACCCAAAACTACTTTTTGGAACCAAAAATCATACAGTATTTAGAGAAATGAGAAGTTGTGTTGACACCCTCAAAAGAATCCAACATAATACAATTCTAAAACTTCATCTCCATAGACAGCATCGTCGGTTTTAGCTCAGAGTAGCGTTTGAACAGGAAGCATCAATAGGTAATCTAGGAGCTACGTGACTTAATAACAGAAATCATAAACCACACTAGCATACTGTATAGCCCTGAAGGACTCCGTTCACCCACAGTTGGGTATGAGTGCGTTAACCCTTAGTAAGCATTATGTTTTAACTATTGAAAAATAGCAGATCTACAAGCTCATAGCGCGCCACCGAGTGGTCTAAGTAATTTTTTGGCCATTTTTTGCGATAGACTGTATATTATACAGCATATTATACTGTATATATATATATACAGTATATCGCAAAAAATGGCCAAAAAATGACTTAGGCGATTATTTTAAGAAGGTGACGATATTATGTTATTCAGAAACTAGAAATCTAGACAGGACACAATGGGTTTAATATCAGATACACTCACAGAGCGGTATGGCTTCATTGTCCACTGTAATTATCAACTAAAAAGGTAAGACAGAGAATCCCTGGCATCGGGAGACTCCAATCAGAATTTACTCTATCTGGCATTGAATGTTAATTCAGCCTTCACAATGTTGCCGCAATGGAAAAAATTATATCACAGCTGAAAAATAAGCAGAGTCGTTCATAAATCGTCTCTCAACCACTTATTTGATCATTATTCGCTGTTACACAACTTTGGGCCGAGACTTTAGTCGGGTTCATGAGCTCTGAATCATTTCCAAACTAAATCAATGAATACTGTTACCGCTCTGGACCAGGTGTGATGATTTAAAGTGGTATTTGATTTTAATATGTTTTTATTATCTGTGGTGAGTATCATCACGCGCACACACACACACACACACACACACACACACACACACACACACACACACACACACACACACACACACACACACACACACACACACACACACACACACACACACACACACACACACACACACACACACACACGTCTCAAGTGGTGTCGATGTGTGTGTGTGTGTGTGTCAGACTAGAGCAGTCAAATCCACATTAAATGCACCAATCAGCAGCTGTTTCCTCCGTCCAATGAGACAAGAGCCGGAGGATCCTGCACGGAAACAAGTCAACAGCTATCGATCGCACATTACTTCACACACAGCACCAGGGGCGGATCTAGGCATGGGCATGGGGGGGCAAATGCCCCCCTAAATGCCCAATCTGCCCCAGCAAACACGATGGCATGCAAAACAATCCAAGATATTTCAAGTGCTTATATTTAAAATGATTTGAAACACTACTACTGCTACTAACTAACTACAGTTGTGGCACCACTAAACCAACAGCATTTCATCATTGAAAACAGAAAACTCTCTGAGTCAGACCTTTAGCTTTATGCATGCTGTGTGTCTGTTGCAACTTCAACAACAACTGATGTTATTATTGATGCTTATACTTGCCTAATAAAAGTCCTGTAACCGAAAATGGTATGGCATTTTCTCCTGCCCCCCCAATTGGGAAATGTTACATCCGCCCCTGCACAGCATTGCACCATCACATCACTGTCAGTGTGTGTGTGTGTGTGTGTGTGTGTGTGTGTGTGTGTGTGTGTGTGTGTGTGTGTGTGTGTGTGTGTGTGTGTGTGTGTGTGTGTGTGTGTGTGTGTGTGTGCGTGCGTAGACCTGCGTCAAACCACAAAGTGCCTAGGTGACAAGACATTGATTTATGCGTGCCTGCGTGCATTTGTGAGTGTGCACCATCTCATTATCAAAATGTCAAACGTATAATGGCTTCTACTTACGCAGAGGTATAAATGGTAAGTTATGTCTTGCGATGTACGTATACCTGGTTACATTACAGTACTAGTTATAGCAGGGCGTACCACATTACGTATTCAAACCATGTCAATCATAGAGACGCTTTCATTTGCATGTCATTTTGTATGACATGAGAGGAAGAAGCTTACCAGAGATGTGCACAAGCACTGATATATGACACCTTAATGGCATGTAGACTTATTACTTATTCCTCTTATTTAAAGTACAACTCAGTACCCTACCAAGATATCTAAATAGAAACCAGAATACAAACACAAATGATTAAATGCTGAGTGCAGCAAATCAATGAGAACATGGTGAGACTTACAGTGTAAATTCACATTTCTAGTAGCGGTGCGAACGAGATATAAATTAAAAAGACGGGCATCACATTGCAGGTTTCCTAATGAGTTGGATCTCAATATGCAGAGGCTTCCAGGGGGTCCCCAGATTCACGAGTTCACGTTAATTGGAAATTCCTCCCCATGCCAAAACGCAAGGTCACGTCTTTTGCATGTTTACAACCGCCTACACAACGATCTGACACGTACAGTATGCAGCCATGCACACTGCCCAATACACACTATCCCCTTTTTCTGCTCTAAACCAACCAAAATACAGCTTTGGGAAGGTTATGTGTGTATAGATCACACAATCAAAGCAACCATGTACTCAGAGGACTTGCCTATAGGGCCCAGAGAATGTGTGTCTATGTCTCATTCTGTTTGGTGGGGGATCCACATCCAGATTTTGGCCTTGGGTGGGATAGCAGTTATTGAGTTTAATATACAGCAGCATCACAATAAGTTTAACCACTTCATCCATGTATAATGCTGGTTTTGAAGAACCTTTAGCTTCATGCATGCTGCGTGTGTGTTGCAACTTCAACAACAAAACATTGATGCTTTACTTGCCTAATAAAAGTCCTGTAACTGAAAATGGTATGGGTGCGGCGTCATGTAGCGAAATGCTACATCCGCCCCTGCACAGCACTGCACCATCACATCATTACACACATACAGTAATGCTGGTTGTTGAAGAACAGCCAATCTGCTATTTTTTGGAAAATGTTTGAAGAATATTGTCAACACAAAATGGGTGCATGGCATAATATACTAACAGATCAATTTGGGGGACCGTGGCAAGACAGACAGCGTTTGTGAACCTAATGAGAATGTGCACTGATCTCACTCTTGCTGCACTACACACAACACGCGAGGCAAAAGGAGAGCAACGGCTGCTGGATGACATAAAACGGAACATATACATCAAACGGACGCCGAGGAACAAACAGGATGCTGTGGGATGTTGAAAAGACAAGGAGTTAGCAAGGTCTGATGGGAAAAGGCAGGCAGAGAGAGAGAGAGAGAGGGTCAATCGTACAACAACCTGCCCGGGGCGCACGCTGCCAAACATGATACCCAGGTGACCTGCCACTACCCTCTGTTCAGGTTGTTGTTTCAGCAACTACTACTGTGGATGGAAAGTACCTTAGTTCAATTTACTCCAGTACTGTGTTTAACCCATTGTGTCCTATCTAATTCACGTTTTCACGTTTTTCAAAAATAGCAGAGATACAAGCTCATCAAGCTTGTAGATCTGCTATTTTTCAATAGTTACATAATGCTGTTCAGTACACTAAGGGTTAAAATAGGCGCAGGGCGAATGGTTGGCTTTGATTAATACTACCACTCCCATTCACAAGTTTACACAAGTGAATCGATTGTAGAACACTTTCCCTGCGATTAACGAGATGTCCAAGATGTGTTTTCATTGTTTCATCCAGGTTGATTCATCTATTTTTATTTAAGTCATGCGGGTGATCATCTAGACCATGGATGTAAAACTCAAATGTAAACATGAAACTGCATGCATTAAATCTGGAAATGCATGACTAAAGCTCAGTTTCCTGTTCTATGAAGCTCTCATTGGGGTTTAGTGGCTATGACAGCTTGTAATTCTTTTGCGACATTGGATTATTTTCCTGTTTTACAACAATGGAACTATTTTCAGGGCTAATATCATGCAATAAAAGGCGCAGATACTGTAGCGTATGTTTCAAAGGTACGGTACGGTAAGCACTCAATCCAGACCACCTCGGCAAGATGGATTGCAGTAATATAAAGCACTTAAAACTGTTAAAATAAGTGTTAAATACAGTAAGGTCAACATTGTGACAGAGTTGTGTTCCTGCATCTCCTGGTTTTTACCGTGCATGTCTTATTTACTGATTAGCCCATGCAATTCTACTGCTTTCCTAGCGAGAACAAATGGAGAGGTTCTGTTCTGTAATTTGCATGTATGATGTGGCACTGAAGTGTAATTATGTTCTGCCTCTTGGCCAGTTCTCACTCTTGTAATATAAAGGTTAAAAATAAAATAAAATCAACTCTATTTTGAGAATCTAAAACAAAACACTCTGGCAGAGGCAAAAGCTCTGCACTGATTTTGGTGGAACATAATGGAATTTTCAAACTGCATACCTCTAGTACTCTTTGTGTATACCGTATACTATATAGCCTATGTGTGTGTTCAGTAACAGTACAAGATACATGTTCAGGTCGGCGTGTATCAATTTTATCCAAACAGGACCAAGAATTCCGCCAGTGGAGGGTAGCACGGGATACACAAAACTGTGTATTACTGCTCTCTAGAACCGTACTGAACCCAGGTGACATAGCTGCCACTATACCCTTCTCCATTCATGGTATACAGTAATGTAATCTATTTATTTTGTCTATTTATATCGCATTCATCAGCGATTTACATACAGCGATTCACTCACACATTCCTACACCGATGGAGGAAGCCAAGCAAGGCACGACCAGCATACCATGAGCGATTTCGGGTTTATTGTATTGCCCAAAAACACTTCTAGATGTAGACAGGACGACCCGGGATTCGAACCGTCTACCCATTAAAAGGATCCCTGGCTAATAAGACAAATATGCCTTAAAACACTGTACTTGCCTTGTATATCTAAAACATGTAGATAAAAACACCCTCAATACTTAATTTCTTTACCACACAAGGACATTTCTTTACCACACAAGGACACGTGACATCATCATCCTGCGACAGGAGCAGTTCTTGTTGAGTGAAATATTCTCTATTTATGAAAGAAATGAGGTGCCAATGGTATTTTTATTTGTTTATTTTAGTTATATAGGTGAAGTATAATGTTTTAAGCGATGTTTGTCTTATTAGACAGGGATCCTTTTAAAACTGTTGTTGAGTAGGTGATGGTTCTTGGTGGAACCGCAGGCTAAACAACCAATTTCAGAGCCATTACTGCATTCTGTATGCACTGTACTGTACAAGGGGAGGGACAGCCCACGCTCCATCTCCTAATACCTTCTGTGTTGCTACAAATTACGTACAACGTTCTACACAAAACACAACCGGTGGGGCCCAGACAGTGACGTGGAGATGGAGGGAGCCGCGGCAGTCAACATCTGCGCGTTTGATTTGTAACACGAGGAACGGGGGGAATGTTTTCATTAGTCAATCACAGCCGAATATGTCAGGGCCAGCAAGGCGTGTCAAAATCGCGGGGTATGAAGTGGACATGAGTTGAATTCGTGTCTGCGCTCGTACGAGCGCTCTACGGAGAATAAACAAATGCACTCCAGGCAGAAAACAGCACGTTTGACGCGTGACGGGCGATCAAAGAGGTAAGCGCATAAGCCCTGATCAAGATGCACCGGGGACAGCTTTGTTCTCGCACGGATCATAATTATTATGGGTGGAATGCTTCCTGGTGGTTGCACTCTTTTCCCCACAAAAGGGCATTGGAGATGCCGTGATATCGCCCCCTTAGGGCAGAAACCTTGTATCATGAATGATGTTTGTACTTTTGTTTTGTTCCTCCTTTTTTAAAGTGGTGCAACCACTTTCATTCCTTAGCAATAGTATGCATGTCTCCTGTGTCCGCTCAAGCTAGCCTGGCTGAAGCCAGACCGAATCAGATGTTGGCAAAAAAATGCCCGTCAGTAGATACTAACCCTAACCCTGATACAACCATTTCCTAGTACTCCAGAAAATGGGTTTGGCCAATCAGGACACAGTATGTGAACATATTTGAATATATTTTGAATCGATTTTCTGGAGTAGGAAATAGTTGTATATTCCAGACAGGCTTTTTTTTTTTGCCGGTCTGGCTTTAGCCCGGCTACGTTCCAGCACGAAAAGCTGCAACACTGCAGCTCTGCGATTTCTCAACAGTTTTGGACATGGGCTGGCATGAAAAAACCAAGCTTGCCCTCTTCCTGCCCACAGGGACACCTAATATACCTACTGTAGAGTATAGCCAGTAGAGTTCAGCACAGAGTACACTACAGTACAAGCCCTGGCCATGTTCCTGGGTCCCCAAGGACCCCTCAGAGACCGACACCACCCCCCACATACACACACATACAGACATACTGCACATACGCTAACTTTGTCATTTCTTGGCCTGGCACGCCTGAGCACATTCCTGTGGGTCTGGAGGTTCGGGAAACCCCCAAAGTCTGCCACACAGATAAATCAATGAACAGCCTACTTTGGAGTGCAAAAGTAGTAAGAATGGTGAAGGTCTCGGTGTGTTTCATTGTGACACATTATGAGCTTGTACTGTAGATGTCTTACTTTCACATTTTTTCTAAACATTGTGTTTGTGTGTCTGTGTGGGTGTTAATACTGAACCAAAGTGCATCACGATTATCAGGAGGTTGTCTGAATAACTACATCAGACAAGTACCTCCCGGAACAAAGGGATAGTTTATTTACACCTATTATTCCTGATTTTCTATTTGTACATGCTTTTTCATTATACTATATAACTATATTTTGACAAATGGATGAATTATAGTATCAGCCTAAGCCTCGATGTGAGAAAATGATGCTGATGGACTATACGATGTTTGTGTAAAACACAAAATTAAGTGTATTTTGTGTTGGTCGCGGCGGTGTATCATTTATTCTTTTGTCTACCTGCCCAGAGAGAATAGATGCAAATTAACGGCCAGCTCACACTGGTTGCAATTACTTTTAATTGTGAGCCGTCCCCGTAATAATAAAACAAACGAATGAATGTGCAAATGATGACAGAATCTTACATCATCAGAGCCCGGGGACGGCGTGCGTAGCCCAAAAATGTTGGCAGGATGCTGCCTTATTAACAAAGGAATGAATTTATCATTATTTTATGTCTGGGAATAACAGATCTGACCGAAATTATGTGCATGACTCGAGGATTCAAAGGATGTTACACACAACCCGGTCACAAGCTGTGACTCAGCCACACTATAATGAGACACCAGACGCATTATTCTGATTCGACTCGTCCCATTAATAACCCCGTACCAACCCCTGAGCATCGCAGCAAGTTACTGCCCCTAATGCGCCGTCAGAAATACCACCATGGACGTTTATGGGCTTCAAACCACCAAGTTGCATCCGGCCTGTCAATTGGGACTCAAACCTGCGACACACTGTCATGCTGGAATATCAACCAAGGTGCCCTTAGTCCACTAAGCCATGGGTGGGACGATTCACTTACCTCACGATATGATATCGATGTGTAGGGTGCCAAACCGATGTAGATTCCAATTCTTAATTATGTTGCAATTTGAAACAATATATTGCGTTTCCCACCCCACACACACAAATGACATTGCTTACGTTATACTAGAACATTTTAAAACATTTCTAAACTAGAACGTGCATGTTGCGCACAAAAGGCCATAGCCTACATGAGTGGAGCGAGCTAATACTCATGACGTTACGTAAAAAAAGTCTCATATTTACGTCACCGTTACAGCATCACCTAAACTGGCCAACCCAGAGTCTGACTGCGCACCGCACCCCGCCGCGCACTGATCACTTAACTTGCACACACTCCACTCATGCAAGTAACAATGTGGACCTTGAAAGCTTCAATCATACACATATAGTACATAAAATGCAGCCAGATAATGTCAGTCAGTCTGTCTGACATGAACACATTTATAAATACATAAATGTCCAAAATCCAACCTAGCAATTCAAAATTGATACTGTATGTAAAAATCGCGTTGATATATCAATTTTTGCGTACCCCTAATGTACTCCTATACAGGCTGTAGACAACAGTGGCTATAAAGACAATTGTCATCCGTTGCTAAGTGTGTAGAGAGAGAGTCTATCTGGGAATGAAATGGTTTCTAGTTCAAGCCTCACCCATTCTGCGTCCAAGTGTCAAATGCCCCCTGGACGCTTTCTTAATGGCAGCAACTGTGCATGTATGTGTGGGAAATACCACAAGAACAAACACAGTCTCTGATATAATTAGTGATGCAGGGAAGCTGAAAGTCTTACAAATAAAATACGCCTGGATAATGGACCACACGCCCCAAACTCTCCCTCGTGGCCACGGAACTATGGAATGCACTTCCCACTGTTATCAGATCTGCAGGGTTGTTCTCAATCGTTCACAGTCTGAAAACGCACCTCTTGAGACTGCATCTTAGCCCATAATACTTGTCCTAGCCTCGACCTCCTACAGGTATATGCAAAGTCTCAACCCAGGTCTATGTAAATGTATGCACAGTTAAATGTATGCACAGTTAAATTAGCCCATATAGATTTCCTACTGTCACATTCTTAGCTTATGTATGTTTCACATTAACTACTTACTGGCATACTTTTGGTCATGTAAGTCCCTCTGGATCTGGATCTCTCTGGTCTAAATTCTAAGTGTAAATTGTAGCTTATTACAATGTTATGCAATACATCTTGTACCGGTCATTGTAGCGGTCGTCAAATAGATTCCATTGTCACAGTACTTGGAGGCCATTCATTCTATATGGCATCAGCACTATGCTGTCATGTCACATGAGCATAAATGGACACAGACAGACCTCCATAACACATGGCCATGAAAAGGCATTCAGGTTGAGCATCAGGTCACATTCGCAGACAGACGGAGGATAATGGCTAGTGGTATAAAGGATGACCAGTCCGGGTCAACCGCCGGTCAACACCACTTCACACACATATGGCAATGTGTGAAGGTAGGTTACAGTATGCTTTGACTTTTGGCACGGGGCATGTGCACACACACAGATAGCTCTAGATTAGAGTAAATTATGTCCCTTATGTCCTTACATCTTCCCAGCCTCGTCCAGGGGTCCATGAGATGACGTCCAGGTAGGGGTTGGCCAGGTATCCCTCACTGTTGAAGGAGTAGTCTCGACCGCCCAGCGTGATGTTGTTGAAGTACCTGAGAGCAGAGCAGAGCAGAAACCATGGCGGTTGTTCACGGAGGGAGAAATTAAACAACACCAAAGCAAGTAGCCTGAGAATATAGTATAAATCAGTGGTCCGGGGACCACCAGTGGTCCCTGAGAGGATCCCAGGTGGTCCTCAGGCTGCTGATGTGATCTGTGTTTTTGCCTGTTTTGTTCCTGAAATCCAGCCTGGTATTGTGGAGAAAAGCAAAAGAAATCTTTAGTTTGGGGGTCTGTGGGGGCTAAAATGTCATCAAATGGTGGTCCGTGGCTCAAATTATAAATAAATAGTAGGCCTTGGTATCAAAAAGGTTGAAAAATCTTGGTATAAATGAACATTATTGGCACTTCATTGTCCAAATGTCTGTTCATATAGCCTACTGTTCAACGGAGGCCTGGCTTTCACAACCACGGAAGTGCAAATTCACCGCGGCTGTTTCGGGCTGGGTGAGTTTGGGTTTTATATACCGTTTTATATTTACTATTCTGTACATATTGGCTCACAACTCGGACGGGGCTGAGTGAGCTCTACCAAACTTTACAACACTCAGCGCGGCGACTCGGTTGGCTAGCGCCTGTACTGTAGCTCATGTTGGGCAGAGAGCGCATCCCTCCGTCATTATCAGTGGGGAGGTATTTCAGTATAATTTGAGCAGACTTTTGGCTCTATTAGTAGTTTATCTATGGAATGTCAATTCTGTTTAATCATATTATGTGAGACTGGATTGAATTAACTGTACAACTGATCCCTCATTCACACAGATATGCTGTTATTATCCGTGGGCAAAAGATCAAGTACATTCTGTCAATGGAGAGTGAAATACTTCACTTCCGAGTGGTCCCTGGCGTCAACGCAGGGGTCCCTGGCACAAAGACGTTTGAGAACCACTCGCAAATTTATACTAAGTCCTTACACCGGCAAATGAAATGGTGCATGTGATATTGGGAGCACACATTCTAGCAAGCTTAATGATGGAGGTGGTGGCGATGAATAAATACTGTTGTGAATCCTCATGGATCCTGCAGAACAGGAAGGATGCTGAGAGGAGGAGAACAGACAGACGACACAAACAGATGCAGGAGGAAGAGGCATTAAGCTGCTCAATACTGCATGTCGAACGAACGCGGCATAAAACACTGACAGTAGAATCGTAAAGTAACGCTGATGCAGACAGAAGCTCTTACTGTAGATTTTTTTTTAGTGCCGTGGAATCTTTAAGAGTACTACGTGTAAAGAGGTGTGCCATGGTACAATTCAACAGTTTACCAGAGTTTAACAGGAGTTCCCTGTAATCTACACAACTGTGTATTTCATGTTTTTGTCCAGTGATTAAATGGGTTGTACATGGCCTATCAAGCAGGGATATTTTATTCTAAAAAACACTTGCCTTCCCTAAAACCTGTGCAGTGAAAACTTCCAATCACACTCGTACAGTATGTCTGATTTCTCTTTAGACGCACCAATGAGAACTAGTTGGGATAGTTATAAATTAGTTGCAACCAGTAAAAACGGTCACCCGTTTTACTACTGTACAGTTCTTCACCCGCCGCTACTAAACCTAACCCCTAACCAGTGTTGTAGTGGGACTTTTAGAAGTGAGGGGATGCCTCTTAAAAGGGTAATTTCACCCATTTTATTTTTATTTTTTTTCTGAGTGTACAAATGTGAACCAAATGGAAACAAAAAAGGAAACTCATTAACATGGTGAAACACATCTTGATGATGTCATCAAGATGTATTTCACCATGCCAGCGGTCGCAAAATGATTCCGCCTCTCCTGACATTAATATCGTAGCCAAGATGCATCATGAAGCCAGAAGTTACAGCAGAACATTACTGATCGATCTGCGCTCATATTTTATATGGATGAAAAAACACCTTAAGACACATCTCAGGTAGCCTGCAGTTATTATTATTTGAGGACATCCTGGGCATCTGTTAAAACAGACGCCTAGATAAATCATCAATGCCGGGGCAGAACTTGTAAATGTTTTCTTGTGCTTGTGATGGAGTGTTGGTTTTATTCTATAAATGCTGAACCCACACACAGCAGCTTGTGACTAAATACATCATAAATTAGGAAAAACTGTACATCTGCTCTCTCTGAAGAGAAATCTCACGAAACGTATGGAGGATTTTGAATGGTATTTTGTTTCAAACAAATCTTTTCTAGGCCTGGAGGCAGGGGTGGTAGGGGTCTCTCTGGCACAGAACAGTTTCATATGGAGGACCACCACGGACCAAATGACATTATTTATTTGGGGTCCTTTATTTAAATGGAAACCAGGCCCGGGTGTAACATTTCCCAATTGGGGGGGGGGGGGGGGGGCGCGAAAATGCCGCCCCCATACGATTTTCATTTAAATTCTTTTGTTCTGTGACAGACAAGATTTATACTCTATCTTGTAGCCTACAGGACTTATATTAGGCAAGTAAGCATCAGTAATAACATCAGTCTGACTCAAAAAGTTTTCTGTTTTGAATAGCCTCGACACCCAGGCTTTCATTTTCGTCCGCCTTGCGCGAAAACGGAAAGCCTGGACTAACGCACGTTGGAAAGTGGCCTTGGGGGGAGTGTCAACCTTCCGGGGTGGGCGTCGCTCTAAATGATGTGACGTAGAACAGCAGTGGACGGGCGTGGGAGGGGCCGGAGATGACGACACGTTAGTGAGATCAAATCAGAGCGCAGCACTTCCGCCGTGTGGATGCCACGGCACCCCCGCCCCCCAAGGCCAAAATCATTGAGGGCTAGACCAGGCTAGTTTTCTGTTTTGAATGATGAAATGCTGTTGCTTTAGTGGTGCCACAACTGTAGTTAGTTAGTAGCAGCAGTAGTGTTTCAAATCATTTTAAAGATAAGCACTTTAATTTGAAATATCTTTGAAATGTGGGTTGTTGTTTGGGTATCATCATGTTTGGTGGAGCAGTCAGGGCATTTAGGGGGGCATTGCTCCACCATGCCCATGCCTAGATCCGGCCCTGATGGAAATGTTTTGAGAACGACTGCCTGAAAAGCACTAGTAACGACTGTTTTTGACATACGAGGTCTCTCCCTCTCTTCTCCAGACATGGATGGAATGATCAGAGATGATTCACACATCCTGACTATGTGGAGCGATGCGTCTCCCTCTGTATTGTCAGGATGTTTGAAGTGACACAGATTTTTTTTTCTCCTCCGCCGTTCCGCCGCTCGCCTCGTCTTCCTGCCAACCCCACGCGACCCGCCTGATAAACACACAGCAATGCTTCTAATTGTCTCCCGGTTTCACTCTGAAAGGCTTTAAGAAATAATAAATAAAATGAATCCACCAGCGAGGCACAGAGCAGAGGCGGATCTAGGCATGGGCATCGAGGGGCAATGCCCCCCTAAATGCCCAGACTGCCCCACCAAACATGATGGCATGCAAAACAACCCAAGATATTTCAAATTAAAGTGCTTATATTTAAAATGATTTGAAACGCTACTACTGCTACTAACTAACTATAGTTGTGGCACCACTAAACCAACAGCATTTCATCATTGAAAACAGAAAACTCTGAGTCAGACCTTTAGCTTTATGCATGCTGCGTGTCTGTTGCAACTTCAACAACAACTGATGTTATTATTGATGCTTTACTTGCCTAATAAAAGTCCTGTAACTGGAAATGGTATGGGTGCGACTTCATCGCCCGTGGCGCGAAGCGACACGGGCGATGAAGCCGCCCCCTTACCATTTTCTCCTGCCCCCCCAATTGGGAAATGTTACATCCATCCCTGGCATAGAGCATGTCTGCATTAGCCGAAACGCCACTGGTGTAAAGTAAGCGCAGTTACTCAAGTACTGCAATGTTGACATACTTTTACATCTACTCCTACTACCTGTATACAGTATGTCTGAGGCAAATCTTGTACTCTGTCTCAATTACCATTATTTGAGAACATTTACACTTACTAACCAGGAATAGCTTGATTGGACACCCATTTCCTACTCCGGAGAACAGGGTTGGCCAATCAGGACACAGTATTCAAATATGTTTGCATACCGTGTCCTGATTGGCCAACCCCATTTCCTGGAGTAAGAAATGGGAGTAGTATTGAGCTATTCCAGACCAATCTGTTGACAGGCAATATTTTTTTTGTCGAAAGCTGATTTGGTCTAGCTTTAGCCAGGCTATTTACTTACTAGTTACTTTATAGACTACAAAACATATCCCTACATTACATTTAAGTATCTAGACCTGTATGTGTCAGTCGGCCTTGGGAACATCATAATACCTGTCATCAACTTATTATAGCACCCATTTTAACTACCTGTCTGTCCCTTTTGTGCCCATACTGTGAATGGAGATGTCTGTATCTATCTGTATGCCTGTGTCTGAAGAGTGCTGCAAACCCACTGTGAAAGTGGTCTGGTTTAATAATCAATTGGCAGGTGTGGGGTTACCATGGCTATCGATTGGCTGAGGCTGGAAATTGCACAGGTAAGGGGACTCATTAGGCCCGCTGGCAGAGCCTGACTAAGAGCCTTTTATGGTGTTTCTGGGCAACTGTGTGTCCCACAGGTTTGAGGCCAGACTTTAATTTCGAACTTTACTTTACTGTAACAGTAAAAGTATTTTACAAAAGTATTTTACTTGAGTAAAATACTTTTACTCAAGTAAAAAAAAATACTGTATATTTTTCCCAACACTGCTCGCCTCCATTGTTAAAAGGCGAGTAAAGAGTGTGGCAAAGAAGAAAAAGCCACAGAGAACACGTTATTATTTCATCTGTGTGTGTGAGCGCTCAACAGATTTGTACATGATGTGTGCCGCGTGGTAAGTCGCCTTTCTTCTGGCATTTTGTTCCCTGGCACAGCTCTGGGTGTCTGTGATCCTTCCTAAGCACAGATACAGTCCTACACAGGAGGAAAGATCCTCTCTTCCCAAAATTGATTTTTTTTTTACCCCAATTTAGTTTTCTTTCTTTTTTCCCCCCTCCACAGAGTAAGGAATGCTCCCACTTACATGACATACTGTAGATGCGGGTGTGCGTGCATGTGTAGTATGTGTCTATGCGTGTGCATGTACAGTACTGCACTACGGAGAGACCATATTTTTGTTCTGAGCTACTATTTTCATTACTTTATTTTTATTTTTATTTGAGACATTTTATTTTCTACCATTTTATTTTCATTTTCATTCTCTTTTGGTGTTTTCATCAGGATGGGGATAAAAAAAAATGCATTTTTTTTTCTTAACTGTCCTGAAAACTAAAAGACGATTTATGTGTTTTCGAGATAATTGTTGGGACTTGAAAAACACCATGGAAACGTTTGATTGGACCGTTGGTTTTACTGAAGTGTGTGTGTGTGTGTGTGTGTGTGTGTGTGTGTGTGTGCGCGCGCACACACACACTGCAATAGTGTATGTGTGGTGTCAACATGCCATGAAGAGTGTGCGAGAGCTAGTGATTCACCGAGTAATCGTCTGCAAAAAATATTAGTCAGAAAATCTCTAAAAATGCATTTCTGCCCTATGTGGTTTGGCCCGAATAAGCAGAAAATATATGACAGAAATGTAATGGTGACGTAAGTGAGAGACCTTTATAACCAATCAGTATTAGCCTGCTCCGCTCACGCACGAGTAGGCCATCATGGCCTACTTGTGCGCAGCGTGCAAGTTTGCACTCCACCGAGTGCTGATCTATAGTAATCGCATTGGGCTATTCGGTATTCGCGTTTTTCAGCCAACTGTTTCGGTATCTTTCAGTGCATCCCTATAGCGTGGGTGTGTGGGTGACTTAAATGAACAGGATGGGGGTTGATAACCAGCAGCAGCGCTGTCTGTCTGTCAGTCTGTCTGTTTAGCCGTTCTGTCGCAGAGTGCCACCTCATGCCAGCTGGGTCCGTGTATTTTACGGCCATCTGAATTCTCATTTCCTTATTGACAAACAGTATTCAGTTTAGGTTCTGTGTTCTGAATACTGTTTCTCAAAAACTGGGAATTGTTAATTAAAAATAGGAAAAAGGTTTATTTTTCTTAATACTGTTTAGAAATGTGTCCTTAAAACTTAGAAATAAGTTTTTAAAACGCCTATATGACCTAATTCCTTACTTTCTTCGGTGCAGTCGCCCTCAGAATGGTGATTTCAGTACCATCACGCTCCTGTACTGAATTCTGTTTTTTCTCTCGCTCAGAGCGTGGAGGCGTGGCGCGGAGCTCTTGATTGACAGCTCGGTTACTGCTGCAGTTACTACAAGGAGACACACGCGGCGCTGTTGGCGCTGTTGTACTAGCAGATAATATTATGGATTAGAGTAGACAATATTATTATACATTTATCCTTTATTATATTTAGATATATATTTACACTTTAGCGCTGCCGTAATTCTAAATAAATTAGCCCGCTTTTTGGTTGCATATTAACACAGCACTGTACTGTTATTACATTCTGATTAGACATTGATGCATCCTCTGTGTCAACTCTAAGTAATGAAAAATAAAGTAGGCTAATAGGGACAGACAGACAGACAATCAATACTAATAATAACTAATAATAAAAATTAATAGTATTAACACCATATGACACCTGGGCCACCAAGGTGCCATATCCGAACTAGCCATTGAAGTAAATGAATAGGAACACACACACACACACACACACACACACACACACACACACACACACACACACACACACACACACACACACACACACACACACACACACACACACACACACACACACACACACACACACACAATTAAGGAGGTAATGCCTTGCTAGGGCTCATCATCAGATTGGTTTTAACATTCTATAGCCAACTTTGTGGAAGATGGTAGGCTACAGATAGTGTCTATAAAATCAAGTGTGTGTGTGTGTGTGTGTGTGTGTGTGTGTGTGTGTGTGTGTGTGTGTGTGTGTGTGTGTGTGTGTGTGTGTGTGTGTGTGTGTGTGTGTGTGTGTGTGTGTGTGTGTGTGTGTGTGTTCCTATTCATTTAGCCTACTTCAATGGCTAGTTCGGATATGGCACCTTGGCGGCCCAGGTGTCATATGGTGTTAATACTGTTAATTTTTATTATTAGTATTCATTGTCTGTCTGTCTCTATTAGCCTACTTTATTTCTCATTAGGCTACTTAAGAGTTGACACAGAGGATGCATCAATGTCTAATCAGAATGTAATAACAGCGCTGTGTTAATATGCAACCAAAAAGCAGGCTAATTTATTTAAAATTACGGCAGCGCTAAAGGTGTAAATATATATCTAAATATAATAAAGGATAAATGTAAAATAACATAGTCTACTCTAATCCATAATATTATCTGCTAGTACAACAGCGCCAACAGCGCCGCGTGTGTCTCCTTGTAGTAACTGCAGCAGTAACCGAGCTGTCAATCAAGAGCTCCGCGCCACGCCTCCACGCTCTGAGCGAGAGAAAAAACAGAATTCAGTACAGGAGCGTGATGGTACTGAAATCACCATTCTGAGGGCGACCGCACCGAAGAAAGTAAGGAATTAGGTCATATAGGCGTTTTAAAAACCTATTTCTAAGTTTTAAGGACACATTTCTAAACAGTATTAAGAAAATAAACCTTTTTCCTATTTTTAATTAACAATTTCCCGTTTTGAGAAACAGTATTCAGAACACAGAACCAGAACCTAAACTGAATACTGTTTGTCAATAAGGAAATGAGAATTCAGATGGCCGTAAAATACACGGACCCACCACACGGCCCTAAGAGGAATATATTAAAGACCCCCCCACCACACAGCCTCCCTAGTACACATTAATATACATGAGCTACGGTCCGCCGGCTACAGATGCTGGGGTAATTTCCCCACCTCAGAGCTACATGCGCCGACAACATCTATTTTGCATGGATGATGGGGTACCAGCACCAAATTCAGATATCCCCACGGTGGCAAGCGTCGTGTTGACCACCCCTCCCTCCCCACCAACACCACCACCACCACCCCCGGCTAATTGTGCCTCCCACAACCTGTCTGCCGTACCCCCTCCTCTCCTCTCCTCCAGGGGCGGATCTAGGCATGGGCATGGGGGGGGGGTGGGGGCAGACTGCCCCACCAAACAAGATGGCATGCAAAACAACCCAAATTACAAAGATATTTCAAATTGAAAGTATTTGAAACACTACTACTGATACCAACGAACTACAGTTGTCACACCACTAAACCAACAGCATGTCATCATTGCAGACAGAAAACTCTCGGCTTTATGCATACTGTGCATAAAGCATACTGTGTGTCTGTTGCAACTTCAACAACAACTGATGTTATTATTGATGTTTTACTTGCCTAATATAAGTCCTGTAACCGAAAATGGTATGGGTGCATGAAGCCGCACCCATACCATTTTCTCCTGCCCCCCAATTGGGAAATGTTACATCCGCCCCTGCTCTCCTCTCCTCTGTAGCGTTTTCTTGCTGGCATGGTGCCAGCAGCCATGCAGCTCGTTTGGTTTCAACATTCCATGGTTTGTTGGTGAATCAACCGAGGGTGCTGCTGTGCAGGTGTGGGAATTGAGAGTTCGGGGCGTATAGCTGATCACTAGCTGTAGGGCAATTAACCGAAAACTATAAGGCTGTTGAAAAGAGTTAATGGCATTAATTCATTTTGTGGGTTCATCTGATTAAAGTTTTTAACGCAATTGAATTAACGCATGAGCACACTGACTCAACCCATGGGGCAATTTGCTTTGAATAAAATGTGTAAGAGGAAGGTTTACGGAGCTATATAGCTGTGTTTATCTTGGAACCAGAGTCATAGAGTATAGCACGAGGGATCTACTACCATTGGGGCCTTGTAGATCCCTTATTTTGATAAAATATGTATGTATATTTTTTCTCTAAATGTTCAAATCATGTACAGGAAAACATGGCATATTTTGGACATATAGTTCGAATGGTGGTTAATCATGATTAAATTAGTTTTGAAACTGTGATTAATCAGATTATTTTCTTAAATCATTCAACAGGATATACCAAGAACCTCTAACCGACTTTAGTCTTGATGAAGTGAGATATCAAGGATTGACGGTGGGCATCGCATATTTACTAAACTAGAGGCACTTATCAGATCACAACCGTTAGCATATAAGCTAATTAAGCTAACGGCCAGGAGGACTGAGGTAATAATGGTCAGAACTGTCATTACAGTTCACATTAATTCAATTATAACATGTTTACACAGCGTTTTAAGGTCTAACATTCATCTCACGTATGCTTTAGTATGAAATAACTAATAAAGTTGCTTCAGGTCATTTTTCACAGATAATAAAAAAATCGGAGAAAATCAAGTACTTTTTTCAATTACTTTTTTTTGCCTTTTATTGATATATTGATAGTAAACTGGCAGGAAATGGGGAGAAAGATGGAAGACCTGTGTCAAGCACTGTCGGGATTGGGAGTCGAACCTGCGGCACACCAGCAGGCTGGCTCAGCAGCATGCCTGTGGCATGCTGCAAATATTGGGTCAGCCTCGATGCTATCATAATGACTGAGTTTAGCTGCTATTTTTGAGAGTAAAATGCATTATACAGGATCTACTTGTCTGCTAGTCCCTCCTAATTTTTTTTTCAGTCTAGTTTTTATTTGTTGATGAAATTGTCAATATATTTTTATTTCATCTATTTTCCATTTAGTCTTCATCAGTGAAAAAAGGTAGTCGGCGAACTTTTTTTTTTTTTTCGTCTTTAATATTACAAGCACGCCTTTATGTCAAGGAGACTTATGTGCAACCCTTGAGGGCAGGTACCTTTTTCCTTTAACAGTCCTCAGGTATAGTGACCTCTTGACCTGCTGGTCTCAGAGCACATGCTCTAACCATGCACACTGAGCCACTGAGCCGCTGCTGCTGCTGCTGCTGCTGCTGCTGCTATTAAAATCTTGCATAATACGTGTTCAATTAGTGTCACATTTGGTGTGTGAGCTGACAGCAGGGCCGAGCACTACCTCGCTTCTATGAATAGTTTTCAAAGTGGTCACAGAACAATCGCTCAATCCGACACCAGGGTTAACCAGCAATTCCAGCATTCCGTTTGATGGTTGAGTATCCGCACCATGTGAAACTACAGAAGCACAGCTAGCCTGACACTCAGTCTGAATTATCATTTCCTTTCACATCATTATTCAGTCTGACAACCCCCCCCACACACACACACACCCAAAACAGCAGCAGTTTATGGCAGTGGTTTCCGACCAGTGGTCCGAGGACCACCAGTGGTCCCTGAGAGGATTCAAGGTGGTCCCCAGGCTAAACGATGGAAAGTTGGTTAACCAGATGTAACTCTTTGAGAGCGTGAGCGTCGAAGTTACCTTGAGCAAGACACTGAACCCCTAATTGCTCCTGATGTGCTAGTAGGTACCTTGCATGGTTTCCACTGCCATCAGTGTATAAATGTGTGTGTGAATGGGTGAATGTGATGCACATTTAGGATTGACGATGGTGTTGTGTGTTTTGGCAACATCTTCAACAAAAGCCAACTGGTGTCTAAAAAAAGAAAAGCGTTTCGATAGAGAAGAGTCAGAGGTGAGAACACTGTGAAAGCACAATGTTTATCCAGCCTGGCTCAGTTTCACAGGCTGTGCATAAATTATACCATCCCACAGTTAAAAGAATACATGAATTAACATGGTGAATATACAATATACCCTCCCACACATGTGACCCTCGCTCTCTCACTCACACACACGCACATCATACAGTACATGCCTCTGCATCTCTCTCTCGCGCGCTTTGTGAGAGCCAAGATGGCAAAGAGCTATACAGACAACCCCCTGTTTTAGATACAGGGGGTCCACTATTTATTCAGCATTTGAGCCGCAGACCACCATTTGATGACATTTTAGCCCCACAGGCCCCAAAACTAGATTTGGGGTCTGTGAGTTTCTTCTGGTTTTGTTCACAATTCCAGGCTGGATTTTTCTTTTTCACAAACATAACAGGCAAACACACAGTATACAGTAGATCAAAATGACAATTAATCTTCTACATTCCCTAATTGTGTAGACTTCTTAATTAAGTAGTGCAAATTTACATTAACTCTTGAGAGCGTAAAAATGAAACCAAATGGAGCCTTGCGGGTCCATTTGGTTTCATTTTTACATTCTCAAGAGTTACACCTGGTGAGCCTGGGGACCACCTGGAACCCTCTCAAGGACCACTGGTGGTCCCAGGACCACCTGTTGAAAACCCCTGTGATATAATATCGTACAGCATACTTTATGCTTGATGTTATTGTAGCTTGACCCACTTGTGGTGTCCATAGAGGCCACAATAGTTCACTTTCAATCTATTGCAGACGTCATAAATGATACAAATATTTATACCAAGAATAGTGGGGCCCAGCAGCCCGTATCTGCACAGTATATTCACCGCATAATATTACCTTCCTTACATTCTGTCTCCGGATCAGTGTGGGACTTCATATTGTAGCAAACAAGGGAAAAGATTAAAGGGCAGCACTTCGCTGTCTAGTCATCCTGGCATCCTCTCTCTCCTCTCTTTACTATCCTTTCAAACCCACTCATTCTATTCACTACTCTGCGGTCCTCACCTCATGTGGGCGGCATAAAACACAGTCTACCTGGACGACGTCGTTAGGGATTCGGTCCAACATTGTAATTAAATGTCCACCCACTGGAAAAAGTGCAAACACACTGATCTGGCATATTGTCGGGGACGTGCAGTCCAACATCCCAGCCACGGCCTGTTCAGGACATATTCAAGGTCCCTGGCACAATTTTATTTTTTATTAAATCAGTATGTATAGTATAGAGCCACACAACCAGTAAACACTGATGAGCTAGGGATGTCTACAGTGAACATTAGGCTATTATATTTTAAAATGGTTACAAAAAGGACATGAATGAAAAGAGTCTCCGGTATCACTTGCAAAGTGCTACTGGAACAAGTGGGGAAGTTGGAGAGGAGTGGAGAGGACATGTGTGTGTTTTGGATGAAGAGCATGTGTTTTTCGGGGGGCCAAATGAGGTCTTCACAGCTGGAGAAAAATGAACACATGAGGACTTATTGTGTGTTTTGGACAAACAGCCTGTTGTTGTTTTGTGTTAGCTGAAGCTTCATATCAGTGTTTGAGTTGGAGCGCCTCAGTGTGGCCGTGGAGTTTATGTACAGCCTCTTCCACAGAGAGTTGGAGACACCAAATCTCAGCTGGAGAAAGTATCGTTTGCATGCGTTTGCCCACTTATTTGCCTATGTGCTGTGTATTTCTGGACATGTATCTGTGTCTCTCAAAGGCACAGTAGGGGTCTTATTATTATTATTATTATTATTATTATTTCGGGACAGGGGTGGCCAAAAACATCTCGAAAAGTTTCGCAAAACGCAGCTCACCTCATGCGCCCGCGCAGCCTCTGCGTCTGGTTGGCGTCCGTCATGCAGTTGGACACAAAGTTGGGCCCGCCGGGGCCGCCGCCGTACTCCTTGCGCAGCGCCACGGCGCCGTGCGTGAGCACCGAGACGCCGCGCGCTATCCGCCGCCGCGCCTCGTCCCGCCAGCCCTGCGGCCGCACGGCGAATAGCGCCCGCGGCAGCCCCTCCGTGCCCAGGCCCGACAGCGCCGGACCCACCGCAAACCACATGTGGGAGGGGCCCGCCTGGCCCGCCGCCCACGCTGCACGGAACACCAGGTCCGCCTCCTCCTGGGAACAGTACAGCAGACGCACCTGGAATGGGGTTAAGGGGGAGGAGAGGGAGGGAGGAGATTGGTGGGTGGTGAGAGAAAAGGAGGCAACAGGGTGGACGGACGGGGAGGTGGGAGGGGGGTAGCAGTGTTGGAACTAACGGCCTTACATGAAGTTACTTTATATGAAGAAAATACTTTTTTGCTCTAACTATTGAGTAAAGCCATTATACAAGTAGTTACTGTGTTTGGGTGAGTTAGTAGTTAACCATGTTACCTATTATACTCCCTGTCATTACACTGGATACTGGATATTGACTGCTTTCCATTCCTATTTTTCGAGTGGTGCAACCACTCCTAACATTGAGTCCCAAGTCTGCTCATTTTTAGGCTACTTTGGACTTGATGGTCTGCAGGCTAATGTTTATTTTACATTCATTGGTGGTTCTTGTGTGTTGGAGAACCCCTGCTCTAAAACAACATGATGTTTGTCCCCCTGGGGGAACCCCAGACGGATTTGCACCACTCACGTCACATGGGTGTGATTTTTTGCCCACTGTAATGGCATGTAGAGGTTAAAACTACAACTACAACTGGACCAGTGACATTACGTGACAAAACAAAATGTCTGAATTAGGAAATTGCCATATACTTTTATTTTGTAGCAAGTAAAGTAACTAGTTACTGTCATGATTTTGTAATTAGTAAGGTACGAAGTGAGTAGTTACTTTTACTCTTAACTTAACTAATCGCTCTTTTCAAAGTAACTTGAACAACACTGTAGGTTGGGGGGGGAGGGGGGGGGTTGCAGATAAAACCAATGTCAGTTACTGTGGAACCTCGTTCCGTGTTTCAGGGACGAGGTTCCCGAGAGAGAGAGAGGGGGAGAAGGGGGAGGGAGGGAGGGAGAAGGGGGAGGGGGGAGGGAGGGGAGGGAGAAGGGGGAAAGGAAATGGGAATGACGAGTGAGGCGAGGTGGAAGGGAAGAGGGGTGAGAGAGACACACAGACACACACACACACACACACACACATACACACACACACACACACACACACACACACACACACATACAGTACACACACACACTGACACGCTCTCTCACGTTATCTATTGAGATAAGGAGGATATAAAGGCTGGCGGGGTGGACACTGGGGTTACAGAGAGAGAGAGACAGGGGCGGATCTAGGCATGGGCATGGGAGAGGCAATGCCCCCCCCTAAATGCCCTGACTGCCCCACCAAACACAATGGCATGCAAAACAACCCAAGATATTTCAAATCTCAAATTAAATGATTTGAAACACTACTACTGCTACTAACTACTAATTGTGTCACCACTAAACCACCAGCATTTCATCATTGAAAACCATAGAACCCACCGCCCGCCCCCCATTGGGAAATGTTAAATCCGCCCTGGAGAGAGAGAGAGAGAGAGAGAGAGAGAGAGAGAGGAGAGGAGAGAGAGAGAGAGAGAGAGATGCTCACAAACACACGCTCATAAACACACGCACACACACTGACTATGACATGTTGAGAAATGTGGAAGGAAGGCTAGAAGGTGCGTCTGAGATTGTGAATTCACAAAAAATGTGAAATCCAGTAATATGGATTGAAAGTCTCGCATGTTGCATGGGCACCAAATCGGTACAATTCGCCAAATGCAGGCTATGTACAGTTATGTATGCTCCAATGGTTCCAATGTCACAGCGACACGGCGACATATTTATCAAACCCACAGACAGACCTAACAAGGAGAGGGAGAGGAGCGCAGGGGGCTAAAGAGCAAAAACACACGGAGGGGAGGCCAAGGGGAGAGCATGGGGAAGGTTAAACTGGTGTCATTTTAGAGAAAGAAAGAGAGAAAGGAAGCAGCATACCTTAGGGAGAGGAACACAGAAGAGGAGAGGAGAGGAGAGGAGAAGAGAGAGAGAGAAGAGAAGAGAAGAGAAGAGGAGAGGAGAGGAGAGGAGAGGAGAGGAGAGGAGAGGAGAGGAGAGGAGAGGAGAGGAGAGGAGAGGAGAGGAGAGGAGAGGAGAGGAGAGGAGAGGAGAGGAGAGGAGAGGAGAGGAGAGGAGAGGAGAGGAGAGGAGAGAGAGAAGAGAAGAGAAGAGAAGAGAAGAGAAGAGAAGAGAAGAGAAGAGAAGAGAAGAGAAGAGAAGAGAAGAGAAGAGAAGAGAAGAGAAGAGAAGAGAAGAGAAGAGAAGAGAATTAAGAGGCTCCGTGTGGATCTGGACTTCACAAGGTCTGTCTGACGTCGTTCAATTTCTCCTACACAAAGTTGGCTCTGAGTAGTAACTGCATCAAAATATAGATATTTTAATTTCAAGAATCAAAGTAGATATCGAAATGAGAACAGCAACATTGACTATGTATCGTATTGTATCATTTTGCAGTGATATTTAGCGCTTCCAATGTATTTGTAGCAACTCTATCGATCTCAAATCAATTGAATTGGTCGATCACCATAATGGCATCTGTATATGGTCAACAGAGATAGAGAGAGGCGGTTGGCTTAGTGAGCATGTAGATACGCTTTCTACCCAATATTTGTCTGTGGATTCCACTTGGGGAGGGTGATTTCAATTCATCATTTGAATGCCAATGGAAAAATGGGTGATATACTGCACACAACTTAATCCCAATGTAATGGGACAAGCCAGTCGTATCAGACATGCAGCCAGTCCTGATTGTGGCGGTAACTTCACCATTTTTCAGAAGCAGGCCGTTGGTCTGTCACTTCTGGTTCAACCGATGTCAAGTGATCAGTTCCTTGTGCGATGCGATCATCACCATTGTCACATGTAAAATCAGGCTCTAATCAGAATATCGCATTTTGAGCAGCTATAAAGAACACATGCATGCCTGTGCATAGTGTGCAAGCAAGAGAGTGTGAGGATTTGGGCCACTAAGGGGACGACGTTGGCCCGTTAGCCACACAGGATAAATACATGCTAATCAACGAAAAGAAATGCCCTGATTGAATAGGACAAATCTCAGAATGCCAGGCGTAGGAATTGATTACTTTAATCATCTCGGGGGCGGTTCTTAACAGGTTAAGAGAATAAAAGCGCTGCTGATCGACTGTGTTTTTCAAAAATCGCCACAGACAAACACGCACACACGCACGCGGCACGCGCACGCGCACGCGCACACGCCACGCACACGCACACGCACACGCACACGCACACGCACACGCACACGCAACACGCACGCACACGCACAACGCACACGCACACACACACACACCACACACACACAACACTTTTAGATGGAAGGCATTAGGCAGCAGCGTGGCACACCATAAAAAGACAGACAGGCAGAGATAGAGAGAGGCAGAGGAGTGGGGAAAAGAGAGAGTGAAAGAGAAAATGTGACAAAAAAAAGAGACAGACAGAGATAGACAGTGAGAGGATCAGCTCTCTGCCACATAACTGAGAGGTATGGAGACACTCTGGGGGATAGTAGAGAGAGAGAGGAGAGAGAGAGAGAGAGAGGGAGGGAGAGAGAGAGACGGTTTATTTTATCTTCAAATAAACAAGAATCGGGAAATGAGGAGAGGAAGAGGGAGAGGAGAGGAGAGGAGAGGAGAGGAGAGGAGAGGAGAGGAGAGGAGAGGAGAGGAGTGAGCATGGGGGTCTAAAGAGCAAACCTACCTGAGGGAATAAGCGGAAGGACATGAAAGGTTAAAAGTGTAACATTGTATTAAAAGCCGCAGCAGAGAGACTGCAGGGAAAAGAATCACAGAGGTAACAAGACAGAGAGACAAAAGGGGGAGAGAGGCGGAGGTGCGTGTGTGTGTGTGAGAAGAGAGAGAGAGGAGAGAGTGAGAGGAGAGGAGAGAGAGAAGAGAGGAGAGAGAGAGAGAACAGAGGAGAATAATAAGAAAGGCACTGGTGATGAAGCTGCTTTGGAGATGGATGGATGGGGAACCGGAGCAGAGCAGAGCGCAGTCACTCCTGGGAGAAGAGAAGAGAGGGGAGGAGGAGAGAGGAGAGCAGGGCGGATCTAGACATGGGCACAGTCTAAATACCCAGTCTGCCCCCCCCAAACACCATGCAAATGCCATGCAAAACAACCCAAGATATTTCAAATTAAAGTGCTTATATTTAAAATGATTAGAAACACTACTACTGCTACTAACTAACTACAGTTGTGGCCCCACTAAACCAACAGCATTTCATCATTGAAAACAGAAAACTCTCTGAGTCAGACCTTTAGCTTTATGCATGATGTGTGTCTGTTGCAACTTCAACACCAACTGATATTATTACTGATGCTTTACTTGCCTACTAAAAGTCCTGTAACCAAAAATGGTATGGATGCGGCTTCATCGCCCGTGTCGCGAAGCAACACGGGCGATGAAGCCGCCCAGATACCATTTTCTCTTGCCCCTCCAACATGTTCTCTTGCCCCCCCCCCCCCCCCCCCCCAAATGGGACATGTTACATCCGCCCCTGGAGGGGAGGAGGGACAGGGAGAGGTAGTGTATGAGGGGGAAAGGAGAAAGAGTTGCATTATTGTCTGACGAAATTGGGAGCCTAGAGCAGTGGGTTTTCAACCTTTTTGACAACCAGGGCCCACCATTTATACAGAATTTGAGCCAGGGACCATCATTTGAGGACATTTTAGCCCCACAGACCCCAAAACTATAAAGATTTCTTTTGATTTTTGTCCACAATTCCTGCAGGCTGGATTTGGGAACCAAAAGAGTCAAACATACAGATCAAAAGGACCATTAATCGTCTATATTCTCTAGTTGTGTAGAGAGAGAGAGAGAGAGAGAGACAGACAGACAGACAGACAGACAGACAGACAGACAGACAGACAGACAGACAGACAGACAGACAGACAGACAGACAGACAGACGGTGACGTGACTCTCACGGGGGATTTCAGACCCATGTATCCAGTCTATGATGAATCTAACCTTGAGGTTATTCTGTGAGGCAATTGGCTTAAACATCCTTCATAAGAAAAAATGAAGGAAATCTGTGTGCGTCTGTGTAGCGCCTGACCGGTGGCGGTGTGGTAAATGGTGCATTTATCCCAGACGCCTTTATCCAAGCACTTTACAAGCGGGTCGTTGGCTCAGGGGTAGAGTGGCTGCAGGATGGTAAGCACAAGGGTTGACGGTTTGAACCCAGGCTCCTCCAGAGTTAGCGTCGATATGTCCCTGAGCAAGACAATTTTCGGCCACCGCTAAACCCCTTATGCCTAAACGTTTTTGCTACGTTTTACTATTTTGCAAAACGAATTTGGATAGTTCAACTGACACATTGTGAGCTTGTGTACTGGCCATGTTAACTATTTTTTACAATTCAAAATAGTAAAAAAAAAAAAAAAAGACAAAGAAGTTATAGCAGGCATAATAGGTTTAGTGCCTTGCATAAACGCGCTATATAAATACACCATTTACCAATTGCAGCAGGAGCCATGGTGGGATCGGTGGGATGCCCATGAACTTAAGAAAGTTGTCAGTGACTATACTACAGTCTGTTGATACACACACACAATCCAAATATAATTCTACTGCAGGTCGTTTTGAGGAACTAATCTGGTTGAAACAGGACACATGCAGTTACTTCAACCACCACACAGTCACAGCTAATCAATAAGCTGTGACTGTGTGGTGGTTGTAACTGTGTAGAATAGCAATATTACACTCAAGGTTGCTATAACATTTCATCCACTTCTGCGATACCTTCAGAACTCGCCCAACTATTTTCATTTTATTGACTATCAACCAATCAATCAATTAATCAATCATTCAGTTAGGCAACCGCTGTATTGATCACTTGACACCTCTGCTGACCTCTGCACCAATTTGCCTGTATTTGACTGTATGACTGCTGCTGTTCGACTGAGTCTCTATTACATACAGTATTACAGTTCTGCATGGAACACATCACCAAATATACAGGTCTACAGACTGTCATGAATTCACGGTAGGGAAAGTCAGCCTACAGTCAATGGATCATTTGCACAATATACATTTTAGCACAGAGTGAGAAAGCATGCACACTCTTTTATGAATAGTCCAGAAACTTATTCCGGGTTCCTCCCTCTCTGTCATTCAAACACCAGATCAAAGGCAGTACGATTGAGCTAGAGAGAGAGAGAGAGAGAGAGAGAGAGAGGTCTTGTCCTTGTCAAGAGTATTCTCTATGAATATGAGAACCTTAGGAAAGGGATGAAGATAAGTTATGCAGCGATGTGCAGGCAAGGCTGGAGGAGATGGAGGAGAACGGACCTTGCCTCTGTGTTTTCGTCACCTCATTTCAGTAACACTAAAGGTGGGCAAAACCATAGAGTAATAAAGTATAGAAGCTTAACTGGAGTGATAGCCCCGCCCCCATGCCGTTCATTTCAATACAAGTTCCTCGGTGGCGTCTTGAAGCACCCGGAAGTAGAGTATACTTCCGCATTTGACCACCAATTTTTGGTGGCATAAAGGCTCGGATACACCTGGCAATGTTTTGATCAACATCAACAAGCAACGTCAATTATCAACGTTGACTTTTCACTTTTCTATAGAGAATGATCAACTCCTGCTTGTTCAGATCATTAGCGCCCTCTACTGGCCAACATTTCGGAATCCTCCAATCACAGCCCTCCTTGGTGTCACCTGATCCTTTCTCTTGGACTCCCACAGATAAACTTTTCTGAAAACAACATGGCTGCTGCTGCCTCACTGCCATGGACGAAAACCAAGGATTTTATAATTTTTTATTCTGCTAAAATGAACATTTTGAGTTGGGTGACAAAAAATGATTCAATGCAAACTAAGGCTTCTTTTTTTCTGAGAGTGTACAAATGGAACCAAATGAACCCGCTAGGGTCCATTTGGTTCACATTTGTACACTCTCAGGAAAAAATGTAAATGTGTGTCATTCCCCTTTTAATGGGAGGCGTTGCCTGTTGCCATGTGTCTCATCATGTTGCCTGTTGATGTTGACATTGCTAGTAGCAAATAAAGAACCTTGACCTTGACCTTGACTTGATATTGATCAAAATATTGCTAGTGTATCAGGGTCTTAAGTGTTTCCTCCATGAACGAGCACCCAATGTTAAACTTCGGGGGAACGGGGTTTCCTAGTCATGAATCCACGTGCTGCCTGTAGTTCACACTATAACCACTAGGGCTGGCTGCTTCAACATCAGACTAGAGAGGCTCTCTGGGGATGTGGCAAAAACATGGTTCCCACCACCATCACCGGAACTGCTGGGGTGTGTTTCAGAGTGCAGACACCAGTTTACGAGGAGGCCGTTCCAGGGCAAACAGCAGAAAAGTAATTTTCCTTCAAAAAAATCCATGTCCCTTAATAGCAAGACAAATACAAAGATGAAACTGCATGCATTAAAAAACTGATGCATTATTAAAGCTCAGTTTCCTGTTCTATGATCCTCACCAAACACTGCTTTCATAGTAAAATGAGAAAGTAAAACAATGAGTTGTATTCTTTTCTCATCGTGGTGTATGCAATATACGTACCAGAAGGACAGTAATAATTTTAATTAAATATCCTCCCACAGGCCAAAGATAAAAGATGGTGGGGGGGGCGGGCAGGAGAAAATGGTATGGGGTGGCTTCATACCATTTTCAGTAGTGTTTCAAATACTTTTAAATACAAGCACTGAAATATCTTGGGTTGTTTTGCATGCCATCATGTTTCGGTGGGGCAGACTGGGGATTAGGGGGGCATTCCCCCCCTCCCCACCCCCACCCCCCCCCCCCCCCCATACCCATACGCCATGCCTAGATCCGCCCCTGCTGGAGGTTAAATGTGAAGGACTAGAGGGTTGACCCCAGATGACAGCCCTGCTGTCATCAGCTCATTACGGAACAACGAGGGCTGATGACTACTTAGCCTCATGTTGTTTTTCTGTGTCCTTAATTGATTGATGTGTTCACGGGATTAAGGGTCCTATTGTGCGCCCGAGTCGTGCTACCGACAATTTGGGAATCAAAAAGTGTGTGCTTTGGAGCGAAAGGCATTCATTGCGCGGCATAAATCGATGTCTTCGAATAACACTATATAAATCCACAGACCTGATTCATTGAAACAGAAAAGTCTTAGGGCTCCATTTTCGTTACCATCTAAACCCCTTATCCTAAACCTTTTTGGAATACTTCAACGTGCCAATCTATTGACACATTGTGAGCTTGTAGACTGGCCATTTAAACTATTGAAAAATGTTCTTTTTTAATAGTTTAAAAAGGCAAATAAGTTAAGGAATAAGGGGTTAAGCGGTGACGAAAATGGAGCCCTATGTCTCTGGACCAAAAGCTTGAATTATTGTGCTTCAAACCAGTGCACTGCAGACATGTTATGAGCAACTTCTGTCCTTGCATGCGATTCTTTTTTCTAAATGTTGTAGTTTGGGTTCCGTAGATATCGCTCAGCATCCTATGCGCACCTCCTGTTTTGAATGTGCCACAACGCAGGAGGCAGCAGGACATTGCTTTCCTGAAAACAAGTGCTTCCAAACTCTGATGGCAAGATGGCCACCGTCTGAATGCTGTCAATTACAGTAATGAGGCACACTCTCACTAGAGTCCACTATGTGGTTTCCAGCACTAAACATGTGCATATTTACTTGGCTGACGGATCGGCAGACCTGCCTTTCAAAAAGAGGATCAACATTATCCAATGTCAGAACAATCTCAAATCTCCAAATATGGAGATTCAAGGATTTGAGGTCAGATGTTAGAGCCACTACAAAATATCTCCGCTTTCACTAAACCAACGATTCGCCGAAAACTGGACTATGAATAGGCCCTTTAAGTCACTGTGTCTGGCATGCATTGTAATTGCGAGGTTGAATGTGACAATCTCTGAGCCGGAGCTGCTAAGCCTCTCAATCTCTGGAGATCCCTAAAGTAACAACAGACAGACAGCCCTGCATGGACTACATGTCTCTGAACAGCATGAGCCACGTCACGGAAGGAAACAAGAGAGAGAATGGGAAAGACAGGGGAAGAGAGAGAAAGAGAAAGAGACAGATGGAAGGGTATGAGAGACAACGACAGACACAGAGAGACCGAAAATGAGAAATGACAGAGAAACCGATAGAGATAGACAGCAGATCAGCTCTCTCTCGCCGCCTTAACGGCCGAGGTATGGATGCTCTCTAGGGGATGAGAGAGAGAGAGAGAGAGAGAGAGAGAGAGAGAGTGAGAGACATTGACCAAGACAGACAGACTGACATACGGACATCGGAAGGGTTATAAATGAGGTTAACCGCGTAATCATACGTTTCCTGAGGAGAGAAATGAGCAGGCTATAGAAATGCAGAAATGACAGGAAAAGAGAAGAGTACCAGAAGAAGTGAAGTCGTGTGTGTGTGTGTGTGTGTGTGTGTGTGTGTGTGTGTGTGTGTTGTGTGTGTGTGTGTGTGTGTGTGTGTGTGTGTGTGTGTGTGTGTCTAGAGCGAAAGTGCATATTATTTTTATTTTAGAAACGGTGCCCCCCGCTGGATCTTTGAACTGTAATGGCTTTGGCAAAACAATCCCGCCCATATGCCAATAAAGCTCTTTGCCAGCAGACAGGGAAACAGGACGGAGGGGGGAGAGAGAGAGGGGGGGGGGGGGATAGAGAGGGAAAGGAAGGAGAGAGAGAGAGAGAGAGAGAGGGGAGAGAGAGAGAGAGAGAGAGAGAGAGAGAGAGGAGAAGAGAGAGAGAGTAGAGGAGAAGAGAGAGAGAAAAGAAGAGACTATGACTAATGAAAGCAGAAGGTGAAAAAACAGGTGAGGGAGAGGTGGACAATCGACCCTGTGTGTGTCTCTGTCAGAGAGGAGAACAGAGAGAGAAGTAGGCTGAAATGTAAATATACACAACATCACTAAGCAGTCATAAGCGTCAATTAGCCCTGTGATGGAAGAGAGAGAGAGAGAGAGAGAGAGAGGAGGAGAGAGAGGGAGAAGAGAGAAGAGAGGAGAGAGAGGAGAAGAGAGAGAGAGGAGAGAGAGGGGGGAGAGAGAGAGAGAGAGGAGAGAGAGAAGGAGAGACATAGAGATTGTGAGAGAGTGTGAAGGAGAGAGTGAGTGGTTAAAAAAGCAAGCTCTGCGTATAGTATAGTAACAACACACTGCAGGCACTACGTTATATTAACAGTGACACTATAGGAGCCTCCAACACACACGCACAGGCACGCACACACCCAACACACGTATGCTAGATAACACAACGTCACTGCCACACACATGCATGCACAGATCCGAGGCATGCCAATCCGGACACACGTGCGGTTACTCTCTCTCTCTCTCACACACACACACACACACACACACACACTCACACACCCCCACCACCACCCCACCCCCCGCATCCTCCTCCGCATCCACATATCCGCAAGCATGCTGCAGCAGTGCATGCTGGGACATTAGCGGTGACATTGAGACCCAGTCTGGACCGAGCCAGCAGTCAGAGATGTGTCTGTCTGTCTGTCTGTCTGTCTGTCTGTCTGTCCGTCTGTCTGAAGCCAGCAGGACCATGCAGCAAGAGAGAGAGAGGGAGAGAGAGGGAGACGCTACCGATGGACTGATGGTACAAGAGATACATACAGAGAGACACAGAGAGAGGGAGAAAGGGAGGGAGGAAGAGAGAGGAGATAAAAAAGGTAGACGTAAAAAGGAATAGACAGCAGGTGACAGAAAGAGGGAAGTATAAAACGAATGGTTGAAAGTCACAGAACGAGATGAGGAGAGGAGAGAGGAATTAAAACAAACAGAAGACTGGGGGGGGGGGGGTGGTAGGGGGGCTTGTCTCTGGGCAAATAACTGCTGGAGAGTGGGCAGGGGGTTGGGGGACTTGTCTCACCACCGGAATAAAAAGGGGGGGGGGGGACATAATGGGAGGACAGATGTGGGGATGGATTTGAAAAGAGGAAATCATGACGGGGAGGAGAGGAGGAGAGAGAGAGGAGAGGAGACAGACATGAGAGAACGAGGATTGAAAGGAGAGGAAGCAAGGCCCGTAGGGGAGGAGGAGGAGGAGGAGGAGAGGAGAAAAAGGGCAGCATATCTGAGGGGAATGAAAGCCAGGAGGAGGAAGATACAGAACCAAAAACCATGAGTCACTGTAGTGGTCAATGTCGGTCAG
Source organism: Benthosema pterotum (assembly GCA_039105355.1). NCBI lineage: Eukaryota > Metazoa > Chordata > Actinopteri > Myctophiformes > Myctophidae > Benthosema > Benthosema pterotum. The sequence goes on along the minus strand of CM076967.1, from coordinate 12,249,253 downwards.
CCCCCCCGAGTCTGAAGAAGGTGAGCGTGAATTTGCCAAAAAATAAAAAAGTGTTTCATTATTTAAGCCATTCTGTACTGAGGCCAAATGGAGGTCCCAAATGAAGGACTAAAATTTTGCCCCAAGAACTAAAATATTGTCTATGGAACTAAGGTTTTGTCTCTGAAACTAAAATATGGTCTATGGAACTAAGGTTTTGTCTCTGAAACTAAAATATTGTCTATGGAACAAACTTTGTGTCTCCTGGCACTACAATTTAGTCTCTGGAACTAAGATCCTGTCACTGAACTAAAATGTTGTCCTTCATTGCAAAAAAAAACTCTGAACTAAGCAAGTCTTGTAATCTTAAATCTAGACTTTAAGTATGATTGCTCTTGTTTTAAGAAGGAGATACTGACCAAGAGCAAGTTGTATAAGATTATCAACCTTGTTTTTAGAACATATTTCTTATTACAAGAGTTCTTACCAATTACAATTACCCCACTTACCCCACAGACAGATTATGTGGAAGAAATATGTCCTAAAAACAAGGTTGATAATCTAATACAACTTGCTCTTGGTCAGTATCTCCTTCTTAAAACAAGAGCAATCATACTTAAAGTCTAGATTGAAGATTACAAGACTTGCTTAGTTCAGAGTGTTTTGCAGTGTTCAAACTAAAAAAAAAATGTCCCTGCTGGAACCAAAGTTTAGTTCCTGGAACTTAGAATCTTTGTCCCTTGTAAAATGTTCACAATAAAAAAAAAAAATCAGACCTACAAGCTCATAGCGTGCCACTCGGTGGCGCACTATGAGCTTGTAGATCTGATATTTTTTTCAAAAGCCAAAACACCTAAAGGCGTACTCATTCAGAATGGCTTAATGCGAGATCGCACCGCGCTGGCAGCAGACTATGAACCAAGTAGAACTTTTTTATTCTTCTTCTGAAGTTTCTCTATGCGGACACATTTTTATTCTGTTAAAAACCGTCAATCTCTCCCTATATACCCAGTGCATACTGTAAATTAGCTGCCTGGAATGGAACGCTGTGTGATTTTACTACGTTTTGTTTTGTTTACATCGTTCATCATCCTCGGACATGCTTTGTCAGAAATTTCACCATTGCCTGGTGTGGAGAAAGCACTCTCTCTCCACGGATTAATACCGAACTGCGAAGCCTTTAAATAGCCGTGCGCTATGCTCTCGTCTGTACCACGTCAAAATTTGATGTTACACAATAATTGAAGTTTTCCGACACTGGTTAGTTCAGCTTAAGCCTTTAAGGAAGCGCCGCACGTGCGATTGTCTTGGCTATACAGGCATATACCGTAGCGATCACTTTGAATCAGTGCATATCCCTGTGCTTTACTTCCCCACAAAGCGTTGTGCACTTTATTTTTTAATAAATGGAGCAATGCCTGCGAGCTACAGTAGTTCCACCACAAAAAAATATATATATATATAAATAAAAATAAATAAAAATCTCAGTGCAAAACACTCATCCAACACGCTCTTTGTAATAAAGCAGCTGCATGGTAAATGTATCAATTTCTACTGTTGCCTTTAAGCCTTTAAGCTTTATCCAAACCATTTTACTATGTGCTTTAACATAACACCCATTCATAGCACAGCGGCAGTGTGCTGTACCAACCAGCTTGCCTGGAGCAGTTAGCAGGGTTACAATACAACCACCAGGACAGAGACACTGTTTAAACTAGGGGATGGCACTTTTTTTTCTTTTTCTTTTTTTTTTGTTTTCCATCCAATACGTTAAGCCGATACTGATACCAGAGAATGACATTCATAATAATCTAAAAGATAAAGGAAAAACGATAAAGAAGTCCACTGACCAGTTACTGTGTATATCAGTGGTTTTCAACCTTTTTGAACCCTGGGCCCACTATTTATTCAGCATTTGAGCCACGGACCACCATTTGATGACATTTTAGCCCCACAGACCCAACACTAAATATTTATTTTGCTTTTGTCCCCAATTTCAGGCTGGATTTGGGAAACAAAACAGTCAAACATACAGATCACAGAGACCATTAATCTTCTGCATTCTCTACTTGTGTAGACTTGGGCTAATTCAGATGATGGATATATTTAAACTCTGAAGTGTAAAATGTAACCAAATTGTATGCAAAATGCACCCTCACCAAGAACAACTTTAACATGTTTTTACACCTGAAGAATATGAAATGAAACCAATGGCTGTGATTTGTTATTTCACAAGGCAAAGACTCATATGTTAATTATAGCACATTTAGATCCTGTTTCCTGTTGTCACCTTGAGTTGGTCAGAGAGATTCTGCAATGTCAGCTCTCTGGTGGACCCCATGGTGAGACAGGATGGGCACAGGGACACATTTGGGTACAGTGTTTGACAGGTGACAGGTGACAAAGGACTTCCATGTGTGACCATGTTTGTTTCGGTTCTAAGAACAACCCCTTCCTTGCTGACAGCTGTCTATGTGAAATGTGTATTCTTGTTTTAAAACCTGCATATAAAGCTCTGTCATTGTATCACTTTGGTTCAGTCAGTCTGCCGGCCACCACACCTAGTGGCTGGCTGTTTAAGCCGAGGGCTCTCTCGGAGCCCGAGGCCCATGCTGTATGCTGTTTGCTGTCTGCTGAAATAAAAGACCATCATCTTGAGACCAACTCTGCTGCCTGATCTTCCATTCCGCTCCGATCAACTGTCTGCTTTTTCTCCCAGTGCAGTATGTTTTTTGGTATATTGACGCTGGTACATATGCAACTTGTACCGGTTAAATTTACCACAAATGGTGCCGTGACCCGGATGTCTTTGGACGATTTTTTCGTGCCAGGCATATAGAACCAGAGGACTTCATTTTTTCAGTCTAATGAGTGTTTTTTGATCGGCGACGGAGCTCGGAGTTTGAGATCCTCCTGTCTACCGGCGGAGGAGCGCCCAGAAGTGGGATGGGTGCCACGACGCCGCGAGGGTGATGGCGAGCCGAGGACCGCCAGCGAGGAGTGTGGCCACCTGCGACCCGCGATGCCGGACCATCAGCCACGGGCTGGGGCGAGATGGACTGCAGCACACGGGACCGGGGAGCGTCATAGCCGAGCGAGGGGATCCTTCGCCATCATCTTCGTCAATATCATCTCAACGTGGACAGGCGGGCGGCGATGGAACGCACGCGCGACACAAAGCGTCGGGTTGGCGAGGGAGAGTGCACGCTCCTTCGTCGGCTTGGCGTGGCGTGGTGCGCGACGGCGTCAGCAGGAGGGACAGCAGCGGCGGCGACTGACCCACAAAGCAGTGAGACCTTTTGCGGGCCCCGACTCGAGGCGGGCCGTAAATGAAGATACGTGAGTGGCCTTCTTCTCTGCCCAACCCAAAGCTGGCCACTTTGAGTTGGGAGGGGGGAGAAAGTGAGACTTTAAAGATGGATGATGGACCCTGAACTGCAAGAACAACAGCGGGAAACATCTCCCAAAAGATTAAATTACAATACAAGTAGTGTCGAGAACTAACTCTTGGAGTGTTTAAATTGGGGACTTAAAATGCGTTTTTTTATTTTTCTTATTTCGTGCGGTTTGTTAAAAGAGAACAAGCATTGTGTCATGTGTAGGTACTCCCAGGTGAGGAGACATGTGATGGTTATTGTTTATTGTTAGGTAACATTTTCAGTCTTAAAAGTTTGAATGACGTTAAGAGAATACTCCACTAAGTGTAAAAGTAATGAGTCATATGGTAACGTGTAATCTTAAATATCCGTCAACCACATTGGGGAAGATGTTCTGTAATTGCTGAACCTTTAACTCAGGAGTAAAAACGTTTGTTGTGGATCTAAGGGGGGTGGGTAAGTTATTTGGTTTCATTTTTTCATATCTTCTGTGTGAAAGACAGAAGTCTTTCAAGGGGGGATGTGAAGAATATGAAATGAAACCAAATGGCTGTGATTTGTTATTTCACAAGGCAAAGACTCATATGTTAATTATAGCACATTTAGATCCTGTTTCCTGTTGTCACCTTGAGTTGGTCAGAGAGATTCTGCAATGTCAGCTCTCTGGTGGACCCCATGGTGAGACAGGATGGGCACAGGACACATTTGGGTACAGTGTTTGACAGGTGACAGGTGACAAAGGACTTCCATGTGTGACCATGTTTGTTTCGGTTCTAAGAACAAACCCTTCCTTGCTGACAGCTGTCTATGTGAAATGTGTATTCTTGTTTTAAACCTGCATATAAAGCTCTGTCATTGTATCACTTTGGTTCAGTCAGTCTGCCGGCCACCACGCCTAGTGGCTGGCTGTTTAAGCCGAGGGCTCTCTCGGAGCCCGAGGCCCGATCATGCTGTATGCTGTTTGCTGTCTGCTGAAATAAAAGACCATCATCTTGAGACCAACTCTGCTGCCTGATCTTCCATTCCGCTCCGATCAACTGTCTGCTTTTTCTCTCCAGTGCAGTATGTTTTTTTGGTATATTGACGCTGGTACATATGCAACTTGTACCGGTTAAAATTTACCACACACCTTTAATGATTAATGATACATATAACTTTGACTCACCATACCTTTAATGTTGACGTTGAATCAACAGCACCATGTTTGATTTGGATTTCCCTTCAGCCACAATGGACTGAATGAAAGGAAATCTGGTGTTGAGGCATTTTAGACCATTTATGGGGTTAATCTAGTTCAGATGACCATGTGTGTAAAATATGTGTTTCCAAACACACCATGCTAGCAGCTGTTTTGGGGCAGCAGAGATGGCAGTCTTCTTCTACTACCTAATAGATTGGGCAGTGAATGTTGGCCTGAGCTGAACTATTGTTAGCGCCATCCAGCGATGAAAAAATGAAACTACAGACATTCCAGTCTTCAAGTGTCCACTCCACCTACTGGGCCACACTGCGCCGCTTTGTTTAACCGCTTACACCAGTGGTTTTCAACCTTTTTCATATCAGGGCCCACTATGTATTCAGCATTTGAGCCACGGACCACTATTTGAGAACTTTTTCACCCAAAAGACCCCAAAACTAAAGATTTATTCTACTTTTGTCCACAATACCAGATTGGATTTCGCAAACATAGATCAAAATGGCAATTCTTCTACAGTACATTACATAGTAGTGTAGACTTCTTAATTAAATAGTGCTAATTCAGATGATGAATATTTTAACTCTTCAGAGTGTAAACATTTTTACACTCATTTTTACGCTCTCAAAGAGTTACATCTGGTTAACCAACTTTCCTATTTAGCTGGGGACCACCTGGAACCCTCTCAAGGACCACTGGTGGTCCCCGGTTTGAGAATTCCTGGCTTACACCACTGCAGTAGAAGTGCAGACTGTTGACAAGCTCACAATACGTTTTATGCTCACAATACGCATTTTCTGTGAAAGCCTTAATATTATCTGTGAAACAAAATCGCTAACTGTATCAATTATAGGTAATCACTATTGTAGCTGCTGAATGATTAAGGTCGGCACAAGCGCATTAGGGGTTATGTGTTTTGTTCAAGGACACCTCAACAAAGAGGCTCGAAGCTGTTCGTACGGTTTGTTCTGTTTGCAGAGGTCTGTGCTTCTTTCTCTCCAGCTTAAGTAAACAGAAAAATTATATATTTTCTCGGTATCTTTCCGATTGAATTCTATTCAATCGGAAAGATGGAACTCATACAGGACACAGGATACAGGGGTGAGATGGGGATAACAATCTGATCCAATCAGTCAGGAAAACTACACAATACACAACACAATGTCGCAAAATAACCCATAACACATTCAGAACTCGAACAGTATAGGCTATAGGCTATAATTGTCTGTGCATTTCTCAATCCTGATTACATATAACAATTTTTCTTTGGTAGGCTATGCTATTTTAGTTCGTTTTGAGGAAAAATACTGCTATTTGTACCAAAATTAGTGCAAACAAATTGGTTTTCCAGTGTATTTTCTGCTTTTCATAAAGCCTACTAGAACTGGAGACATGAGGAGGAGACTCCCGTTAGTCCAACAATACATCAATATCTTGGTATATCAGGGGTTTTCAACAGGTGGTGCTGGGACCACCAGTGGTCCCTGAGAGGATTCCAGGTGGTCCTCAGGCTAAATGATGGAAAGTTGGTTAACCAGATGTAACTCTTTGAAAGCCTAAAAATGAAACCAAATGGACCCGCAAAATATTCATCATGTGAATTAGCCCAGGTCTACACAACTAGAGAATGTAGAAGATTAATGGTCATTTTGATCTGTATGTTTGCCTGTTTTGTTTTCTCCGAAATCCAGGCTGGCATTGGGGACAAAACCAAAAGAAATCTTTAGTTTTGGGGTCTCTGGGGCTAAAATCACTGTCATCAAACAGTGGTCTGTACGTGGCTCATATTATGAATATAAAGTGGGCCCTTGTATGAAAAAGGTTGAAAACCACTGTGGTATAGCGTAACTAAAACTCTCTACTATTCCACATTACTCTCAGTAGTAGCATGGTTTGGGTAACCACTCGGAATAAGAGGCACTCCAACTTCTTCTTCTTGCAGCAGCAACCTCCCCGGCTCTGAAGCACTGTGTAAAGCAGGATAGACACACTCGTCGCCCGGCTGATAGCGACAATAAGCCACTCTGACCTACTTTTACAACGAACTTGCAGTGCTAGCTAAGCCTAGGCGGCAAAAGCCAACTGTTACAGTTACGCTGCCATTCATTCTGGATGAATGTGCTTCACGTGCTGCAGCTTGCGTCTGTCCCACTGAAATACAACAGCTGCCGACGTGGGCAAGTTCCAAAGCGCTGTTGTGAGTGTTAAAGTAATACTAGCGGTAGTTATATACAGTATATGCTAGCTCCGCTTTGCTGCTTTTTGCTGCTTTGCTTGTGAAAGCTGAAATCATTCAGCTCTCCAGAATGTTTATGGAGGCAACCAAAACAAGGACGGAGGTAACGTCTAACGGATGGCAATAAATCATCCCACAACTCACATATACCGCAAATATTCTGTTCTACTTTTCAACAACAAGCAATTGTAATAAGTAATGAGGCATGTTTTGGCAGAGCAGCAACATACTACATATTACTCATTTTGCCAAAGTAATATCATTATAGTACTTTTTCTGGAAAAAGGTATTGGCTGGTATTATCGAACACTATAGTGTAGTGTAAGTCTTCTCATTGGCTGCATGGGAGCAAATCAGGTTTGGGTCCATGCTCATTGGCTACATGCCAGCAAATCAGTTAGGGAGCCTTGTGGTAGGCCAAAGGCCTGTACCAGCAGAACTGAGCCTGGGCTTACCAAATAATTACCCATAATAATTAAAACCAGCCATCAAGAGCTTTGACTCATGATGAAGTAAGCAGAGTACAGTAACATTTTTAATTGGGGCGTCAGGTGATTTCTGAACTTTTTGAATTGCATGTTTTAATTATTATGGATAATTATTTGGTAAGCACAGGCCCATCTAGTGGTGTATAGGCTTTTGGCCTCCACATCAGGCCCCAGACCTGATTGGCTGCCATGCAGCCAATGAGAAACCTTACACTATATCTGGCTACACTACAGCGTTCTAGAATACCAGCCATTATGTAATTAGTTACTGCCCAACACTTTTTATGAGAGGAAAAAATGTTGCTTTTTGGCGAAAACTCTCTACAATCAACTGCCAATAACTAGGCAACGGAGGGTCAGGTTTACTGTACAAGCCATATTTCCCCAACGGAAACAGACAGACTCTGGTGACACTGCCAATCGTCCTGGAGCGAAAATATTCTCTGTCTCTTGAAAGGTTAGCTAAACGCTCAAAATCGCTGGCAAGGGCAGCAGCAGATGATGTATTAACTCTGCCAATTAATGAGTTCCTCACTCCTGAAACTAACAGTGTCAGTGTAAGCCAATGTTCCGCTAAACTTGGGTAACTGTCGCATATCTGCCATGGCTCAATTACATACTGAGACTCATGAGCTATCAGTACAAACTATACTACAATTATAACTAGCTTCTAGTCAGGGATGTGCACACATGGCCATCAAAGGGGGCTTCAGCCCCTGCCCTTCTACCCAGTGTTGCCAACTGCCAAAATCCAAAATGCACTAGTGGCGCTTCCAAAATGCACTAGAATGCGCTATAGAGCAGTGGTTTTCAACAATTTTCATACTGCTAGCTTGCGCCCTGAACATGGGGTGCGATGGATTGAGAGCTTGTAAAGCTGTTTTTTGCTAGGTTTGTCCAAAAGTGCCCTTTTCACGAGATTTCAGACCCTGCCCCTCTAACACTCTCTGCGCGTTCGTGCTTCGAGTTAGTCTTTGCCACAGAGAGGCAGTGGGAAAAGTAGAACTTTTCTCAACTTTGCTGCACCTATTTTTGCTCCCACTACCGCCTGCCGCAGTGGCAAAGGTGGTAGTCGCTCCTTGCTAAATAGACAATGCATCGAATTCGCCATATTCTCAGCCCATAGATCAGAAATTATCACAGATCCGATTACCAAGTCCCATTAGTCCAAACATGCCTGGAAATCCACCGCCAGCATAACAGTGGGCAGTCTTGTTTTAAGCCCTGTGTCCACACTGCAACATGCTCGCAGTTATGTTGAGGGTGAGGGCTAGAGATACGGTTAGTAATTTCAGAACACCAAGAGGTTGGAACAATGGCCTATTAGGCCCCTTAAGCTGCCGCATTTCCAAAACAGCTTCCCTTACCGGAAGTACGGCTGTTATGACGCAATCGCTGGAGCTGTCGAAATCGTTAAGCAAACAGCCATCCGCAACGGCGACAGGTTACCAAGGTGACAGGTCTACACAGCGGGTGTCAAACAAGGTGCTGTCGACACTATGTTTAAGAGTACGCTCTGTCGTAGTAGGAAAGTCTGCTACGGCAAGCAGGTTTATCTATCAAGTTCCTGTTGCCGTAGCGGAGACGTCGCCGTTGTATGCTAAAGTCCCTATTACCCTATAATAGCGCTGCTGCACGGTGCAGAGTCGCATGTGTACAGTGTATAGATAGATACAATTGGCTTGGACCTTACACACCGCTAGAGTCTCTGTAGGCTGACACGCAAGAGACCCGTCAAATGTGACTCATGTTTTTTGTTGGTTTTCTTTCTGTTTATCTGTTGTCGTGCAGATCAGGGACGATCAGGGGTGTAGGGGGAAAAGAAGAACAGAGGGAATAGAGGAGAGAGGGGAGAGAGAGAGAGAGATAGATGCGGCAGGGAGGGAGGGAGTGGCAGAGATGGACGGAGGGAGGGAGAGAGAGAAAGTGGGGGGGGGGGAGAGAGAGGACAGAGGACGGACAGAAGGGGCCGAGGGAGGAAGGAAGGAAAGGATGGAAGGAAAGAAGGAAGGGAGGGAGGGAGGAGATGTGTCTGGGGGAGGAGGAGGGGGGAGGACTCTGTGCTGGTGCCTCCTCCTTACCCCTCCTCACCCTCATCTTCCTCCACCTCCTCTTCCTAATCTCCGTCTCCTTAAGGCAGTGGTTCTCAAAGTGGAGTCAGGGGTCCATGAGGTTGTTCCAAGGGGGGGTCACTGGGTTAACTTTAATGTAGGGAGCCCTACTGTATACCCAACGGGTATCATAGGCTCTATGATACCAGTTGGGTATACAGGCTCCCTATGACATAGGCAACCCTTTAGAGGGCCTGTAGCTATGACCTTCAAAAGGATCATAGCTACAGATCTTTTTGTCTCCTCTAGGACTGAACTGGTTCGGCTAATGTTGAACTAGTTACAATGTTTCCAATGAAAAATAATTGGTTCAGGACACTGAACTGAAGGAGAATTTTTGACTAGCTACCTTTATTTGCTACGTCTCCACCAAAGAGGTCCAGGTGTTTTTTGTGCAAATACACTCTGCATTGGCCATTTCCCCTACCATAAGACCTAAAAGAATTATACTGAAATGGATGGGGCATCGGGGTGTTGTGCTAATTTGCTTATTTCCATAGAAATGCGCACTAAATTGTGCCACTTGGGATATTATTTTCATTATGAAGAGAGCATAATATACAACAAAATTTTGGAGGATGGATATAGTCGAATTAGCACAACTCCCCCAAATGACTCTTTCAATTCCCATTCAAGTCAATTCAATTTACTGACTGCTTATAATAGAGGAAACGAGAAGTTTTTGTACAAAATACCACCTGGAACTTTTGGTGCGGACATAATAGCTAACAGTAAGAAAGCCTTCTAGTCTGAAATTCTCCTTAAAGTTGCCTCAGAAATGGCAGTCATTTTGAGTCAAAGGGAGCCTGATAAGAGTACCAAAAACGAAACAGGGAGAACGTTTGAGAACCAACAGCCTCTTTACCATCCTCCCCACCAGGCGCTCACTTTCCCATTCTGTTCCGTCCTCTGCTCCTTTCTCCCCTCCACCACCTCCTACTCCCCCACCCATACCCCCCTCCTCCGCCCTCCACCTTGCCTCCTCCCGCCCTCCGGCCCCTCCACGCTCCGGACCGGACCGCCGCCCCATCACCACTAGTGCGTTTCTCCTCCTCAGCCCGCCCACTCTCTCACCTGCGCCTCATTCTCCTTCAGCAGGCGGCGGGTGCGCGCCCCACCGGGGTCGTCCGTCACGTTGATCATCACCGTGCTCTTCTTCTCCCAGCCGATGAACGATCCGTCCGTCAGGCCCTCCACCACCGAGATGAACTCCTGGTAGCCGTGGTGCCGCGTGGTCACCACCGAGAACGCCGTCCAGTCGTACTCCTCCAGCACCTCGGTAACGTGGGGGGGAGGGGGGGAAGCACTCACATTTTTTTATACTTATTAACTCCTTTACCGGCGGACGTCGCCCTCCGGTGGCAGAAAGGGGTACTACAGCACCGCTGCTTCCACCGGTCTTTGAATACAGCAAGATTCGGAGACCAGGACGTGAATTATCACTACTGTATGTAAGAGATTCTGCGGTTGTTATTTAATTCCCCCAAAAATATAGGCCTACATTTTGAAACGGAAGATCATGTCGTTTAGAGAAACGAGCCATAAATCAAGCCTGTTTTGAGCCAAAAAGAATAATCCAAGATATTCTGATTCTTAAAAAAACATATAATCAATATAATAAGAATAGATCATAATGAATTGTTTTGTTTTTTTAATGGTGGGCGGGTGGATACGGGTAAATGATGTTACCGGTAAATTAATCGGTAAATCAATTATTCAATAATTAAAAATGTACTAAATGTAATGTAGTTTCGAAAATTTAAAGGCTTGTAGATTGGCTATTTTCAAATGGCCAAAATGTATAGGACTTGAAGAGGTTAATGCATGAATCAAGATTTAGTGATGATACTAACTAACATTTTCAAATCATTTATGTAAGATTTTTGGAAAGAATCTAATTTGCCCCTCACACATTATCAATCAGTTAACAATCCTAAGAACAAAAACATTCAGTGACTGGGAACGTTTCCAATAAAAATCCTGATTGGAGCATATCTAGTTCTTTAGTCACTCTCCACTAGCCCAAATCTTCAACTCTCATTGACGTATTTATTGATTATCTGACATTTTCAGAGACCGTTCAAAGTCTAATATACCCTGGATGCATCGTTCTGCCTAAAAGTAACACTAAACAAAACACTAAATACAAAATTTAAGTCCTGAGTTAGGTTCTCCCACCTGTCCTCGCAAAGCTTCTAGAACCCAGAGATACATAGTTTTCAAAAACAATATGTTGTTTATTAGCCAGAGTCAGTGTGACATGAGTTAATTGCGTTAATTTTTTAATCAGATTAATCAACAAAATCCATTGTACAATGTGGAACAGCGCCCCCTAGCAGGGCCAGGGTTTCAGTCATTAGAGGAGAACAGGCATATTCCAAGACAGAGTGCATGAAATTGCCTTTTTCTTTTGCAAACTATACGGACCTGCAATGTCCCAGAGAACCTTTACGGAGAGAGAAACCGGACAGGAGGGTGGGGGGTGGGGGAGAAACCTTATTGGAGACTTTGGACCTCTTGTGGATTGGAAATGTCAGAATCGATAAACGCGTCTAGCAGAGTTGAAGATTTGGGGCTAACTCTCTCCACCACTGACCTCGAAGATGACCTCCAGCTGCAGCGCCGTGGACGAGCTGAACTGTAGGAACACCGAACCCGTCTCCTGGTAGGTCCCAGAGGGGAGGGAGAGAGAGAGAGAGAAGAGAGAGAGAGAGAGAGAGAGAGAGCAGAGGAGAAGAACAGCACATTTCTTGAAGGCAGGGGCATTTTTGCCATAAGGCAGACTAGGCAGTTGCCTTGGGCGTCATGAGAGGGAAGGGAACTCCACCCATTTTTCTTTCAGACCCCTTTTTCCTGAGAGGGTACAAATGGAACCCTAGCGGGTCCATTTGGTACCCTCTCAGGAACATTTTGAAAATGGGTGGAATTCCGCTTTAAAAAGATCCCAGGCTAATAGAGCTGTGCAGTCCCGCCCCCTCGTGACGTCACCGCTGTCCCAGAAACAGATTCCCCATTCGTTTTTCTCATAGACTTTTTGAAAGCGATTCATATAAAGACGATTACGGCGACGACAAAGCCAACTTGGGGGTCGTGACAAATCATGATGACACACACAATCTTTTGGGACAATCAAATAATTTCTAAGATAATTAATAATTTTTGAAACGTCTGCGAGGAAAATGAATGAGGATTCCGATTCTGGAATACAGGCAACACCATGAAAGGGGCGGGACTGCACAGCTCTAGAAGCCTGATATGGATAAATACATTATACTTGCCTTAACTATAATTGAACATATATTTTCTTTAGTTAAGAAAGTATTTCATAATGTTATCCCTTGGGGGCTGCCATTTTATTGTGCCTGTCATAGGTATGATGTCACAGGAGATTTTCCCTGTGATTCCCTGTGATTTTCCCTGAGATTCCCCCCCCCCCCCCCCCCTGGACCCCCCCTTACCTGGGGGAGGGCTTGCCTGGGGCTCCAAATTGCGCAGAAACGCCACCGGATAAGCCCTTTTTCCACCCCTAGTTCTTTTTTTCATTTTGTGTTATTTTCCTAGTTGTTGCAGCCATGCACGATCGGCTTTTGCGATAACAAGGTTTCCTGTCATTTTGTTAGAAGGGTTTTTTTTTGCGGCTTATCGGAATCCAGCATTCCGTCCGTTGGTCCGTCCGTCCACACTCCGCTGACGGATCACACCTGACTGACAGAGCCTTATGAAGTGTTTCCAACAACACTTCCTGTCAACGCACACCACAGCACCGCAACACACACTTCCACTCAGGGGCGGATTTAGGCATGGGCAATGGGGGGGCAATGCCCCCTAACTACCCCCCCCCCCCCCCAACACGATGCCATGCAAAACAACCGAGATATTTCAAATTAACCCATTGTGTCCTGTCTGTTTCTGAACAACATAATATTCAAAGATTTGCACCACGTTTTCACGATTTTTCAAAAATAGCAGAGATACAAGCTCATAGCGCGCCACTCGGTGGCGCGCTATGAGCTTGTAGATCTGCTATTTTTCAATAGTTAAAACATAATGCTTAGAACACCAAAACACGTTCAGTACAAGGGTTAAGTGCTTATATTTAAAATGATTTCAAACACTAGTACTGCTACAAATTAACTACAGCTGTGTCATCACTAAGCCAACAGCATTTCATCATTGAAAACAGAAAACTGTCTGAGTCAGACGTTTAGCAACTTCAAGTTGCTAAACGTAGCAACTGCAAGTTGCAACTTCAACAACAACTGGTGTTATTATTGATGCTTTACTTGACTAATACAAGTCCTGTAACCGAAAATGGTATGAGTGCGACTTCATCGCCCGTGGCACGAAGCCGCCCCCATACCATTTTCTCTTGCCCCTCCAACATGTTCTCTTGCCCCCCCAAATGGGACATGTTACAACCGCCCCTGCTTCCACTATAGACCTGCGTATTACAATCCCCCACTGTCAGGCTGAGACCTTGCATATTCCACCTTTTCATTGTTTCATGATTTAATTTTTATTATTCAACATTCTGCAAGGCTGAAAGTGGTCACATCTGCCCGTGAGTTTTATAAATGTTTAACCGATGGAGATGGTTATACCGAGAACTCATTACTACTACAGGTGCAGAGAAAATATTCACACTTTTAGACCACATCCGTGCGCATCGTATGGACATGCCTGAAAAAAATGGGAACATTTTCATTTTTCTCTATTTTTATATCTCGGTACAGTGAATTACTCAGTTTAAACTAAATGGACACAGTAAAATATGTATATAGGTTGTGTATAGGTTGGACTATACTCCCCTGGCTTTGCACACGTCACTGTGTCACTTGTTTACAAACGATTCTGCAGAGATAGACTTTAACAACCCATATCCTGGAGAGTTGCAACACTCTGATTGGTTAAGAAACCATAAGATCCTGCTGTTTGAAGCTGAAACTTCAAAAGAAACAAGATTTTGGACATACAAGGTCTCTGCCCGACCATAATATGGTCATGGATATTTTCAGTGCTCAGCCATGTCATCTCGGTTCTTGAGCAGGCATGATGACATTATGGAACAGCACAACCCTTTAAGTAAAGTTTAATTCATATGGTATACCCATGCCCATGCCTACGCCGATGACCTAGACCTAGGTCTAAGATGTTGAAAGAGCCATTTTCGACCCAAAATTAAATTCAAAATCTGATGCCGCTGACGTTAACGCTACTTGACGTGACGTTACTTACCGGCACCGGTTTAATACGATCCCCATGCTAACAGCAGCTAGCAGCGACCGCAGCGACCATTGCTAGACCATAACAAGGGACGGGCCAACCCGGAACCAAAAGTGTGTGTCCGTCAACTAACTTGTCCGTCGGGAAACATGGACCGAAATATGAAATATGACTTTTAGATGAAAATCGCTGGCACTGGCGACCTCCAAAAATATGAAAAAGGGCTGGCACTGAGAGAGTTAATGACATAGTAAACTGAGTAAACCTTTGAAAATGGGTGGTTCAGATTGAAAGCTCCACCTCTGATAACTGCTGGGCTTTTTTGACATGGCCAAGTGCTACTTTAACTGGCAACTGTCAGACAGCGCAACGCGTTTTGGGTGACTGAAATGTTTATATTATTTTGGTTTGGATCACCCCAGTGTGTGTATGTAATAATACTACAGCCAGGGAGCCACTAGGGCTGTGTTGTAGAGCCGCATGCCGCTCCTGAGCCGCAGGTTGCCTATGCCTACGCCCATGACCTAGACCTAGGTTTAAGTGGTTAAATGCAGTGTGATTGAGCGGTGCTGTGTTGAAAGGACAGGTTTCACACTCCTCATCATCAACCTTGTCAGGTATGGTCCTGTCAGATGGAGTGAGACACATTCATAGACCTACAGAGAGAGCTCTATGCACATGAAACAACCTCCTGAACATTCTATGACAGTGGTTTTCAACCATTTTGATACCAGGGCTCACAATTTATTCAGCATTTGAGCCATGGACCACCATTTGATGTCATTTTCACCCCAAAGACCGCAAAATTAAGATTTCTTTTGGTTTTGTCCACAATTCCAGGCTGAATTTCGCAGACAAAACAGGCAAACAGAAAATTACCATTCTTTTTTTTATTGTGTAGACTTCTTAATTAGGTGGTGCTAATTCAGATGATTAATATTTTAACTTTTGAGATTGTAAACATCCAAATGGACCTGCAAGGTTTCAAGATGTCTCAAGAGTTACTGTACATCTGGTTAACCAACATTCCATCATTTAGCTGAGGACCACCTGTTACTCTCTCAAGGACCACTGGTGGTCCCCGGACCACTGGTTGAAAACCACTGTTCTATGACAACTCATCAGCATGACGGCAATAACTAAGAAAACATGGCTCGGGTAGGAAAAGAAGTAAAAAATAAAAAACCTCAACTTATCCTGTCGTTTTACACAAGCCAAGAGGCAAAATTGCTCTGCACTCTGGCTTGTTTACCTATGGAGAGAGTTCCTGTCAGGCTGGTGGCAGTCAGCATTACCTTCACACGCACACACACAAACTTCAAATAAGCCTCCCATTCTCTCACACACACACACACACACACACACACACACACACACACACACACACACACACACACACACACACACACACACACACACACACACACAACACACACACACACACACACACACACACACACGCCAAGGTGTGTGTGTGTGTGTGTGTGTGGTGAAGAGAGACTGTTTGATTCCTCCACAGTGCCTCTGGCTTGGCCGCGGTGCTCCAGACCAAACACAATTGCTTGTTGTATTTTTGGAGTGTGAGCAGGAAGCAGGCCAGTAAGGTGTGGTGATTTCTGTTACTAGTACAGCGACTCCTTGCTCAGGGAGCTGACTACTAGGGTGGCATACAGTGCGATTCTCCACCACCAGTCCATGTGTATGGGAGGGGACATGAGGATGTATTCAAGCTCCAGTATAGAGATGCGCAGTGACGTCACCGCCCCGGTTCTGGAAGTCTTTTCCCAATTCATTTTTCTCATAGACTTTTCGAAAATAATTTATATCAAGACGATTACGCCGCGGAAAAAGCCAACTCGAGTCGTGACGAATCATGATGACACACACAAACTTTTGGGACAATAAAATAATTTCTAAGATGAAAAACGAAACAAAAAGTCTTGTATCATGCCGTTTTCTACTTCTTCCTAATTATATATTATATGACGATGTTGTGTTTGTTGTCATGATTTGTCACGACCTGAGTTGGCTTTGGCCGCAGCGTAATCGTCTTGATATAAATTATTTTCGAAAAGTCTATGAGAAAAATGAATGGGGAAAAGACTTCCGGAACCGGGGCGGTGACGTCACTGCGCATCTCTATAGCACCAACACATGGGGAGAGATAGTAACCTTGGACTAGACACATGGATGGGGGGGATTGCTGATGACTAAATTGAGGGGCATTTTAGCCTTACATAGCAGGCCATCATCTGCCTTTGAAATGCATATTGCCCCAGTCAGATTAAGGGCTCCAATTTTGTCTCATCTGCCTTTATACGCTATTAGAGCATTTAGCATTGAATAAGGAGATGAATTGATGAATTGGAGATGAATAAGGAGATGAATTGAACTCGCACCGTTCCACGTGGACATCTCCAATGCGCACAGACGCACGTGGCTCTGCCTTCTTGTATAGGTTAGCGGGTGCTTTGAAATCCCGTTATCTATTTCCCAAATCTATTTGACGAAATTAGCAATTAAAGGGACTGCGAGACAAACACGCCTATGACCACACCTCCAGTCGCAAATAACGGTGTCGGCATAAAGAAGTGGCTAAGGGAAGAGGAAAGGAGACGAAAATACCAATAAGGGAATTCGTTGTGGGTTGCGGGTAACGTTAGGGACAGCGCATGGAGCGAAAATGGAGCCCCATATCTGGCCCCTCTCAATTGTTAGGAGGACTTCAGGGCCAAGGTGGTATCAAGCCAACCAGATTAATGTTTTTTTAAGGGTACCTTTGTGGTACCTTTGTTCAAAGGTACCTCTAGAAGCCACACCTCTGAAGGGCAGGATTTAGGCAAAAGGGGGCGGGGCATTGCACAAAACAAATGTAACATGAGAGGGACGAGACCAATATCCACATAGTGATAATATTAGTATCACTACAAGCAAAGCTATGGGAAACGTACAACAACAACAACAACAGTTCAAAGCATCAAACCATTCTGGATAGCACAGAACAACTGTTGTAACGTTACAACAAAGCCCATCAATGGGGCACATGTTTAAGCACTATGTTATACAGGTTATACATCTGTGTATGAAAATAGTACAAGTTCACAATGTGTCACGACAGCACATTCCCCTGTCCTGTCTCCTCAAACCTTGCCTGCCTCTGTCGGGTATAAAACCTCGTACTGTATGAATTGCCCCCCTCCAAAAACAAAATACAAATATATATATAAATATTATGTATATTTACTTTTTAGGGAATGGGGTTGAAACTGTTCAAACTACCACTTTCAAGCTCCTGATCCTATTCCGGGCACATATATACATACTATTATAGGTGGGATTGTTATGAGCTTGGAGATCAGTTTTTTTTGTGCTTTTGCACAATTACTATGGCCATACGAGGTTTCTGCACGGCAGCAGTGCTCTCTCCCTCTCTCTCTCTCTTATGTAATGCTCTACAGCCTCACAGACCACTAAAGCAACACTCATCCTCCTCTGGGCTTCACTTGTTTCCTCAAGGCCAAGTATAGCAACACGACAAGCCACCGTCTCCTCCATTACAAAGAACTACAACTCCCATGACCCCGCCGTCGTTATTCACATCGTTGGGCTTGAAGCACCCGTGAAAAACCTGCAGGGCCACAACAGATAGTGGTCCCAGTGGCCTTGAGGATGGGAGGGGGGGAGCTTCAAAAGAGAGAGAAGATCTTCAAAGAAGCAGCTATTCCATTCATGGATATAAAAACAAGCCATTAGACAGTTTTTCTGCACTTTTTTTTCTTGGAAGGAGCCATATCTGATGCACAGATGCAAGAAACAGATACCACACACATGCACACAAACACGCATGCACAGTTGCACACGCACACACAACACACACACACACACACACACACACACACACACACACACACACACACACACACACACACACACACACACACACACACACACACACAGGGCTGTCGCAGCAGATTTTGGGCCCCCTCTAAATTTTTTATCACTGGGCCGCCACTGTGTAGCTTTGCAGTATAAATACAAATAAAAAACCTATTAATCTGAGCTTTTTGGGGCCCACCTGGCATTGGCCACCCCTAAAACTGCTTAACTTTCCCCGCCTATCGACGCCACTGCACACATACACAGAACCAAATGGACCCATGCATATGAGTCAATTTCGTTCCCTATGTACAATCTTTGAGTTAAGGGCTTTACAGACCGGGGTGATAAACGCACGCATTATCACAGCGATTCTGCAGTGCTGACAGGCGAGGAATCGCGTAGCGAGGAAAAAAAACTCACAGAATTGAGGTTTAAGATGAAATGCGGGTCTGTCAAAGTACACCAGATGTACAGTACAGTACAGCTGGTTAACCAACTTTCCATTCTTCATGCACACATGAAATGTAGCGTCACATGCTTGCTTTATCACAAAGCACAAAACGCTGGTCCCGTTGAAAAGGAACTTGAAGGTGCGATTTATTACTCCCCATCTGTAAAGCCCTTTATGGGTGGTACAGTACAGTATACGTGGCAAAAGGTTCGAGACCCATGCACACCCCCACCCCATGCACCCAACGCATCCATCCATCCCTCCATCCCATCGGACCCCAGCCAGCCCCCCCAGGTCTCCCCTCTCTCTCTCCCTCTCTACCTGTGGCATCCTTCCCAGCCCCGCGCCCCCTCCCACGGCCACGATGGGCAGCCCCGTCTGGGCCGAGACGAACTCCAGCATGGGGGCCAGGGGTCCCCAGGCCGTGGGCGGGGGTCTCTCCTCCTCGTAGACCAGGCCCTGGAGGGGCCGCGCCGCCAGCAGCTCACACAGCTGGGACAGGACTGTCTTGGGACTGCTGTCGTTCACCTGCAGCCAGGAGCACAAACAGGACAAAAAAAACAGCTTTAATTATTACATCAGGTTTTACAAACTGTACAAAAGAAGGTGCACACACGCCATCTTGGAAAGAACTCTGGACCCTTCCCTACTTCCTTGAAGGTTCTGTTCCAAGTACTGGCTCGCTGAAGCAACTGCCGCGCAGTGAGGTCCAGTCGCCGCCAGTAAGAAACCAGTAACAAACTGGTTGTGACATGGTTGTTAACTCATTTTTTATCCCACGATTTTGCAACCCATTTTTTCACCCAGTGCCAATTCCTAATGTGATCCTGTGCTCTACACACCCTCCACCAAGCTAGGGAGGCAGTGGACTTGCCTCATGCTTCCTTCAATGCATGAGGAGTCCAAGCTGCCTTCTTTTCACCTGACAGGGGGGAGTTTCCCTGGTTGGATGTAGCGCATGGAAGGCACACGTTATTCCAACCAGTTCCAGTCCCCTCCATCAGACGCCCCGGCTGGCCAGGGGGAGGCAGTTTAGAGCCCAGGATTACAGCATGCTTTTGTGAGGGTATCAACCCTAGTAGGGACACAGGGAGAACATGCAAACTCCACACAGAAAGGCCCTTACACCAACCCCGCCTCGGGTATGGGCACTGATGACGTGGAGGAGCAGACACGCCGCCAGTACCCCTAGGAGAGCCAGCGAAATCCAAAAGCGACCTCGCCCGCGGGTGCCCGGTTTCAAAAGCGGGCGCCCGCTTTCACAAAAACGGGCGCCCGGTTTCACAAAAACGGGCGCCCGTTTCACAAAAAACGGCCCCGTTTTCAAAAGCGGGCGCCCGTTTTCAAAAGCGGGCGCCCGTTTTCACTAGGCTATGCCTAAACCTAACTCTAACCCTAAACTTAACCTCAGTAAACCTATGCCTAAACCTAACCTAACCCTAACCATAACCTTTTGAAAAGGGCGCCCGTTTGTGAAAACGGGCGCCCGCTTTTGAAAACGGGCGCCCGTTTTCAAAAGCGGGCGCCCGGTTTCACAAAAACGGGCGCCCGTTTTTGTGAAAGCGGGCGCCCGCTTTTGAAACTGGGCGCCCGCGGGCGAGGTCGCTTTTGGATTTCGCCCCTGCTGACCCCTAGCGTGAATCAAACCCAGGACCTTTTAGCTGTGAGGCGACGGCACTAACCACTGTGCCACCGTGCCCCGCGACATGGTTGTTGGTCGTGAGTGGATTTCACGCTTCCTGCCTCAAAGTGTACAGTATGTAATCTGACTGGGTTCCAAAAAGGCCCCGTACTGGTGTGCAACTCCCCGCCAGCATTCTGGTCACATGAGTGTTTACATATAGGTCATACAAACAGACCTCCTTGCACGGGCGAACGTAGCCTGCACAACTGCAGATAAATAAAAGCAGCCTTGTGTACTATTTCTGTCAATTATTACTTATTTGTTAATGTATTAAGCCATGTAATAATTGGGATATTACTGGGTTATTACTTAATACATGTGGGGCAGGTACGCTGTCCAATGATCCGTGGGTCGTGGTTCGAATCCTGGCTTCTCCTGTCTACATGTCCTTGAGCAAAACAATGAACCACAAATTTCTACCGATGTGCTTGTTGATCTCTTGCGTGGTTTCTTTCACAACCAGTATATGAATGTGTATGTGTGTGTGTAATGGGAGAATGTAAAGAGCCTTGGATAAAGGTGCTAATATAAATGCACCATTTACCAGTTAAGTGGCTTGTTTGATTGCTTGGTTCTGATTGGTCTGATATCTGTGGATAATGACCGCTCCGCTCTTTAACAGACCCATGCCTAATCAAACCCTCTAGGAGCACCAGCTGTGAGGCTTGATTTACTGACTGCTGTTTCCAACATAACAGCCATGTAAACACACGCACGCACGCACGCATGCACGCATGCACACGTGCACGCACACACGTACGCGCACACGCACACACACACACGTCGATTGCTTCTCTCAAAAATGTTTGAAAACATTTGAGAAAATAGACAGAAAGCACAACACGCGGAGATTAATTCTATTTTAGTGGTTTTCAACTTTCTTCATACCAGGGCCCACTATTTATTCGGAATTTCAGCCACGGACCGCCAATTGATGACATTTTAGCCCCCACAGACCCCTAAAACTAAAGATTTATTTTGCTTTTGTCCACAATACCAGGATTGTGGGATTTGGGAAACAAAACAGTCAAACATACAGATCAAAATGACCATTAATCTTCTACATTCTCTAGTTGTGTAGACTTGGGCTAATTCACATGGTGAATATTTTAACTCTTGAGAGCGTAAACCAAATGGACCCGCAAGGGTCCATTTGGTTTCATGTTTACACTCTCAAAGAGTTACATCTGGTTAACCAACTTTCCATCACTTAGCCCGGGGACCACCTGGAATCCTCTCAGGGACCACTGGTGGTCCCTGGACCAGCTGTTGAAAACACCCTGCTTTATTTGATCAACTCACTTAAGTTTGTTTCCCCACAGTAACCGCATGCCTGCAGCTGGGCACACAAGCAATTTGCTAAACTTAAAGAATACTTATTTTTCTGATGTGTTTTGGGTCAATTTATGAATGTATGTTAGGTATCCAAGCAGTAACTGGGATCATGTATGGCTGAGCGGTCGTCGCTGATAGATAAATCACCTTCAGGGTGATTAAGCAGCTCCGCTTCACGTCGGCGTTTAATCACCCTGTCGGTGATTTATCTATCAACAGTGACCAGTCAGCCATGCATTATCCCTTACATAACTATACAAGGCTGTGAGTTATTGGGGGTCCTTGGAAAAGTTTGGGAACCAACAGCACACTAACAGAGACTTTATTAGTAGTCCATCATCAGTAACATCTGTGAAGGTAGCAGGGAAGTGGCCCGGAAGTAGGAAGAGTTATTCTGTGCAGGGGCGGATTGGCCATCTGGAGTACAGGGAGTTTTCCCGGTTTTCCCGCCTGCGCCACCTAGTGGCCTGGACAAGATCCAAAATGCACTAGTGGCACTTCCAAAATGCACTAGAATGTGCTAGATGCTCGCCTGGAACATACAGATCAAAATGACCATTAATCTTCTACATTCTCTAGTTGTGTAGACTAAGTTGGGCTAATTCACGTGATGAATATTTTAACTCTTGAGGGTGTAAAAATGAAACCAAATGGACCCGCAAGGGTCCATTTGGTTTCATTTTTACACCCTCAAAGAGTTACATCTGGTTAACCAGCTCGACCTCCAGGGTGGCCTGGCAAAGGCAAAATTGTCCCGTGGGAAAATATGTGCCAATCCGCCCCTGATTCTGTGTGTGCATACTCACAATCAATTCATTCCAATACTCCAAATCTTGGCCACTCACACAATCACACATGAAGGAGCATATTCAATCACCGGCGTTGGGCATTGCCGCCGGCATCACCATGGCATTGCCGCCCCCCCTGGCAGTCTCGGGGGAACGGGGTATCCAGCGGGGGGATTAGTAGGTGCGAATGGGGACCATCATTTACCATCGGGAAAACTGATGTTATGCGATGGCTACAAGACGATTGTCACATACTTCATTGTGTAACCAATTGTACCATAACACACACAGCCATGCTGTGAACAAGTGTGAGTGAAGTGAGCAGGTGGCCGAGATTTGGGGTGTTGGAATTTGGCTTGAGAGAGAAAGCTGGGGGGGGGGGGGTGGGGGGGGGGGGGGGGGGGGGGGGGGGGAGAGAATAATAAATCAATTGATTAAGTGAAATAAAGTTGCTGGAATCAAACTGAAATTGAATGGAGGGAGGGAGGGAGGGGTGGCAGAGACAAAACTACCAAAACAGAGAGAAAGAGAGGGAGAAGGACACAGCACAGAGAATGAGAGAGAGAGAGAGGGAGAGAGAGAGAGATGCACACAGGCAGAAAGCAGTGCAGGTAATTGAAACTGTACTGAAGTGATAATAGGCAATGGAACGGAACTGAAATTGAAATTGACCTGAGAGTGAGAGAAAGAGACAGCGGCAAAGAGAGAGTGAGCCTTAGAGAGAGAGAGAGAGAGAGAGAGAGAGAGAGAGAGAGAGAGAGAGAGAGAGGAGAGATAGCCTCTTTGTGTATGTCTCATCACAAAACGAAGAGGAGGTGGAGGGAGGGAGAGAGAGAGGGAGGGATGGATGGATGGATGGATGCACAGGTGCACACTCTCAAATGGTAAAAGGTGTATTTATACAGAGCTTTTATCCAGGGCTTCACATAGTGCATTACATTCACCCACTCAAACACACATATTCATAGACTGATGCTGGCTGAAACCACCTGCATGCAAGGCACACAACCAGCACACCGGGAAGCGGCAATTTGTGGTTCAGTGTCTTGCCCTCTTCTCTGACACCCACTGCTGGTGTGGCAGAGCTGGGGATTTGAACCGCCAACCCACGGATCATTGGACAACTTGCCCTATACCTCGTAAGTCACAGTCACCATATTCTCCCTCTCTCACTGTCTCTCACTGACTGCTTTCATGTTTTGGTTTGTTTGTTTGTCGACTTTTGAGATGGAATCCATTTTTGGATTCTGTACAGTATGTACAGTATCGACAAATTAATTTTTGTGATGCTGCTATATTTATATTATAAGTCTTTTCAGAAAACTAAGGTTAGGCCTAAATGGGTGAATGAATAGGCCTACAGAAATATATAAAAAAAACGATTTTGAACCTGAAAATTCAATATCTATTTTCAGTTCACGCTTTATTTTCAGGGATGATGGACAGCAAAATATTAAGTGTATGGTAATAATAAGGTAACACGGAGAAACACACACACACACACACACACACACACACACACACACACACACACACACACACACACACACACACACACACACACACACACACACACACACACACACAGAATCTAGTGTCAGAAACTGGTATCAAGTGTCAGAAACTGTATGAGTTAAACAGAGTACTGAATTGAAAAGAGAGAAAGTGAGAGTGGTGGTGGACAGACAGACAGACAGACAGACAGACAGACAGACAGACAGACAGACAGACAGACAGACAGACAGACAGACAGACAGACAGACAGACAGACAGACAGACAGAAGCAAAAAAAGGCCATGCCGGTGTGTCTTAAGTTGTGCTCATAAGGAAGGTGTCATGTACTGTGTTTTACACTGACATTGTTAGGCCAACAAATTACAATACAAGCACGCACGCACGCACGCACGCACGCACGCACGCACGCACGCACGCACGCACACACAAACACACACGGAGCAATTCACCTCAAATAATGAGCGTGAGCATGAATTATGCATATCTACAGTGTGATTATATGAGTCCCTTCCCTCCCAGCAGGGCCGAACCAAGGCGTCATGCAGGACCACAGCTCTTGGTTACTTGGGTCTTAGACGTGCCACATTACAATGAAGGTCCCTGCTAGGGAAATTGAGCATCTGACTCATCAACCATCTGTCAAAGTGTGTCCTGACCCCTCCATAGAGCAGTGGTTTTCAACCATTTCCACAGCAAAGTCGTATTTATTTTACATCAGAGCCACGGACTGTCATATTAGCGAGCCGAAACATGGAATATTTTCTTTTTGTTTGATATTGATGTGGTACCATAGGAGAGAACATTGATTCCAATTTCATTGATCCCATTGTAGGCGAATAGGGAGCAGCAGTGGTGCCTCAGGTGGGAGATTCTTTTCGATTTGAATGAGAAAACATGGCAAGTGAAACAAGTGTAAGGCAATGGTTTTCACAATGGTCTGGGGACCACCAGTCGTAGAATAATTGCTACTTTGACCAAACAAAATGGATTGTATCAAACACTAGCGCAACTAATCAAAGATTGCCGTAGATCTTTGGTAAAGGTAGTGGTCATAACTCTATTTGATGAGTGTAGATATACTGTACAACAATAGCAGGAAAATAGTTAATATGAAAAGGGTTTGAAAACCTACTAATTTAAGGTGCTGTCAACTATAATTGCTGCCTTTTTTTGTTTAACATTTAAGATCTGATAGTATTATTGGCTATAGAGTGTTTGCTCAGTAACTGTGGTTGATCTGCAGTTTATCTGTGGATACCTTTACTTTTTTCATTATGGTATTGAGAGCAGTGGTGGACTGGGCGGAAAAAAAATCGGCCCAGACATTTTTAGCGTGATTTGGCCTAGACCGGCAGACCACAACCTGCGTGATGGACCTGTTCTACCTTGTACGGTTGGTTAACCAGATAAATATTCATCTAAATTGGCCCAAGTCTAATTACAAAATGTAGATTAATGGTCTTTTTGATCTGTATGTTTGACTGTTTTGTTCGGGACAATAAAGATTATTATTATTCAAACAGAGATCTATCCTGCACATGGACATGCTCTACTCCTGCCAGGAGATGTCCAAAGAGAAACCCATTCTCCAAGCTGTATACAGTATAGTAACAGCGGACGGTGAGGTTCCAAACGGGACAAGCGCCAAGTGTGAAGTCCCATTACTGGATGAATGGGTTCTCCTGGATGTGTGAAGGACAGGCCTGACAGACACATTCCTGGGGATTTATAGATACATTTTTCCTTGGTGGAAAACAAATTGGACATTTGGATCCTGCCCGCAGAATAATGTAAGCAGTGATGACCCATGATGCCACCATCTATTACAGTAGAACGCTGACAGTTTCAACCTTTTTCATATCAAGGTCCATTATTTATTCGGCATTTGAGCCTGCGCAGGATTTTAGCCTCTCAGACCCAAGACTGAAAGCCATAATAATGTGCGGCAAGTGTGCTGTTTTGTGCTCCTATAAAACCTCAGCCAGCCAGCCAGTCAGTCAGTCAGCCAGCCAGCCAGCCAGCCAGCCAGCCAGCCAGCCAGCCAGCCAGCCAGCCACTCAAGATCAATACCTTTCAATTATGTGCGTGACAATTAATTGATCTGCCTAAATTGTGTCACTGGTGGAGAGGTTTCTAAACTGCCCACAGCCCTTAAAGGAGAATTCCACACCAAAACATATTGGGCAACAATCTACCTTGATTTCTGTGACATGATTCATAATGTCCTTGATTTTTGTCACAGATGTCCCATTTTCTACATTTCCACGCCCCAACGTTGCTGCAACGTTGGCGTTCCAACAGTTCTACTGCGGGTATTTCTGTAACTCCAAACTTATTTTTTTCACACATCACATCAAACCACAAACTACAAGATGACCACAAAATGACTTTTACAAAAGTGACACCAGTGACACCAGTTGATGCTTTACTTGCCTAATAAAAGTCCTGCAACCAAAAATGGTATGGGTGCGGCTCCATGAAGCCGCCCCCATGCCATTTTCTCCTGCCCCCCCAATTGGGAAATGTTTACATCCGCCCCTGACAGCCCTCCTTTGAGAGAGTAGAAGCAAAAGTTAGAGTAGAATCATGAATCAAAAGGTGTTATAACATGATCAACATTATGAGGACCAATTATGTGAAGATAGGTCGATAAGTGGTTGTGAAGTGGTAATTTAACCATGTTAGATTAAGTACTTTGTTCTGGTGACTCATTGTTTGCCCTTCTCATTTTTCCCCCCAAAAGAATATTAAAAATAACTGGAAAAAGAGTAATTGAAAAAACATCACCACACGTATTAGAAGGACAACAGAGGTCACCAGAACCAACAACGGGTGTATATAGCATGGTTAAAATGGAGTTTGGAGTTACATTGGGGTTTGTATAAGAACCCTATGCTAGAATGAACATCAAATATCAGATACTGAACAATAGACAATACAATTAGCACCGTTGCAGAGACTTCTTTTTTCCAAATGTACCCTTGTGGGTCTTGTGGGTCCATTTGGTTTCATGTTTACACTCTCAAGAGTTAAAATATTCATCATGTGAATTAGCCCAAGTCTATACAACTAGAGAATGTAGAAGATTAATGGTCATATTGACCTGAATGTTGGACTGTTTTGTTTCCCCAAATCCAGCCTGGAATTGTGGATGAAAGCAAAAGAAATCTTTAGTTTTGGGATCTGTAAGGCTAAAATGTCCTCAGATGGTGGTCTGTGGCTCAAATTCTGAATAAATAGTGGGCCCTGGTGTCAAAAAGGTTGAAAACCACTGTTATATATACTGTATATACAAATCCATGGAAGTTCCACCTGCTTGCAGCTGGTAAAACAACATTTCCCATAGTGCACCACCAGTGGTCCTTGAGAGGGTTCTAGGTGGTCCCCAAAATTGGTTAACCAGGTGTAACTCTTGAGAATGTAAAAATGAAACCAAATGGACCCTTGCGGGTCCATTTGGTTTCATTTTCACACTCTCAAGAGTTAAAATATTCATCATCTGAATTAGCACTATTTAACTAAGGAGTCTGACACTGTTTTGTTTGCAAAATCCAGCCTGGAATTGTGAACAAAACCAAAATAATTCTTTAGTTTTAGGTCTTTTGGCTAAAACGTCATCAAACGGTGGTCCGTGGCTCAATAAATAAATAGAATAAATGGTGGGCCCTGGTGTCAAAAAGGTTGAAAACCACTGTTATATATACTGTATATACATATCCATGGAAGTTCCACCTGCTTGCAGCTCAGTAAAACAACATTTCCCATGGTCTCTTACCTGCAGCCAGATGACGTTGGCGGAGCCCCACTGGGTGACCACGCTGTCCCCCAGGGAGCTGTGCACGCGTCCGAACCCCGGGTAGAGCACGCGTCCGCCCGGCCCCCCCACCGCCGCCTCGGGCTGCACCGTGGCGCCCGCGTGGATCACGGCGATGTTGAAGTTCATGGTGGTCCCGGCGTCGCGCTCCCGCGGGCTGGGCCGCAGCAGCAGGTGCGGGGAGGAGTGGGCGCCCGGTGGCCCCGCCCACTCCGCCAGGGCCAATAGGAGAGAGAGCGTGGGTATGGCGACCATGGCAGACCGACCCGACCCGCCGCCGCCCGCCGCCACCGCTGGGGGAGGAGCAGGGGGAGGGGCTGGGTGTGGGAAGCACTCGCTTGAGAGAGGGTGCCTGGTGGAGGAGACGCACACACACGCAGGCGCACGCACGCACGCACACACACACACACACACACACACACAGAGGAATACAGTTATATGTCAGAAGGTCTCAAGAGGTCTCACATCATCGTCATTTTTCTACCACAATCAAGATCACAGAAGTTTTAATTCAATTCAATTCAATTCAATTCAATTCAATTCAATTCAATTCAATTCAATTCAATTCAATTCAATTCAATTCAATTCAATTGGCTTCATTGACATGAGAGAACATACGTTTACATTGCCAAAGCAAAAAAAAAAAAAAAAAAAACAATATTACGTCAAAACAAAAAATATGAACATTTGAAAGTCGGAATCTCCAATAAATCAATTGATACCAAGATCAATCGAGGTAACATACGAACACACGAGGTTGTGTTCCATTTGACATCCTTCTCTTATCAAAAATCACAAAATCTTGCTGCTGTGTTTTCACATTGTTGTGTTTGGCCCAGCAGATATGAGAGGTTTTCTTTGTTAGTCGTGTTATCGAAATCTCTGTGGGTGATTGTAATCTGAGTGAAGTATATGTGTCTCTGACGTCTCTGGAAAACACTGGACAGATGTTTAGGAAGCGTAGCTCAGTTTCCACTTTGTTTTGTGTGCAGTGGGTGCATGGTCTGTCTTCTCTCAGAATACAGGTATAAAGTTTCCCATCCTTCATTGCCACCTCCAGTTCCTGCTTACTGATGTATGTGTCCCTAGTAGTGATGACACCAGGGAATGACAGTTCTCTACCTCTGGTCTGCCTTGAGGCAGGATTCCAGAAAAGAAGCAGCAAAGATATAACCTGATTGTCAGCTCTGTAGCAGTGGGCAGCAAACTGTGTTCCTCTTCTGGACCGGACTATAGTGAAGAAGAAACATGGGGAAGGTTGCTGTATATTAGATTTATTGATGGGCGGCTCTTCCAAGAGAGATTTTGTGCTCTCATTAGAAGGCGGGTGTAAGTGCCATCAAAAACAATTCTGTAATTTGTAATTCAAAGTGTCCATGATTCTGTGCCATAGAGTATATTTGTCTCCACGGTCGTCGTCCTAAATATTTTTACACTGAACATCTTACTAGCTGGGATGACCAGATCTCATGCATACCGTTGCTGGGGATATGATTCCAGATAGTAGTTTGTCTGGTTGAAATAAAGAGCAACACAGGACCCCCAGGGTTCCCCGAAGGGGTCCCAGGGGGTCCCAGCAAAAATTAGATATGCCAGATGAACAATGAACAAGGTGGCCACTATTGTAAAGAACTAGTTGTGTCCAATGGTAGTTGTAATTGTATGTGAATTATGCTGTACATTTCCAAGCTGTCACCAGTTTTGTTGCAGTGTGTAATTCTCCATTTCATTAATTAATTAATTCGTTCATTCATTCATTCGTTCATTCATTCCTTCATGTTATTGTAAAGTTGTGTAACACAAAAGGTTATTGATCGTGTGCTATAGGTTCTGTCGGCTTCCTCAGTGGATATGCATTTGTACTTTACAACAGCAACTAAAGTGTGTTTGGGGGGCTAGTCGTATTGTGTATAAAGCACATACAGTAGATCTAATCCTGTGAAATGCAATATGTAGTGCTTTTTGTTTTGTTTTTGCTGAAGTGACAGTCTTCCCTCACCAAATCTACCTCCAGCAAATCTCAGCATCAATGCAGAAGCTACAATACACAATCTGCTTAACCACTTTTGCATTACTCTCTGAGACAATAATCTGATGACCAGCAATTGGCCGTTATGCAGACCACAGCAGTCTAGCCTTTGGAATTGTGTAGACACTCATTCATTCGTTGGCACGCAGTGGATGTTGAGTGATATCCAACAAGCGTGTCTGTCCAAACACAACAACAAAATAATCATCTGAAAGGAATTTCTTGACAGAAATTGTGGACAAAAGCAAAATAAATCTTTAGTTTTGGGGTCTGTGTGACTAATATGTCCTCAAATGATGGAAAAGGTCGAAAATCCCTGCAATAATATCAGACTTTCCTGGTGTATGGTCTGTCACTGGAAAAATTGCACCGATAGTCACTTCTCTGACATTAACATAAAGGGATGTGACTTTGCTTTTGTAATTTTTTCTTCTTTTCTTGTACGATTTCTGAGCCCAGTTGCACCCCCCAAAAAATCCTGAACTTTTAACATTCAGTAGATAAATACAAATAAATGAAAATGAATGTCATGAAACCTTTAAGGGCACGACGGCTGCGGTCTGCAAAATGTCAAACGAGTCTCCTACTGAGCAGCCGCAGCAACAAAATGATTGGCTCAGGAATGCCACAAAAGAAAAACTGAAATCTCCATGAATTTTCAAGGCTTTGCATGAGTCACAGGGTGAGTCATTTTATAGATGGCAAGTCATCTGGTGGGTGAACCGCTAACTAAGTACTACTTTAACCCTAATTCGTTTTCTGTTCAGAACAGTGCAATAAATAAATGACCTCTCATCCGTTAAACGAGCACTTTAGACGAGCCGAATAACAGCGGTGTGAAACAGCAGAAAAACGGCAGCACCACCAGCACACTGTGTGTGTGTGTGTGTGTGTGTGTGTGTGTGTGTGTGTGTGTGTGCGTGTGTGTGTGTGTGTGTGTGTGTGTGTGTGTGTGTGTGTGTGTGTGTGTGTTTGTGTGTGTGTGTGTGTGTGCGCGCGCTTCTGGGTCGTGTGACCTTCTCTAGGCATACACAAGGACAAGCGAATGCACCAGTTAGTGTCAGCGCTCCATAGCCAATGAAACACACCTGTGTACAACATCTCAGACAGACATCCAGGGAATTGTACAGTAAGTTGCAACACGCAGTGTGTACTACTACAGTGACTATCACAGCCCTATGTACTGGTGCAAGAAACGTTGATGATTATGGCTAGTATAGCTACAGTAGCTATACCTTGGCTTTGCAAAAATAACTCGGCTCACTGGTCGGGACTACTTGTTTATGGTTGTGACTATTTGACATATCAGGTGAGACGCTAACCCTAAACATAACCGCCAGCACAGAGCCGTGCTGCTACTAACACTATATCGTGCCTTCTAGTTCATTTTCAACAGGACTGGCGTTTTGTGCTCAGAAAACGACATGCCATAAAGAGTGTGCTTGACGCCGTGCATTATTGCGCCGTGTCCAGTGTTGTTAATGGCGTGCATGCTCGTTTCGTGCACACGCGCACAATGTTTTTTCAAAGCTCAATCCAGGGAGCTTTTTTTTCTCCTCACTGTATGATTCACCATCTGTAACGCCCCTAACACTATCTCTAAAACTCCCTGCCCTCGCTCACCTCTGTTGTCCGGGGAAAACGTCGCGACCAGAAGACCTGCATGGTCGCAACTAGTAAACAAGCGCTTGCAACCTGGTCATGACTAGTAAGCAAGTGGTCGTGACGTCACTAGTGGATCTTCAAACAAGACCAGAAAACCTGGTCACTAATTCGCAACTAGTAAGCAAGGGGTCGCGATGTGATCTGGTTACTATAGGTTAGGTTACTATAGGTAGCTGCCGAGTTTCATGAATATATTCCAATAAATGCAAGCACATACGTGTGTAGACTAGTACGCCTGTAATCTGCCAAACTGTAGAACCTTTCTCAGCACTGAGCGTCAAATCCAAAGCGTACGTCCAATCCACACCACCACAGGGAGTTGCAGTATCCGAGTCAGGTGGATACACGCTTGTAAAGAACCGCCAGAAAAGGTTCTTGTCGCGCTCTGGTTAGGCTCTGGTCAGTGAGGCTCTGCCAGTGGACCTAAAGAGCCCCGGGTCCACCCACCACCCCTGTGTAATTTCCAGGCTCTGCCTGAGCCAATTGATCGCCATGGCAACCCTAGCCTTATCCCCCCACACTTGCCATTTGACTATACTTAGTCGACTTTTCACAGTCGGTTTGCACTCTCCAGACATTCTCCACGCAGACGTTCACCACTGCACTAGGAGTTACAACAGCAGACAGACAGTTAAAAACTCAAGTTATGACAACAGATATAATGCAGATTGCATTTATGGCATAGTATGTATTCAGAATTCTAATTCTTCCCAGTGGCAAGTAGCCTTCTGTGCACCCTGGCTGACAGTGACGATACATCCGAAGCGATATATTCATCCCACATTAGCCCCTCGCAAATCACACAATGCCTACACACTCAGAAATGATTCACCCGCAGCAGAATTTCGTCCCACATTAGCCCCCATACAATGTCCTCACACTCGGAAATGTGTGCAATTAACCTGTGATATTCTACAATGAGCTTTTATCGCCTTCTGACCAAAGAGTCTTGTTACAAGTACATTTTGAAGTGCCCAGCCCGCGAGAGAGACAAAAGAAAGAGGGAGAGAGAGAGACGGAGGGAGACTTCAGCCATAGGCAAGGCAATGCAACAGATTCCAAACCATTTTGGCTGCAGTACTAGACACATCCACAAAAACCCTCCTCACCGCTTCCCCCCGCCAACCTCATTGTTATTGCCTGTCTCATTGAAATATGCATGATCTGCCTGGTTTCAGGCACAGAAGGTTTTCAGGCTTCTTTGAGAGGTGTTGTGGATTCCATGCATACCAACGACTTTAAGGGTTGAGGCAAAGTTAAAGAGGAAGGAATTTAACATTTTTTAGTGACATGACTAAAGAGAAGACGCTGAGAGTACCCGTTCATGCGCCACCATTCAGACACACACAGAACATCGCAGATATCCCAATATAGGCCTGAATGTTAAAAAAAAAAGAATTCTGGGTGTACAAACACTGTGTTGGTAAATAGATTTGTTTAAAAACAGGGTCTAACTCCACCTCACCTCCACTCTATTGGCTGATTATGAACCTGCTGTGCTGTGATTGGCTAAAAGGCTGCCTCAACCTATACAACCCCCCTTCCTCCTCACAAATTAGCACCACCTTTCCTGAGCCTGACAAATGTTTTGTTTTAATGATTTGTTGACGACAACCGCTCTGCAGGATGAAGCAAGTGTCTGTCTGCAGGGAAACAGCTGCAGCATCAAATTAGAAGCAACGTAGAGGGGGAAAAGACAAAACATAGCAATATATCTATTTTGTTTTTTCGGCTAAAAGTTGCCTCTATTACGTTTAAGTAAGAAATATTGCGTACTTTGCCCACTGCTGGATACTCTGAAGACTGAAGGAAGGAAAGATGATAGAGAGCAATAAAATGCATTCGGGGGCTGAGAGAGATGGAATAAATTCTGAATCCACTCACGTACAGTATGTGGGCTAATATCAGTTAGCTTTGGCCGCTACCGCCGAATACTGAAGGCTCTCATTATTACTATAATGATTGTGATGTGCAATTCATGCATGGCCATACGCCGGCCAGCGTGGGCTGGAAGCATATGCATGGCCCATCTACAGGCTGGCCTGGTGCAGTATGGAACGGATCACTGTGTTGTATGCGTAGTGCCCAATAAATGATGGCATGCAAAACAACCCAAGATATTTCAAATCAAAGTGCATATATTTAAAATGATTTGAAACACTACTACTGCTAACTACAGCTGTGTCACCACTAAACCAACAGCATTTCATCATTCAAAACAGAAAACTCTCTTAGTCAGACCTTTAGCTTTATGCATGCTGCGTACCTGTTGCAACTTCAACAAAAATGATTATTATTGATGCTTTACTTGCCATAATAAAAGCCCTGTAACAGAAAATGGCATGAAGTCGCCCCAATACCATTTTCTCCAAATGGACCCTTGTGGGTCCATTTGGTTTCATTTTTACGCTCTCAAGAGTTAAAATATTCATCATCTGAATTAGCCCAAGTCTACACAACTAGAAGATGGACAAAAGTAAAAGAAATCTTTAGTTTTGGGGTCTGTGGGGCTAAAATGGTGGTCCGTGGCTCAGAGAGTTTCAAGGGCAGGTGCTCAAATGTAACCAGGAGGGCACTCTAGCCGCCCGCGGCGGAAAATTGAGTTTTGGGGGGTTAAAAACGCATAGAAAACAGCATTTCAGCATCTTTTTGCTCTTTTAAAAAGGGCATGTTGGTCCAGAGGGGGCCAGTAGGGGGGTGCTCAAACCCCCCTTGACGTCTATGTATGCACGCCTATGGCTATTGGCTGAATAGCGCACATGACAACAGCTATTGGCTGAGAAGTGCATGTTTGGAACTAACATTGGAACTAATAGTTCCAAACAAACCACTCTCGCCGCTTGCATTGACAGCAGGACTGCAGTGCAGGCGCGAAGCGCGAGACGCAAGATCAAAGCGTGCCGCCGCTGTCTTTTTACAGTTACTCTCCAAACTTCAAACAACAAACATGGCAGCCCCCACTGCAGTGGAACACAATCATTTGGCTGTGTTGAGTTTTATAAACATCATCATCCAACATATTTTTCTGCTTTTGTTTGCATGCTAGCAATGGTCGTTGGCTGTGCTTGTTTGCTAATGGGGCGAGCCCCATTAGCATGATTGACATGATTGACAACAACAACAACAACAATCTCCTGTTGAGTTCCAACTGAGACATACCATATCTATTTCTCAGGAGAAAGCAATGAGAAACATAGCTTTGAGATTGAGCAATATTTAAGCCATTTTTGAGAGCTCCTGTATAGCTCAAGAGAGGACCCATTTGAGTGTTTTCTGGAGAAAACACAGAGAAACAGGAGCCATAACATTACTGTATATCAACTTTTTGCCTCACATCAATCTCATCTATGGCTTAAATATTGCTCAATTGCTGTATCTTAAAGCTACAATTCTCATTGTTTTCTCCTGAGAAATAGATTTGGTATGTATCAGATGGAACTTGGATTCTGCTTTCCTCTGGGAAAGCCCTATACTTCAGTGAAACAAACACAATACCTAAACTAATACAGACAAATGGATACAGACCACCAACAAACACAGTCGAAGGCTTTATTTATGCCTCCCATCAGCACCAACTGTGTTTAATCACTGGTTTAAGTACCTGGCCTGGCCTTGGCATTGCCCAGGTATTGCCCTACATTGCGATGTCATCAATTACTAGCCTATTAACCTGAAGTCATAATGGCTCTCACAGTATATGTATATGATGTATTACCATGTCTTGTCTTTTGTTCATGCTTAATGTAAGTCACTGTGGATTAAGAGCGTCTGTTAAACGCCTGACATTGTGTATTGTAAGTTGCATGTATGCTACACATGCTTAATGCTACAGGCCTGTAGCGACAACGAGAAGCAAAAGAAAAGAGACAGACAGACAGAGAGAGAGAGAGAGAGAGAGAGAGAGAGAGAGAGAGAGAGAGAGAGAGAGAGAGAGAGAGAGAGAGAGAGAGAGAGAGAGAGAGAGAGAGAGAGAGAGAGAGAGAGAGAGAGATGGGGAGGGGGTTGGAAGATGAAATGAGTGCTATTTATGCTACGGGCGGTCGAATATTGAACCATATTAAGAAGTGTGAATTAAGGAGGGGGGCAGGAATAGACAGCATACAGCTGGAGGAGAGAGAGAGAGAGAGAGAGAGAGAGAGAGAGAGAGAGAGAGAGAGAGAGAGAGAGAGTAAGAGACATAGAGAGAGATAATAGCGGAGGCAGACAGGGGAACGGGGGCAGAGGTGGGCATTGTGCTGCATGAATGATAACACCAATTAAGATCACTGTAAACACACTCGCCCACATGCCACGCACGTGTGCACGCATGCACGCATGCACACGTGCGCAGGCACTACAATACATACGCACAAGCGATATGTTGCGCTAGAAAAACACACACACAAACTCGTGCGTGCTTTCGTGGACGCATGAGATGCACGTCGTGCCTGTGTGCACACAATATGATGCACCACTGTACACGTGCACTCACACACGCATGTAGCAGATGATTGCCATGATAGTGTAGGATTAATACACACCTACCCACACACACACACACACACACACACACACACACACACACACACAAATGCATGGAAAGCTAATGACTAGCTGGGAGATGTCAGGGTTAATGTGGCAGTCACGGACACACGCGCGCACACACACATGCACACACACCATTTTCAATTTACTTTCGGTGCCAACCACCACCTTCTCAGCCATTCTCTCTCTCTCTCTCTCTCTCTCTCTCTCTCTCTCTCTCTCTCTCTCTCTCTCTCTCATATGACTTCAGGTAGCAACAGCATTGCATTGATTACTGACACTAAAGCTCTTCTGTCCTTCCATTTCCATTTCCCCCTATACCAACACCCCCATCTCTCCCTCTCTACTCCCTTCCTCTCTCTCCCTCCCTCTCAGAGAGAACAGCAGAGAGCACTGAGGGTGTGATATAAGGCATGATGGACGCAATGATCTATAGGAAAAGAATGATAGACAGGAAATGCAGTGAGTGAATTAGCTGAAATGTGGATAAGAGGTGACAGACAGACAGACAGACAGACAGACAGACAGACAGACAGACAGACAGACAGACAGACAGACAGACAGACAGACAGACAGACAGACAGACAGACAGACAGACTGCTTGTATCTGACTGCAGCTAACTGACTGACTGACTGACTGACTGACTGCTTGTAGCTGACTGCAGCTAACTGACTGACTGACTGACTGACTGACTGACTGACTGACTGACTGACTGACTGACTGACTGCTTGTAGCTGACTGCAGCTAACTGCAGCTAACTGACTGACTGACTGACTGCTTGTAGCTGACTGCAGCTAACTGACTGACTGACTGACTGCTTGTAGCTGACTGCAGCTAACTGACTGACTGACTGACTGACTGACTGACTGACTGACTGACTGACTGACTGACTGCTTGTAGCTGACTGCAGCTAACTGACTGACTGACTGACTGCTTGTAGCTGACTGCAGCTAACTGACTGACTGACTGCTTGTAGCTGACTGCAGCTAACTGACTGACTGACTGACTGACTGACTGACTGACTGACTGCTTGTAGCTGACTGCAGCTAACTGACTGACTGACTGACTGACTGACTGACTGACTGACTGACTGCTTGTAGCTGACTGCAGCTAACTGACTGACTGACTGACTGACTGACTGACTGCTTGTAGCTGACTGCAGACTGCAGCTAACTGACTGACTACAGCTAACTGACTGACTGCATCTACGTCGTAACTGACTGCAGACTGCAGCTAGCTGACTGACCGACTAGATTAACTACCCCCCTGAGCGCATGGCCTACTTGTGCACGAGCAGAGCGAGCGAGCAGAGCGCAAGTATACCCCCGACACGTCTCCAAGAGATAATACTCTACTATGACAATACATAAGGTAAGGATCTCTGAGCTGCAGCATTACCATTACATCATCACCTACAACCTGCCATTTACACCAAAACCGCAAAGCGACCACAGTACTGACAGACTGCATCTGTCTGTCTGTCTGACTGAGAGGATGAAGCCGAGAGGGGCAGGCAGGGGCGGATCTAGGCAGAGGCATGGGGGGGGGGGATGGCATGCAAAACAGCTCAAGATATTTCAGTGCTTATATTTAAAAGTATTTGAGACACTACTGAAAATGGTATGGTTCGCGCCACGGGCGGTGAAGCCGCCCTCATACCATTTTCTTCTGCCCCCCCAATTGGGAAATGTTACATCCGCAGGGGAGGAAGAGGAGGAGGAGGAAGAGGAGGAGGAGGAAGAGGAATAAAATATGTGAGAGGAGCAGGAAAGAAATATTGATTAGTGAGGATGTTGGAGACGTGGCTGGACTAAACAAATGGCCTGCCAGAGCTCTGCTTTTTGACTGACAGGATGTCGACTGCATGTGTGACCTGTTTGTTTGTGCGCGTGTGTGTGTGTGTGTGTGTGTGTGTGTGTGTGTG
The DNA here is from genome assembly GCA_039105355.1 of Benthosema pterotum. NCBI lineage: Eukaryota > Metazoa > Chordata > Actinopteri > Myctophiformes > Myctophidae > Benthosema > Benthosema pterotum. The sequence goes on along the minus strand of CM076967.1, from coordinate 12,211,035 downwards.
TGTGTGTGTGTGTGTGTGTGTGTGTGTGTGTGTGTGTGTGTGTGTGTGACCGTGACACAGAAAGAGAGGTGCTTGAGAAAGGTGGCAAGGGCGAGAAGAGAGAGAGAGATACAGAGTGTCAACGAATTAACCCCTTAAAGAAAACACTATATTAGACCCTCCAGAAAAACGCGGGGAAATATCCTTGATTATGCGGGCTAAAATCGTGATTGTTGCGGGCAAAAGTCCTTGATTATGCGATGGAATATGCGGGGTTTTAGGTGCAATTATGCGGTGAAAATGCGGGAATTTGCAAAAGTTGCGGAACAAATGTGAAGTATGCGGGAAAATGCAAATTATGCGGGAAAATGCGAAATATGCGGGGACATTTTCAAAAAATGCATTTTGATTAAAATCAAGGCATTTGGTTCTTAATGTGCTGTCCTTGAGGGGGTTCCAGGGGGTCCTTAGCAAAATCTATAAATATAAAAATATATTTAAACTTAGGGATATTTTCAAATAGGCCTAGGCATTTGCCTTGGCCTATTTTTGTGTGAGCTTGTACAGTAGATGCCATGGGCTATTTTCAAGCCCATCTACAAGCTCACACAAAAATATATTTCAGATGGGCATCCACACAGACAAATATATATAGCTGGTTAACCAGATGTAACTCTTTGAGAGCGTAAAAATGAAACCAAATGGACCCTTGCGGGTCCATTTAGTTTCATTTTTACACAAGAGTTAAAATATTCATCATGTGAATTAGCCCAACTTAGTCTACACAACTAGAGAATGTAGAAAATTAATGGTCATTTTGATCTGTATGTTCCAGTCGAGCATCTAGCTCATTCTAGTGCATTTTGGAAGTGCCACTAGTGCATTTTGGATCTTGTCCAGGCCACTAGGTGGCGCAGGCCACCGGGAAAACTCCCTGTACTCCAGATGGCCAATCCGCCCCTGGAAATAGGCTACGATGAGAACATTGAACCAGCTGTAAACTTTAGGCTATAACGACTGCCCGTTCAACGGAGCTTTTTCATGCTTTAAGAATAGGCTACACTGATTAGCATTGCCATCACCTGGGGTGAGTCTTGGAGCTTTCCGAAGGTAATATAAACTGCGCATGGATGAATTCCACAATACAGAGACGCAAAAACAGCTAACGAGCCGATGCGATATCAGGATGTGTTGAAGCAGCGCAGCGCACACACACACACACACACACACACACACACACACACACACACACACACACACACACACACACACACACGTGCGCGCTGCACAATGCTTTGCGAGGCCGAGAGAGAGAGAGAGAGAGAGAGAGAGAGAGAGAGAGAGAGAGGCGCGCCGCGGGCGCTCATCACCACGCGCTTCTGTGTGAAAGTGAAGAAATGAGTGAGGTTGTAACTTTATAAACTTTATGCGAAAATATGCGAGGATTATGAAATCATGCGATGCCGACATAATGCGCATATTTTGCGCGGAAATAGGCAAAATATGTAAATATGCGTGAATTGCGCGCCCTTTTAGAAATAAATTGATGGTCGCATAATGCGCGCCTTTTGCTTGATTATGCAATGGATTCTGCGATCGCATAATCGCGTTTTTCTGGAGGGCCTACTATATAGTACCAAGGCTGGTGCTATAGATGGGGCCACTATATGGTTCCAATCACCAAGCTCAAAACGGGAGCTTGTACATCAGCTATACATATCATTTCCATACGTAGTATTTCCTAGAAATCCTATATAAAACTATTCCAATTCATTCTCCAGACCATTTCACATCGTCACTGGAGTCACTGGAGGACTCTAGTGATGGAATGAACTTTACGTCACTTCCAGTCATCTTCACCAGTTGAAATAATTTCACCAGGTGAAATAATAAAGCACTATGCTTTAACCGTAGTGTACTGAACGCGTTGTGGTATTCTAAGCATTATGTTTTAACTATTGAAAAATAGCAGATCTACAAGCTCATAGCGTGCCACTCGGTGCGCGCTATGAGCTTGTATCTCTGTTATTTTTGAAAAATCATGGAAATGTGGTGCAAATCTATGAATATGTGAAGCAAACATTTTTAACTCAAATCTAGAACATGTTTTCAGATATAGATCATTCTGATGGTCCATGGCATGAAATATGTTGAGCATCACTGACACAGGAACATAGATTTCTTTCCACCAGAAAAAACTAGAATCCACTGTCAGAAACTAGAATCTAGTGAGAAAAAAAAATAAATTTTAGCATTGGAAACTAGAATCTAGCACCAAAAACCTAGAATCTATAGTGTCAGGAACTAGAATCTAGCATTCTAGTTCCAGGTAGTAGTAGACAGTATTTGTGTTGGTTGAAATCAGGTGATCTTCTGGGACAGATTGGACTAGTCTTGGATTGCCTTGATCTGGACACAATCAAGATGTTACTAATCCAGGGGCGGATGTAACTTTTCCCAATGGAAACTTAGGCGTGGTTTTCACAAACACGGAAGTGGCTAGTTGGGGGTGCGGGGAAGTTTGGGTTTTATAATATTTACTATTCTGTCCGTAACACATCGCAACTCGGACACGGCTCAGTGTGGCAATTCGCTCGGCTAGCGCCTCGCTCAGTGGCGCTTCACAATGCTCATGGCCGGCAGAGACACGGATTTATTGTAAGCGAATATGCACAGATTTTTGCGTATTCTAGGCGAGTATGGGCGGAATGGCACCTCGGTGCATATTCTCCTAAACCTCATGAGACTGGGTTGGTTTGGTAGGGCGGTCAGGGCATTTAGCGGGGCATGGCTCCGCCATGCCCATGCCTAGATCCGCCCCTGCACTAATCCGTCCTGGTCCTGAACATACTCACAGGGATGTTTTGCACCTCGTCTTTCCACCCACCTGTCTGTCAACCTGTCTGTCCGTCCGTGCACAATGACATGTCATCATCATCATCATGATCATCATCACACTGTCATGCCAGACTTCCGCTCCTTCATTACCACCACTGCTTAGTGATTTCCCTTGATGACATCAAGGAACGACACCTCAGGCAGGATTCCAGAGAAGGGACGGGAAGCTATAACCTCATTTTCGTTACATGCTAAACCCCTTATCCCAAATCCCTTATTTCTTTTTTTACTATTTTGAAAAACTTTTTTTTGGAATATTTCAAAATGTCTACTAACACGTTGTGAGCTTGTAGACTGGCATTTAAACTACTGGAACATAGTTTAAAAAGGCAAAGAAGTTAAGGGATAAGGGATTTAGCGGTAACGAAAATGGAGCCCATAATCATCTCTGTAGCAGTGGCCAGCCAACTGTGTTCTCCTGGATCTGACTATAGCAGTGGTTTTCAACCTTTTTGATACCAGGGTCCACTATTTATTCAGCATTTGAGCCACGGCAGACCAACATTTGATGACATTTTCAAAGACCCCAAAACTAAAGATTTATTTTGCTTTTGTCCAAGCTGGATTTGGGAGACAAAACAGGCAAACATACAGATCAAAATGACTAATCTTCTACATTCTCAAGTTGTGTAGACTTGGGCTAATTCACATGATGAATATTTCAACTCTTGAAAGTGTCTTGAGAGTGTAAACATGAAACCCTTGTGGGTCCATTTGTTTTCATGTTTACGCTCTCAAAGGGTTTCATCTGGTCAAGCAACTTTCCATCATTTAGCCAGGGGACCTCTCGAGGACCACTGGTGGTCCCCGGAACCCCTGTTGAAAACCCCTGGACTACAGTACAGAAACCAAGGGAAGGTAGCCTGCTGCATATTAGAGTAAAGTCGATGGGTGACTCTTCCAAGAGAGAGTCCGCACTCTCATAAGAAGGTCTAGGCATCAGTATGTGCCATCCATTCCAACCATTTTCTCTAATAATTTCTTTCAAAGTGTCCATGATCCTGGAGCCATATAGGTTACAGTCATCCTACACACTGTAACAGTGCCAAAACACAGCCTTTTTTACAGTCAAAATATCAGTCAAAAGTACATCTAGCTCGGCATCGGTCCAATTTCCCTCATTACTTCCTGAATGTATTGGCTATAGATCGTCTCCCAGCGTTTATCTTTTCTTCGTTGCGGGCTTTGCTGGGCCTTGGTAAGGGCCCATTTAAAGATAAATTAAATGCAGCGAGGAAGAGACGCATACGAAAGAGAGAGAGAGAGAGAGGGGGGGGGGAATTAAAGGCAATGAGAGGTGGTGTCGGAAGGAAAGGAGAGAGGGGGTAGAAGAGGAGAGAGGATGGAGGCGTGGACAGATAGAGAGAGACAGAGCCTGTTAGGAGGAGAGAGGGAACGGAGGGAATGTAATAACGAAGGCAGCGGGGAAAAAACAGCCGCCGTGTGTGTGTGTGTGTGTGTGTGTGTGTGTGTGTGTGTGCGTGCCTGAGTGCGAGCGGATCAACAGGAACGGAAGGTGTAGCAAAGGGGGAATTGAGACAGAGAAAATGAGATAGAGGAGAGAGGAAAAGGGAGAGATGAGGTGTGTGTGTGTGTGCGCGTGTATGTCTCTTTCAAAGGCGAGGAAGATGTGGTTAGAGAGAGAGAGAGAGAGAGAGAGAGAGAGAGAGAGAAAGAGAGGAAACGAGACATTGCTACTTGCAAGGTTGGTTGTTATTTTTGGGGAGGAGAGTTTCTACGCTGATGGAAGCCGAGGCAGAGAATTCAGAACTTGAGAGAGAGAGAGACAGAGAGAGAGACATACAGAGACACAGAGAGAGATAAAGGCGAAAGAGAGACAGAGAGAGAGATAAAGACGAGAGAGAGAGAGAGAGAGAGAGAGAGAGACAGAGAGAGAGAGAGAGAGGTGTTGCTTCATGCTTTGCATGTTTACTGTATAGTAGCATTCTATCAGGCTCAGATAAGATGTATTCGACGGCGCGGAGCTCTCTGAGCCATTAGCTGTTCGTCTTCTTGTCACCCTGATTCACTCTCCCATGGTGGAGAGAGAGAGAGACGTCTTTCCTGATGCATTCCCCCGTGGAGGAGACGTCTTTCCTGCACGCTGCCTGAGCCTCTCCCCTTCCTTTCCCTTCCTCCAGCAACACGCTGCACCGCATCACGACAGCGTCGAAAAGCCTCGCGTGGATACGTACGGCGGTGGAAGGGATTAAAGGTGTTATAGGCAACTTTAGTGTGTACACAATAGATCTGTTGGTAAACCGTTTTGAATCTAACTCCGCCTCACCTCCGTTCTATTGGCTCATTATATACGAAACCTACTGCTCTGTGATCGGCTAAAACGCCACCTCACCCCAACCCCCAGACTCTAGCACCACCTTGTCATGAGCCCGACGAAAAGGATTTGTTGACAACAACAAAAGTTCGGGACAGAGCAATTAAAGCAAGTGTCTGTACAGGGAAACAGCTGCAGCATCAAAGTAGAAGTCACATAGAGGGGGAAATGCACATACTATATATACTGTATATTTATATAAGCAATACCTTTAAGTGCCACATAACTATAGTGCTATGTGGTGGTCGCCTTGTTCAGCAACAAATCCGAACAGACGCAGCTGATTGGTCAGCAGCCCCGTCACTCAACAGTGCAACAGTTACAGTGTCAAACAACATACAGTATGTACATGTGAATCACGTATCAATCTGTCCATTAAACCAACCTATGACATTCAGTGTCTTTAAAGAAGCGTCAGGTTGTATAAACATCATCATTCAACATATCTTACTGCTTTTGTTCACATCCTAGTAGCACTCGTTGGCTGTGTTTGTGTGGTTGGCAAACACGCTAGCCCATTAGGCACGATTGACAACAACTGCCCCACACCCCCCCCCCCCACCACCCCCAGTTTCAGACTTAAGCTTTAGGAAGCGGAACTGAAGTCTGATAATCAGGCTAATGGCGCAGTATAAGAAACAATCTTTCTGTGTGGAGTTTGCATGTTCTCTTATAGGCTAGGTACTCTCACAAAAACATGCAATAATCCTGGCCTCTAAACTGCCTCCACCTGGCCAGCCAGGGTGCCTGATGGAGAGGAAAGGAACTGGCTGGAACTGGGTGTAAAGAAGTGACTGGACACACACACACTCTTGGAGAAATGGGTTACAAAAATCGTGGAATAATATGAATCTCACTTCCGCTCTTTTTTCCCCCCCGAAAAAACTTGTGAACGACAGAGCTTTTGCCTTAGGCTGACATTACACGTCACCTCGCTATAGCATGCCACGCTATAGCCTAGTAGGAAGCCGCTTTATGGTGGCACATAACGAGCTAAGGTGATTGTCAGCGACAGTACCTCCTTGTGCGCGTTTTGGACTCGTCGTGGCTGACAGCAAAGACTTTTTTTTTGTCCGTTGTCAAAACTTTGAAGCTGTTTTTCTAGGAAGAAAAGACCACCCCCCCCTTCATAAAAAAGTACAAGCTGACATGTTGAGAATTTTTGGAGTAGGCCTACAGAAATAACTCAGGCCTCATTAGAGAGCTGGGTGTCCCTCCAGCCCCGCATGCGCTGCGTACAACTCAACACGTCTATCCAAGAGCCGCTATCCCACAGATTGTATAGATCTCTAAAGCTTTCGCGGTCCACCCATATGACCCCTTAACGATCAGGAGTGGGTTGACTCATACGGATCAGAGCCGCATAGTGGGAGAGTTGCGATATTACTTTTCGCTCCTATGTCCCTGGGCACTCGCTTTATACAGTATATATGTAATGTTGATGTAGCAAGCTACATCAAGCTACTTTTGTCGTGTAGCTTGTAGTGTACCTTGCTACAATTTTCTGGGGATAGCTTGTAGTGTAGCTTAGCTACATTTTTTTTGAGAGTAACAAGTAGTGTAGCCTACTACATTTTCCCAGTCACTGTGTGTCGATTAGTGTCTCATTCTCTCGTGAGACTGTAGTTGGGAAGTAGGACTAGGAGTAGGGGTAGAGTATGCAGAAATGCATTGGACTCAATGGCAAGAGTCCTTTCTTTGATACTTTAAAGGGGAACTCCACCCATTTTCAACATTTTAATATGTCATTAATATACCTTAGAGATGTTGTGTGGACATGATGAAAAAGTTCCCCCAATCCTGTATTTCCTAAAAATGGAGGTCTGAAAAAATCTGATATCATCAAGATGTATTGCATGTTAATGATTTTTCTTTCAGACCCCTTTTTGAAAATGGGTGGAATCACCCTTTAAATCCCTTTTATTTTATTTTTTTTAGTTCTTTAATAATAGTACAACGTAAACATTACAGAGACTGTCATTGTGACTGAACAAAACAGTTGCACTGTTCCCATTGAAAACAATGTATTTCCGCAACTGCAGGTAGGACCCAAAGAGACTCTGTATAGACCTGCGCAGTGACGTCACCGCCCCTGTTCCAGAAATGGATTCCCCATTCATTTTTCTCATAGACTTTTCGAAAATAATTTATATAAAAGACGATTACATTATTACATTATTATGATGACACACACAAACTTTTGGGACAATCAAATCATTTCTAAGATGAAAAACGAAACAAAAAGTCTTGTATCATGCCGTTTTCTACTTCTTCCTAATTATATATGACGATATTGTGTTTGTTGTCATGATTTGTCACGACCCGAGTTGGCTTTGGCCGCGGCCTAATCGTGTTTTTATTAAACATTTCTGAAAAGTCTATGAGGAAAATGAATGAGGAATCCACTAGTGGAACAGGGCTGATGACGTCACTGCGCAGGTCTATAGTCACGTGATGACCCACGTGACCGGGCTGGTTTTGGGGACATGAATATCGCAACTCTCCCACTATAAGGCTCTGACACGGATTCCTTGCCAGTGAGGTAAGCCTGTGCACCACACACATAAACTTTTAGCACCCTTATTTTGCCTTCACAATTAACAAGAATTTAGTATTTCATGGATACAAATCACGGATACTGGAAGCATCATCTCCATATACTGTATCTGCCAATTCACCACAGCCAGTGAACAGAATTTAGCCCATGTCTTCTTAGCTGTTGGCTTGGTGCATCCCAGCAACCTGCAGGCCTCTCAGAATGATTTATGGACATTACAGAGGCTTCCAAATATGAACACAAACATAATGTAGCAAACATGCTGTGTGGATTGGAATAGCATCCTTAAGATGTGGGTGCTTAATTAAGCACCTTGGTAATTAAGGAAAGCCTCTTGCAGACTGTGGCAGCGGTCACACACGACGCTTCCAAATAGACACTTAATGGTTACTGTCTTCATCAACAACAACTGGTGTACATTGCAAACACGTACACACACCCACACACACACTGACACACAGCTACAGAAATTAAGGATACAGATAATTTGTTTTGCACCAATTATGCACATGTTTGTACAAGCAACAGTGTCGTAACCATATGTTGGCAACTTGGCAGCTATCCTTTTGCCCCTTTTTTCGGGGGAAAAACCTGTTGTTGTGAGTACAGTATGTCCTAGCCGGCTAACAAATTTAAATACACACACACACTGAGGCGTGGATAGTGGATACAGCCACGCACATTATGCTTCCAGACACACACTCATACAGTATGAATGCATTTAGAGCGGTTTTTCCAGCGGTTGCCAACACCGTCATGGAGGGCTGAAGATCTCGGAATGCTTTCACAAACCCAATATGACCTGCTGTGTTCTGTTAACCCATGAACAGCAACGTGCATCTTTTTTGAAATGCCCGAGTTAGACCTCCTACTCTAGAGCAACATTAGCAAGGTTTTCTCTAGAGCTGGGGTTTTGAACAGGTCGTCCGGGGACCACCTGTTGTCCCTGAGAGGATTCCAGGTGGTCCCCAGGCTAAATGATGGAAAGTTGGTTAACCAGGTGTAACTCTTTGAGAGCGTAAACATGAAACCCTTGCGGGTCCATTTGGTTTCATGTTTACACTCACAAGAGTTAAAATAGTCATCTACTGAATTAGTCTACACTACTAGAGAATGTAGAAGATTAATGGTCATTTTGACCTGTATGTTTGACTGTTTTGTTTTCTCTGACAGAAGCAAAAGGAATCTTTAGTTTGGGGGTCAGTTTTGGGCTAAAATGTCATCAAATAGTGGTCCGTGGCTCAAATTCTGAATAAATAGTGGGCCCTTCTATGAAAAAGGTTGAAAACCACTGCTGTAGGGGGATCCTGAGGCTTTCTCAGGCCAGTCTAGAGGCGTGCTGTAGGGCTCCATTTTTGTCACTCACTAAACCCCTTAGCCTGTGACGAAAATGTTGCGGCCTGTATCCCCCCCTCTGGTGCATGGCCAGCCCTGAGTTCTCCTCACACTGGGGGGTGAGCACTGGTGGTTTAGATAGAACAGTGTTTCTAAAAAATATATATAGAATCTGCATGCGTATTACATGCTTGCGTGGAAAACCGTTTCATTGAGCTGTGCCCTTGTCACAGACATGCGCAGAGCAAGTTCAGTCTGGTAACCTCCAGTTTGACTGGAAAGGTTCAGCCCCCAGGAAGAAACCCTACATACAAAGGGAAGACATCATTGCACATAAAAAACACACCAAACTGTCACCTCTTAAATATGTACAAAATTGGAAAAAATACAAAAATCACGGCACCCCCTCTTTAACGCAGGGGTTTTCAACAGGTGGTCCGGGAGGATTCCAGGTGGTCCCCAGCTAAATGATGGAGAGTAACCAAATGGCCCCTTATAGATCTGTAACTCTTGAGAGCGTCCATTTGGTTTCATTTTACACTCTCAAGAGTTAAATTATATTTAAATTACTGAATTACTTAATTTTCAAGAATCTACACAATTATAAAATGTAATTGCTGTTTAGACCATCGTTTTGCCAGTTATCTCTCCTAAATTGTGGACAAAAACTTGAACATCCTTACAGTACGTTTTAACAGCCAGCGATGGACAAACGTTGTCGGTGTTCAGTGCCCACGACATCGTTGTTTACGGTACTCATTTTGCATGCCATTCTAAGTTAGAATTTAGGGTAATGACTGCCAGCGTCGCTGATATCGGCCGACGTCGGTTGTCCATCGCCCACTGTTATAACGTACTGTTAGTTTTGGGTCCGAGAGCCTAAACATCAAATGGTGGTGCATGGCAAAAATAGTTGGAATAAATAGTGGGCCCTGGTATGAAAATGGTTAAAAACCACTGCTTTAAAGGACCGCCTCGGTATCACGTTCACATGATTGACTTCATCCAATCACACACTCGTACAGGCTATTTAACCTGTAAGTTTGTATTGCTCTTCCTGCTTGCTTACTGCTGCTGCTGCTTACTCTGATACTGCTGCTCTGCTTACTGCTTAACCATTTTGCTGCTTACCCTCCTTCACCCCAGCTACCACCTGTAGATTTGGATCTGCCGTTTGGGTGCAGAGGATTCAGAGTCCTGGTCAGGACTGTTGTGCTTGATCTGAGTACCCAAAAAGCAGATCCAATTCATCAAACCATAATAATAAATATATTACTCAAATGAATATTCAATAAATGAATATTAAACCCTTCTTGAGTTGTTCTGACTAAAATTATTTTAAGCTGGCGGTCTATGCAATTATTATTATTATGATGATTATTATTATTATTTGGGGGGGTGGGGGTTCTTTGACACGAAAAAAGTCTGAGGACCACTGATTTAGAAGACATCTGTAGAATCGACCTCAGGTCGGGTTAAGTGATCCTGATGGGTGGTATATTCTCAAAGGCATTAATGATCGATCAGGTCTATTTGAAGCAGCAGTTACAGCTTGGATCAATCAATGGAACTAACATGGTGAGTTCCTCCTACTAGTATTCATCAGCAGTATACCACAACAAACAAACAAACAAACAAACACTTTTTTCCAAGGTTTTGAACATTCCACGATGTTGCCGCGATTAAAAAAAACGCAGACATTGGCAACACTGTATATACAGCGCTAGTGTTCTGGATGTGCAGCAGACACCATGTGCACCAACTAATTATAATCCACCTCTCTCTCTCTCTCTCTCTCTCTCCCTCTCTCTCTCCCTCCACATAAGCGCTCATCATACTCATGATGCTCATTATGGCTCCCAATCTGTGAGATTTCCCTCAAACTGAATTATGAAACGACTGCGGTGGAGGATTACAGAGGAACGTGTTGCGCAGCGCAAAACACACACACACACACACACACACACACACACACACACACACACACACACACACACACACACACACACACACACACACACACACACACACACACACACACCACACACACACACACACACACACACGTCCCACAGCAGCAGCAGACATGCCCAGCCGCCATACTCTACTGCATACCGTAGAGTACTGTACAGTACAGTATATATGCTGCTGTTACTGTACAGTACAAGCCTGCAGGATGTTGTTGTTGTGTATTCCATCAGCGTGTCGATGTGTTTTTTTCCTGTACCCAGCGTTGCATGGTCGGGTTGTTGTTTGGATGAAATAGGAAATGTTCTCCCTCTCTCTCTCCTCTCTCTCTCTCTCCCTTCCCCTGTTCTAGCCGCTATATCCTCTACTGCTATACAGGGGCGGATCTAGGAATGGGAATGGGGGGGACCATGCCCCCCTAAATGCCCGCCCAGTCTGCCCCACCAAACACAATGGCATGCAAAACAACCCAAGATATTTCAAATTAAAGTGCTTATATTTAAAACGATTTGAAACACTACTACTGCTACTAACTAACGACAGCTGTGTCACCACTAAACCAACAGCAATTCATCATTGAAAACAGAAAACTCTCTGAGTCAGTCCTTTAGCTTTATGCATGCTGCGTGTCTGTTGCAACTTCAACAACAACTGATGTTATTATTGATGCTTGATTGCCTAATAAAAGTCCTGTAACCAAAAATGGTATGGGTGTGGCCCATACCATTCTCTCCTGCCCCCCGATTGGTAAATGTTACATCCGCCCCTGCCGCTATATCTTCGCTCTCTCTGTCTCTGTCTCTGTCTCTCTCTCAATCATGCACATGTACGAGCGTGCGACACACGCATGCAGGAGTGAGAAAATTTCTCTCACTCTCGAGTGTGTGTGTGGTACAGTATAATAAATTATCGCTTTCTTTCTGCATTCATGCGTTACTTTCTATATTACTTTCTGTCAATCTGTCTCGTTGCACGTGTTCTCGCGACATTATCTGACAACTGCAGAAGTTTCAATAATTACTCATTTTCTATAATTTGTCACCAAATTTGGCGTATTGGCTTCCATTAATTCAAGGAATCCTTTTAAACTCCTGTGCATAGCCGAGCATGATGAGTAAGGAGTGACGTATTTTGGTCAGGCAAGACCAAAGTATCATCCAGCCTGCCAGACGAGTAGAATACCAAGGCTGAAATGCATGCATTTGCATTCCAAATATTTACTTATATATTATATATTTTAAAAAGCATTTTAAGTTATATGTAATAGTAATATTAAAGGTAACAGAGGCAATTTTTTAGCCTTTTTCCCCTCTACGTTGCTTCTACTTTGATGCTGCAGCTGTTTCCCTGCAGACAGACACTTGCTTCGTCCTGCAGACGGTCCAGAACTTTGTTGTTGTCAAATCACGAAAACAAAACCTTTGTCGGGATCAGGGAAGGTGGTGCTAATGTGAGAGGGGGGAGGGGGTTGTGTGGGGGGTGAGGCAGCGTTTTAGCCAATCACAGCACGACAGTTTCCAGCAGATTCATAATGAGCCAATGGAGTGGAGGTGAGGTAGAATTAGATTCTGTTTTTAAACAAATCTGTTTACAAACACTTGCTCAGACAGTAATATCATATAATCTGAATATATTACTTTACACTGGAGGTAATAATTAAGTAATATATTAGAAAAAAAAGTAATATGCGCAACACTGGAGAGAAAGATAATGCGCGAGCGCAAGAGAGAAAGAGAGTGAGAGAGAGCACTTGTCGCACTTCACAGATACACACACACACAAAGGAAGAGACACAGTTTGATGAAAGAAAGGAAAGAAAGAAATGAAGAAAGAAAGAAAGAAAGAAAGAAAGAAAGAAAGAAAGAAAGAAAGAAAGAAAGAAAGAAAGAAAGAAAGAAAGAAAGAAAGAAAGAAAGATTGATGAAAGAAAGGAAAGAAAGAAATGAAGAAAGAAAGAAAGAAGAGAAAGTAGGTTACGCAGTCAGTAGGATGAATGTGGCCTTTAAATGTGTTGCCATTAAAATGCAAATTTGACGTCTCCCCGCACGTTATTTGTTCTGCAGAACCAGAACCGCCCTCTCTCCCAGCTCCTCTAAGCAGCGCTGGGCGTATTATCCGTTCCTACATACAGGGTGCATCGTGGGCCTATTCAAACGGCGCTCCGCTTGTTTGTCTAATATCTTTTGCTGTGACAGCAGTCTCTTCACTGTAGAGGAATCTTACAGTCCACGGATTAGATGGTGGTGAGATTGGAGAAAACAAACATGAAATAAAGAGCAGCACAGAGTGTTCCTATTTTTTTTTATATATATATTTTTTTGGTCGTGTTCCCTGGGTGCATTTCAAAGAGAGGCGACACCATGCAGCCAACTAGAAGGCACTGACATGCCATCATGCACACGTGTGTGTGTGTGCGTGCGTGCGTGCGTGCGTGCGTGTGTGTGTGTGTGTGCATGCATGTGAATGCAGGTTGCACAGTGGTGCACATGCAGTGGTGCAAAGTAGTACTCGCAAATCTACATCCGTTTACAAGTGAAGGTCTCACATTAAATCGGTAAGGTACAAAAAAGACATAAAAATATGTATGGTACGAAACATAAAAGGTAGTCATTATGCAGAATGGCCAATTTCACAATCACTACTATCGGATGGTAATTAGCAATGCATTAATGCGCTGATCACATGGTACAGCAGGCTAAATGGTGCGTTTATATAGGGCCTTCATTCCAAGCAAGCGCACGCACGCACACACACACACACACACACACACACACACACACACACACACACACACACACACACACACACACACACACACACACACACACACACACACACACACACACACACACACACACAGCACAGGAAAGCATGAATACAGGTGGTTCATCGACAAGGATTATAGGCCACAGGGGCGACTGTGGTGTCCATGGGCAAGACACTAAACACCAAACTGCACCTGATGTGCTGGTTGTGCCTTGCATGGTTTCTTCTGCAGTGTGTAAAAGGGTGAATGTAGTGCACTATGTAAAGCACCTTGTATAAAAAGGTGCAATATAATTGCACCATTTACCATTTATTTAACAGTTAAGGGTTTAATGCCATGCTTGACACTTCGGGGCGAAGCCGGGACCAGCGTGATATTTAACCGACAAATCTAACAACTTTGTTCTTGAATATTGCTGCTCTCATGGGCAGAACGCTCCTCATCTCCATAATTTTACTTTTTTCCATTTTTAAATGAGCACTCTGTACTACAGCGTCACACTAAAGCATCGATGGTAGCAGATCAAAAGGCTTGGAAACGTGATGCAACGTTTTGAAACTATTGCAACACCACCGGGCCCCAAAAAACGTCCAAGAACTCAAAGACCAAGAGAATCTTCTGTTGTCGTTGAACAAAATTTCGTCCACAATTCCGTGGTGTGTTGATGCAGTGCCTCCAGAGGGGAGATACCATAAGAGGCAAACGTTGATCAAAATTGCAATTCTTCTTAGATATTAATAACGCAAGTGTAACAATAATTGAACTCTTGAGGGTGTTAAAATGAAATTAGATTGTTAATCTCCATTTGGTAACCAACTCTCCCTTCCATTAGCTGGGGAACACCTTAGAACCGCCATCAAGGACCATAGGTGTTCCAGGTGTGTGTGTGTGTGTGTGCATGCGCATGCGTGTATGCGCATGCGTGTGTGTGTGTGTGCGCGCGTGCGTGTGTGTGTGTATGCGCGCGCATGTGTGTGTGTGTGTGTGTGTGTGTGCGTGTGCATGCGCATGCGTGTATGCGCATGCGTGTGTGTGTGTGTGTGCGCGCATGCGTGCGTGTGTGTGTATGCGCGCGCATGTGTGTGTGTGTGCGCGCGCGCGCGCGCGTGTGTGGTTGTGTGTGTGTGTGTGTGTGTGTGTGTGTGTGTGTGTGTGTGTGTGCATGCGCATGCGTGTATGCGCATGCGTGTGTGTGTGTGTGTGTGTGTGTGTGTGTGTGTGTGTGTGTGTGTGTGTGTGTGTGTGCGTCACACACTCCATATTTGGGCATATGTAACCCCATGGAGAACTCCATGAGCAAGTACACTATGCAGCAAAGCATAGACTGGAGAGGAGAGCATGTGTGTGCGTGTCTCTGCGCGCGTGTGGCTAGTGGCAGCCATCTAATTAGGGCCTAATCTGTTACACCTGTGTTCAGTGTGTCAGTACAGATACTATTGTCCATTAGTTTAAACAGGAGTGGGAATGGGTAGCACTCTCTTGGAACAAAGGCCTCTCACGCAAAAATTAAAACTCGTAAGTGTTTATTTTTTTCGATGTGGGCGCTACGACTTCGCAAGCTATGTTGTGTGCGATCGTGGTATTGTTACGATAAAAGACGTGGTCGTGAGAGCGATTTAAGAATTCGCGTTTGAAAACAAACGTCAAACGCCAAAATGCAGCACATTACAATGTAATTAATATGGGGACGGGAGGTCACGTCATCTCGCTCTGAGGCACGTAGCACCGGTTCTGTACCTGACTGGGCTTTGATGGTCACATTGGGTGAAAGGCGAGAAGTTTGTCTACAAAATGTCCGAAAACCACGCGTGTAAAGCGAATATTGTGGCCGTGAGGACGATTTGTTCGGTCATGACCCGAACCTCGAGACACTGCATCTCGCACTCTGTTTCACTCGCTCACTGGTCGTGCGAGCCTCTAAGCTCCGCTAAATTCTCGAACCATGCACACTTTGAACTGCGATAGCGGACAAACCGTGCAATATATTCAAATACCGCCTGAACCGTGACGAAGTCGAGAGCCGCGTCTGCTGTTTAAAGTTAAAATCGTGTTTCTACGCCACAGTGTGCCAGAGTAATGTGGCTCCAAATAAGCACTTCTTTTTCTGATGTTTTCGGTGTGCCCCCATTCATTTCGAATGGGGATTTTTTGCGTCGTTTATTGCGAATTACGTTGGCACGGTAACGCGTATCGGAAAGAAAAGCACAAGCACATCTTTCCCGCCGAGCCGCACGTTTCGATGTATATATTGCGGGGATTGTGCAAACCGTGCGGCCGGCCATAGCGGTCAAAATTTCGGATAGATAGATGATAAGTGATGATGGATTAAGTTGACGAATCACAACCTGTGTGCTTCTGCCATACTGGCTAGAGGTAGATGGAATAAAATCTTATGGTAGACTATGGTAAAACATGGAAATATTGAAGAAAAGTAAGGACGTTGTGCTTAAATGACTGCAGTATAACATCATCATATAAAAAGAGATATCATATCTCTTTTAAAAAAAGCGTCCTGGCCGACAACACAAAAGACGAGCCAAGCTTCATACAGTAACCGTTCCCAAACAAACAATAACGCAAGGGTGAGTCGTGCGGCACAAACAAAGTGAACGCAATATCCAGTTAAAATGCAAAGCAGGATCAACAAGACCCACAATGACATCACAAGGTGCGGCATATTGACAAGAGTGAAAAGCAATCACATTTGCCACTGGTGTCGCCTACTAATCTCTCTATCCTTTAAACTAGATTTCAATTCCCCCACATAGTAATGAGCTCAGATAGTCCCAAATCCTTCTGCAAGTCATTGCAGCAGGAAAAAGGGCATGAGCACATTTAAAAGCTTTATTTTTCTCTCTCTCTCTCTCTCCCTCCCGCCCCCCTCATTCAGCTCTTACTCTCGGAATCAACATTCGAACGCTATTGTCAGAACACAAGCTGTAGAGACAGACAATGTGCTTTTGTTGCGTTCCACCATTGTGGATTGCGTTTGAGCATGTGGGGGTGTGTGCGTGTGTGTGTTGCAATGTTTGTGTGTGTGTGTGTGTGTGTGAGCGTTTGAGCGCACGCATCACTGCGAGTGAGTGACACGGAGGTTACATTATAAAGAAGATGAAAGAAAATCTATTTTTGTCAGAAGTCGCTGCCACACATTTCATTCAAAGAGTGAAATGGGTTGGCGTTCGGGGGGGTGCAGTCGCGCCCTCAGTTTAACATGGTGCCCCCGCATGCTTTCCCCTGGCAGTCAGGTAGGCACACGCAGACAGGCACGCAGACAGCAGAGGCAGATGTAACATTTCCCAATTGGGGGGGGGGGGGCAGAAGAAAATGGTATGGGGCAGCAGCACCCATACCATTTTCGGTTACAGGTCTATTATTAGTCAAGTAAAGCATCAATAATAACATCAGTTGTTGTCGACGTTGCAACAGACACGCAGCATGCATAAAGCTAAAGGTCTGACTCAGAGAGTTTTCTGTTTTCAATGATGAAATGCTGTTGGTTTAGTGGTGCCACAATTCTAGTTAGCAGCAGTAGTAGTGTTTCAAATCAGTTTAAATATAAGCAGTTTAATTTTAAATATCTTGGGTTGTGTTGCCTGCCATCGTGTTTGGTGGGGCAGCCTGGGAATTTAGGGGGCATTGCCCCCCTCCATGCCCATGCCTAGATCTTCCCCTGGCAGACAGGCAGGCAGGCAGCCACGTGAGCAGCGCTCCTGTCATGCTGTGCACCTGTCACAGCCCAACCACACACACATACCATCACCAATGGTGGAAAGTGCATAAATTTGCTTTGCACTTTACTGTTTTTTTTTTTTTTTTTTTTTTTTGCTTTGCTTTATGTGATTACAATCGTAACTACATTCCAAGTGGAACCAGCTCCCATCTGCTAAGCTATTCGTGAATCTTTTCACAATAACGCCGTTTTTAAGGAAGGGAGGGTTACAATGGGTCTGAATGCTTTCACCTCAACTGGAATTATTCATGTTCTGTACAATGTCCATGACGGGAAAAAAATAAAAAGTTAAGTATAAATCCACCGAATTAGCACAATCTCTCTTGGAAGATTGAGTTGCCACAATGAAATAGAAGATTTGGGAGAGCAGTAGCTTTGTTGCTGTAAGGAAAGCTGCAAAATGAGACTTTAGTGGTTGTTCCGGTCTCAGATCGGTTCAAACACCTTAAAGTTCTGATGGACCTAGTGTTTACGTCACAGAAAAATGGAATAAAGGTGTTTTTTTTTTTTTTTTTTTTTTTTTTTTTTTTTTACAAACATGTTTTTAGATAAACGTCTGCTCTATATTTGAAAGCGGCGCCCGTCAAATTATTTTTTAGAATTGCTCCAGTTTGCTGATGACAGCCTTTGTGCCATGCTTCCTTCTTTTCACCTGACAGGGGGGAATTTCCCTGTTTGGAAGTTCATTAACCCTCCATCAGGCGCCCCAGGATTACTGTATGTTTTTTTGTGAGCTTATCTACCCTAGGGGACACAGGGAGAACAATCAAACTCCACACAGAAAAGCCCTTTCACCAAACCCCGCCTTGGTTATCGGTACTGATAACACAGAGGAGGGAAGACGCCTCCGGCGCCCCAAAGCGTCCCCTGCAGGGAATCGAACCCTGGACCTTCTAGCTTTGAGGCGAGCGGCACTACCGACTGCGCCAGGCACCACCGCATCCCCAAATCTGATACTTCTGACGCTTTTCAATTAGATTCCTGGAAAGTAGGCAGTTTTGGACATGACACATCCGACAGAGACTAAGTGGATTCTGTGCTACCGTATCGTATCTGCGCGCCGCTCTGCAAACTCATCATTCTCCTTGCCAGTAGTCCCAGCACGCACACACACACACACACACACGCTGTTCTTTGATCATGCCTCACACGCGTGTCAGCCGCTGCTGTTCTTCTCCCTGAGTTACAGCTCCTCTCGCTTTCACAACTCAAAATTTCAGACGCACCCATTTGTGATTTAGATGTCGGCCTGCCAGAGGGTGGAGAAGGCCTTGATTTAGCGTGTAGTCGACAGCACGACGGGTGTCACTCGCCCAGAATAGCAGCTGCTTGCTTCCAGCTCACACAGTGCATCGCCATATCACCACGCGTCAGCCTGAGGAGCTATGCTATTTCTCCACATTTTTTTCCTACGAGTCACGTAGCGATGTGATGGAGCATCTATACGTTAACCCATTCTGTCCTCATGAGATTCTAGTTTTTGGCGCTAGATTCTAGTTGCAGGCACTAGATTCTAGTTTCAGATGCTTGATTCTAGTTCTCGATGCTAGATTCTAGTTTCCAACGCTAGATTCTATTTTTAGTGCTATATTCTAGTTATTGGCGCTATATTCTTTAAAGTTCGGGGCATTAGAAGTGTTCCAGTGTCAGTGATACTTAACATATTTCATGCCACCCCCAGAAATATCTATATTTGGCTGCAGATCCCCATCTGAAAACATGTTCTAGACAAATGTTTGATTCTGAAATAATGTATTCAAAGATTTGTGCCACATTTTTTCATGATTTTTCAAAAATAGCAGACCTACAAGCTCATGTCGCGCCACCGAGTGGCGCGCTATGAGCTTGTAGGTCTGCTATTTTTCAATAGCTAAAGTATATATATAATGCTTATTAACACAAAAACGCAGTACAGAAAATGTTAAGCATATTGCTCATCACCATGACGCTGGAAGGCAGGCAAAGAACTGCAGTGACTGCAGTGATGCAATATGGAGCCGTCATGATACCACTGGGACTCAAATCAATGGGATAATGGGTGTCTGACTAGCTGATTCTACCGAAAATGAAGCGATAATATCCGGTTGGAAACCTTGTGACTTGATCCGTTTTAATGCAACCTTAATCCAGGCGTTTTGGTCGTTTTGGATAACCTACATGCAGTAGGTCTTGATAAGAAACCTATTGGGAATCATTGCTTCGTAACGGTCAAAGCGGGTGCTCTGACCCAGTCAGTGACCTTTTTTTTTTTTTCAATTTAGTCCTTATTTTCTCCCCACTCACATTGGAGTATTCTGTTATCTGTACGGTATCCTCCCGTATACTGCAATCAGACAGGACTTTTCTTTTTGGATGTATGGGCTGTGAAGGCCAGAAAGTATGTTTTTTTTGCCTCTCCGTGGGAGTTATGGGGCGACACTGCCTCAGGCAGTGGCTCAGGCAGGGCTAGAATAGGCAGTTTAAGCATGAACTCTTCTCACAACGGCTCTGTTGGCAGTGTTGCCAACTGCCAAAATCCAAAATGCACTAGTGGCACTTCCAAAATGCACTAGAATGCGCTAGAGTAGTGGGTTTTCAACCATTTTCATACAGGGGCCACTGTTCATTCTGCATTTTAGCCACGGAGGACCAACATTTGATGTGTTTAGTCTCTCAGACTAATTTAAGAGAGATAACTGGCAAAATGTTGGTCAAAATAGCAAATATTCTACCTTTTCGAAATGTGTAGTTTCTTGGAAATTAGGTAATTCAGATTATTTAAATATAGATTTAAATATAATTTAACTCTAGCGCAAAATGAAACCAAATGGACCCGTAAGGGTGCATTTGGTTTCATTTTGCGATCTCAAGAGTTACAGATCTATATAAGGGTCCATTTGGTTTTGTTTTGCGATCTCAAGAGTTAGGAAAAATGGTGAAAAACAGGGGTTTTATCTCTGGTGCATGTCAACCAATTTAGCTCCAACTCACCAGCAAAAAAGCACTAGATTTTCCGCAAGTAGTTTTTCACTAATTTTGGCGCTAGGGGGGTCTGGAAAAAAGCTAAATATAGTGACAAATGCGCCAAGTTGGCAACACTGTCCCTTGGTGGAATTACGGGGGCTATTATGCAATTGTTGTAGCTGTCAAAATCCTTAAAGAGGGGATGCCGTGATTTTTGTATTTATCCCAATTTTTTTTTTGTATTTATCCCAATTTTGTACATGTTTAAGAGGTGACAGTATGTAAATAGACCCCTTTGTGTGTTTTTTATGTGCAATGATGTCTTCCCTTTGTATTTAGGGTTTCTTCCTGGGGGCTGAACCTTTCCAGTTAAACGTGCCAATGAAAAAAAACTTCAATATAGTGACATCACATGTTCAGCTCCTCCCCTAACTCCTCCCCCTTTATCATGCAACTAAAGCTGTGGGTGTGGCTTCAGTTCAGGTGGATCTCCACCCATCACCACCCACCAGGCAAACCAGGCATACTTAATGAACTGGCTGGCTGGAATCATAAAAATGACAGTTTAACAAACACTGTACACTTTTTGCGAAAAAATCTTACTTTTCATATAACATTACCTGATGATCATGTTTTAGGGTAGAAAAAAAATCATGGCACTCCATCTTTAAGCAAACCTCAGCAATCCTCAGTGGTGACAGGTTACCCTGGTGATGCACCTATATGCAGCGTGTGTCAGATGTTGTAGACCAGGGGTGTAAAAATCAAATACAGAGTGGGCCAAAAAGTTGAAGAAGTAAAACAATTAGTCGCGTTCATTTCTTATCATGGTGTGTGCAATATACCAGAGGGCTAGTTCTAATACTAATTCAATATCATCCCGCGGGCCGAAGATAATCCATTCAAGGGCCTGATTTGGCCCCCGGGCCTTGAGTTTGACATATGTGTTGTAGACACTACATTAGAATGCAGGTTCTGCTGTAGGAGGAGCACAGATCGAGTGTGTGTGTGTGTGTGTGTGTGTGTGTGTGTGTGTGTGTGTGTGGTGCACAGTGGCATTTCAGCAGCACAAACTGCCCGCAGGCAATACCACAGAGACAAGTGAACTGTAGCCTCTATACCCAGGCTTTCATTTCCATCCACGTTGCGCAAAAACAGAGAAAGCCTGGACTAAATCATAGGCCATGGTGGCCTACAAATATTCCTTGATGTCATATTAAATGGTAAATGGTGCATTTATATACAGTATAGCTCCTTTATCCAAGGCACTTTACATATGTTGTGCATCACATTCACCCCAATCTGGCTAGCCATCGGCATATATTCGGGAAAACAGCGCCACAACTAGTCTGTCTTGAGAGACTACATTCACCTATTCACACACTGACGGCGCTGGAAACCATGCAAGGCACAACCAGCACATCAGGAGCAATTAGGGTTCAGTGTCTTGCTCAAGGACACTTCGACAGTGACTTTGAGGGAGCCCGGGTTTGAACCAGCAAACTTGCGGTTCCCAGCCACTGCTGTCCCTAGGCCTATTCAATATTGGATATCATTTTATCATTAAATGACTCTGGAGTCTCACATTTTGTTCATGGGTGGTATGGCCCGACTTGATACCCTATAGGGAATATTTAATATTTATCATGTCATTTTAACAGAGCTTTACAACAGAAAGCCAACGATGAACTGTTGGTTCATTTGAACACAGATGCTTGCTAGTCACATTGTGGGACAGAGCCTCAAGTTGTGAGATGCCTGAAAAGTCTCAGAAACAAGGGAGATCTGGTTATTCTAGGTTAGCTCAGGCTAAGTGAATGTTTTTATTTTTTTTCCAATAATAATATTGTTTTTTGCATTTTAGAGACAGACAAACAGAAAAAGACGCAGACAGCTCAGCTCAGACACTTTGTGGGACAACGGGCACAAATATATAAATAGATACATATAATTAGCCATAAAACAAAAACAATATATACAGTATGGACACAATTGGTGCTTGACAGATGGGTGAACATTCTGAACAAAGGCTAAGTGAATGTTGGTTCTTGAGACTTGCTACCACTAGCTGGCCTCTGGTTTGCGGAGCCGCAAACTCGTTAATTTGCCATAATGCTTAAATGTTAAAAGAGAATCGGATTATCACATACGACAGCTAAAAGCGTTAGGTTGCACTGCGCTGTTAAACCCAGCTGGCTGCCATGAATAAGCTAATCATTCATCAACGTCATGAGTCACCAAGCGATCCGTATAAGTGATATAACTCTGTAAAGTGTAAACCCAACACGTACACCACAGTACCACCACTCAATGTCCCAGTCCACTACACAGGCTATTTGATTTCCAAAATGCTTAGTATTATAACTGAGACACACCGTTATATAGCTATAAGATGGCAGTTGATATAATAATATTGTCGCTCTGTTTCGGGACTGTTGCACAACAGGATTGCACTTTGAGAATGGTGACAATACTTGGACACATAAATGCTTCAATTTAGAGGAAAACTAAAGGCAACTGCAGCTACTATTTATGTTTACACATCACCAGTCACCACCACTGTCTGGAATCCATTGGAAATGGAACATTAGGACTACTCGCATCACTATGAGCTGCAATCTTTTGAACAATTCCAAACTGTTGTTTTTAAACATTTGTGTAATGGCGCTCCACTCCAACAGTAACCATTATTTAAAGCATATGCATGAACAGCAGGCTTATTAAGCCATAAAGCAACCAAACTGTGCAAATGAAAAAGGGCAACAATCAAATCAATCAATCAATCAATCAATCGATCGATCAATCAATCAAGCCTCCGTAACAGCAAAACTAAAACATAACCTACATGAGTTTGTAAATCTGCTATATTTGGCTTCAAGGGCAGTGGTTTTCAACCAGTGGTCCGGGAACCACCAGTGGTCCTTGAGAGGGTTCCAGGTGGTCCCCAGGCTAAATGATGGAAAGTTGGTAACTCTTTGAGTGCGTAAAAACTCTCAAAAGTTAAAATATTCAAGATTAGAAGATTAATGGTCATTAATGGTCTGCATGTTTGCCTGTTTTGTTTCCGAAATCCAGCCTGGAATTGTGGACAAAAGCAAAAGAAATCTTTAGTTTTTTTGGTCTGTGGGGCTGAAAATGTCATCAAATGGTGGTCCATGGTTCAAATGCTGAATAAATAATGAGCCCTGGTATCAAAAAAGGTTGGTAACCACCAGTGTTGTAGTGGGACTTTTAGAAGTCAAAGGAGAACTCCATCCATTTTCATTTTTTTTTCTGAGAGTGTACAAATGTGAACCAAATGGACCCTAGGGTCCATTTGGTTCCATTTGTACACTCTCAGAAAAAAAGGAAAGAAAACAAGTATAGCATATTGAGAAAGATTGTTTACACTGCCTAATTGTATCCATAAAAGTAAATGACAAGACAAAAACATGGGCCTACTTTTGCCCCAAAAATATTTTAGGTGTGAGAAGTGGGGGGACGCTGTCTCCCCGTGTCCCTCCTCCACTACACCCCTGGTAACCACTGTCCAAGGGGATGATGATGGGGATAAAGCACAGGATGTGATGATGATGACGATGTGATGTAAGTGTGTCTCCATGGCTGCTTTTCAGGGAAGAGCAGCGTTTATGTCCAGATTGTTAGTGGAACGGACATGCTTGCGGAGCAGATGTGTTTATCAAGGGGACGGCCCTCCCATCGCAGATGGCGGCTAGAATTATTGCCCCAGACACACATGATTTGGTGTCACTATTACTGCCGGCTCTCTCTCTCTCATTACGGCCCTGTGTTGCCGTTCAACGGCACACGGCCATATATCAGAGCAGACTTTACAGCGCCTGTCCGACATCAGTTTCTCGTTTTACGCGCCGCAAATTCCACCGAGTGCAGCTTGTGGAACTCGGAGAGAGGCTACGTATTTTAAGAGTCAGATTTACATGCAGGCGTGGGGGGTTGCAGTGGGATGCTAATGTCAGTGAATTGAGGCATGTCACACGATAAAAGTGAACTTACCTACCTGCCTATTAAGTATTTATCTACGACAGTAATTTGGGGAAATGCTCTCCTCTTCCTATAAAGGCTGCAATTTCACTTCATTCAAATAACCTTTCTTTTCTTTTATTGTGATAATTTCTCATTATTACTATACAGAGTGTGCTGACCATATAAGGAATTCCTCCCTGTCCTCATGTGCACCACAGGAATAAAAAAACCCTAGTTTCAGTGTGGGTTTGGGCAACAAGGCCTCCATCCAATTAGGATGGAGGGAGCCTTCCTTCAATCGGGTGAGTGTGTGCATGTGCATATCTTGTTACCAGGATGGACTGTTTTTTTTTTATTCCCTCCAAATCACTGAACGCTCTTTTAAACACAATACCTAGAATAACAAAAATAGCTACTCTGCAGCTGAAGTATAGTGTTAAATTATGGTGTTCAATTACAAGATAAGCAGACTGATCAGCGACCATTGGAACGCTTCAAGTTATACACATTGTCGATGCGATGACCAATGTACACATTTGAACGTAACTAGCAGCACAAGTCTCTATATATTAGTTGTAGCATGGCTATGGTTATTAGTGTTGTAATTCTCGATACATTGTCTCAAGACATTTTTTGTTGTCCTGGTCTTGTTTTTGTCTCGCCACAATTGTCTTGATCTTGTCTCGGTCTCGCCACTCTGCAGTTCATTTGTCTTCTGTAGTCTTGGTCTCATCACGATCTTGGAGCAAAGTCTCGGGACTCTTTCGCCACTGAGATCACTCGAGACGAGACAATGCAAAGGGAATGTTCTATATCCATTGTGCGGACCGAGGTGCCCATTCATAAAGACAGCTGTCTTATACAGAGTGCTGCACTGGATGACGTGCATATTGCTAGCAGCCCGTAAAGCAACAGTTAGTATTGTACAGTAACAACTAAAGTCTATGTAATGTTTTATGTTGTACTATTACTACAGAACAATCAAAAATTGGCTTTTTGGCCTCAACCTCTATAGGTCTTGGTCTTGTTCTCAACCCCTCTAAGTGTTGGTCTCATCTGGATCTCGTCTTGACCAAGTCTGTGACTGTCTCGGTCTCATTTTGGTCTCGACTTGGTCTTCGTCTTGCATTGGTCTTGATTTAGGTGGTCTTGAGGACAACACTAACGTTTATAATTGTAGAAAGCACAGGAAAAGGTTAAATATTGGAGTCCTGGGGATATCAGGTTTTCTATTCAACATGCCGCAGAAAGGACTCCCAGACCTGTGTGACTCACAGTGTCACGTGGAGAGAGAGAGAGAGAGAGAGAGAGAGAGAGAGAGAGAGAGAGAGAGAGAGAGAGAGAGAGAGAGAGAGAGACAGAGAGAGAGAGAGAAACAGAGAGAGGGAGAGAGAGGACACGTTTATGTCCACAGTCCAGGCAGAACCCCGTTTCCCACGGTTTTTACTGGTGAAGTGTTGCTTTGCTGCCGCCCCAAACATTGTGCTTTGCCAGACCTTGGCAACCGATGACTGGCACCTGAGTGAACAGGTGCCACTCCACCTGGAGGGATGCAGTTTCATACCTCCATGTGTGTGCACTGTGTGCTAGAAAATCCCCCTCACGCAGCCGTCATTGTACAGTCATGCCATCTGGACACAGATATGGGACTTTGGAATGGCCAAAAAGTTGTTATCCATCTATTTAAATTGTGCACACACACAGGCCAACAGAAAGTGGCAAAAATGCATATTTTATCACTGCTAGTCCCAATGCTTGATCTGATTGGCTGGTCACCATCAAGTGACAGGTGTAAAACCCGCCAGTAACCCACTACTGGCCGCGTCACATTTAATAGCATCACTCCGCCACTCGTAAACGACTTTGTTGTTGTTGTTGTTGTTGTTGTTGTTGTTATTCGAATCATGTCGCGGGTGTGTTGTTTGTACAGCTGGTTGACCGGGAACTACTTTCTTGTAGCTGGGAACTACTTTCTTGATCTTCTTAACTTACTGTATGGATGACATTGTGCTATTGTGAGTTGTTTGCTTTTCATGCTTTTTCATGTTGTCATAATTGTCATAGTTTTAGAAATAAGCAATAACAAAGTAGAAGATCCTCTCTGCCTGCACCGCACTAGGGTAAAATCCATGGTAACCTGCTACATTGAGAGGCTTTATTTGGGATTCTGTTCGGTTGGTTTTGTAACCAAAACTAAATAGTTAAAGAACCATGAAAGGTTTACCCTTTGTAAGTTACCTTTTGTAGGTTTTGTTGTGATATCGTGATCAGTAATAAACACTGATGACTGAAATTATGACAAGTAATTCATTAAAAAAATCACACTAGTGTTATCATCGTACATCATCCCATGAGCAACCAGCTCAATCAACTGACCAAATGGGCTTGCCAGACACTGCCTGACACTGTGGCTCAGACAACCAACCACAGCAAATGACAGGTCTTTTGAAAGCTCACATTCTGCACTTTGTGTAGGAAAAAAGCTTATGGAAAAATCGTGTTGGTGGATCAGTGGTAGGTGTGAGGGCCATATAGTGCAGAGACACAAATTATTTCATGGCAAGGAACGCCAATTACCGTTGCAGACCTGCATTAGAAAATATATGCCCCCATATACCGGTACTGTATAAGAGACCAAATTAATTCCAAGGGACCCCCAGTTTCTCTCTAGTCCTCAGACAAGCTTTCCATTTGACATTTGCCTTCAAATCCCCATATCATTTCTATCTCTGAGGCGCCAATTTATACTGTAAAATGTTAATTTAACTCTGTAAGTGTACAAATTGAACCTGCCAGAGTTACAGACCCATAAGGGCCCATTATTTTGGTTCCAAACTATAATTTATAGCCGGGTGCTCCGCGTAACTCCCTCAAGCACCCCTATAGCAGTCCCCGGACCACACTTTGGGAACCACCAAGCACTAGTAGACCAAACTCTAGATGTGAGGGCGCTCTAGTATTATGAAGCTGCTGATAAATGCTGATGGTGCATATAGCCTATAGATTACAGCACACACGATGACCTATTTTATTATCTTGGTTAGTATTAGACTACAGGCTCTTTTCCCCCCCTTTGTTTCTTTTCCCCTCTTTTTTCCTTCTTATGCTCATACAGTTGGCAACACTGAGTCCACATTGTGTAACTAAAACAACCTTGAACAGTGGAATCATCAGTTTTCCATTTTTCTATTTATAACTCCGAGTGTGAATGACGCACAAATACAACCATTACATATGCACCCAGTGTTTATAAGCATTCTCAATTATCTGATTGAGCGCTCCTCTATCTGGGGAAGTAGTCATGCGATTGGCCTCTCACCCCTTAATATCGGTAGGTAATCAACAAATGAACTTGTTTTGCACTTTTTTTTCTCAACAGATACGTCCGTTGATGCGTGTATCAGCTAAATTGCTTAAAATGCTAATGTGAATACAGGAGTTGAGGCCAATGGTATGCATGTGCATGTGCAGCCCCATATGAGAAACGCTAATAAGCCTCATGTTTATGAGAAAATTATGAATTTAAAAAAGTACAAGGTCATAGCGGGTGCATGTCTGTACACATGCGTGTGCATGTGTGTCCAGAGCTAATCGAACTGGCCTACTCAGGTAAGACGCAAGTCAGGAATACACGTCCTTCCAAGCTACAGTATATACTCTATATAGCCTATAGCGCCTTTATCCATCCATAGTGCTTTACAATCACTCATTTATGCACATAATATAAACCAATTGCGGCAAAAACAAAATACCATACAAGGCACAACCACAGCACATCAGGAGCAAATTTGGGGTTCAATGTCTTGCTCAAGGCCACTTCAACTTAGACTGGAGGAGCTGGGATTTGAACCACTGACCCACAAATCATTGGATGACTTGCTCTAGCTCCTGAGCCCCACTGTTGTACAAACAATCAATCAATCAAGCCTAATTCAGGTCAAACATGGGAGTGCTTGAAATGAGAATTGGGGGCTTCCATTGGATAATATTTTCTAATGGGGGTCCGGAGGGCTAATTAGTGTCAATTTGAGGGTCTGGGACATAAAAATGTTTGGGAGCCACTGCTCTAGGGGTCCCAGACCCCCTGTTGAAGCCCAGACTGCTACAGGTTTGATGAGAGGGCAGTTTGCTCAAACAGCTGCTATGAGGCAGCCATGCAGGGTGTATAGTATACTGTATATTACTGCACCAACAAGCCTGGCGAGAAATCATATCTCACAGGCCCTGAACACTAAATAAAGCTATTGATTCCTGGCTGCACACAATGCTATAGTGTGTGTGTGTGTGTGTGTGTGTGTGTGTGTGTGTGTGTGTGTGTGTGTGTGTGTGTGTGTGTGTGTGTGTGTGTGTGTGTGTGTGTGTGTGTTGCATTACTATACTATTATGTGAAGGTAGCCTCGATGCAGGCTTACATCATCTGCGCTGCGAAGAGAAAGGCCTGGGCACAAGAGGCAGAGAGTCTAGAACCTAAGCGATGCCATATTTCTGTTTTGCCAAAATACCGCAATTTCCACTGATTCTACAGCGGTACGTCTTGGCCAGTGCGATGTGAAGATGAGTCCAAGACAAGATTTTGAGAAATAGATGAAAAATAAACAATTACCGGCAGGAAAGGTTTGTGGTTGGAGTTAGGATTAGGCGTTACAAGATTAGATTTAGATTTGTCCTTATTTACAGGATTTGTTTGTGCACCTGTGTTGGTATTGTCATGCACCGGAAATACCTGGTTTACACGGATTTCTGGGTTTAGATTTAAAGAGTGGCAAAATCGTATAATTCATATAATCATATACTGTAAGTTCCTAAATTTAAGGAAAACAGAATAAAGAACACTAGTCTCTCCTGCTTCTAAACCAGAATCGCTAAATTTAAGTCATGTTCGCCATGTTTTGCCTGTCTTGTCTGTAATGTAGTGTATGTTGCACATGTGTGTTGTCTTGTATGTGAACGGTGTCGTATTGTTCATATCATATCGTATTGTATCGTAATGTTGCTGCCCTCACAAGTATACTATATAAAACATGTGTGCATGTGCGTGCACATACTACAATCATGTGTGTACTACAGTCGACGTGTGTGCAAGGCGGTAGGAAAGATCGTGTCATGTCATGATGTTCAGGAGTAGTTCGCAAAGTGGGGTACAGGGACCCCCAGAGGTACTTGAGGGATTTCCAGGAGGTCCCCAAAGGATCTGTGTAGGCTATTGCATGTCAAACCGGGCATTGAGAAACACTGCTAATGTTCTCTTATGGGTGTGTGTCCCTGGCATATTTGTTTCCCTGGCATATTTCTTTCAAACGAGGATCCACTGCTGAACAGCACATGGATCTGCAGGCAGGTGCAGCTGCTGTGTGCATGCAATTGCGTGTGTGTGTGTGTGTGTGTGTGTGTGTGTGTGTGTGTGTGTGTGTGTGTGTGTGTGTGTGTGTGTGTGTGTGTGTGTGTGTGCACACATTTCCAATTTATTCATTGTCATTGTAGGCACAATACAATTTGCACTTCCCCCAAGTCAACAACGGACCCCAGAACACAATAGAGACATTTAAACCTGTAATACTAGAGCGACGCCAAAGCCAAACAAATCCCAAATATATACAAACAAACTGGATGGAGGGTGAACGTGATGCAATCTCAGTCGGTTGGGGAGAAATAAAGACTTTCAGGCCTGTAACACTGAAGCCAAGAAAGTGTGCCTGAATTCAAGACGTACAAGAAATGTATAAGGAAAAACACAAAGTGCAGACCCAAGGTTAATGTGGTACAATGTGTGCACAAAACACTCAATTCAATTCCATAGAACAGCATAACAAACTCTCTTGAGGCAAGGATCCCTAAAATGGATATATCTGCATTAATCTACCATTTATTTTTATTTTTTGAACAATGGTAGTTAGCTGCCACCAGTGTTTATCAACGTGGAACTCATATATTAAAGAGAAAAGTTTCTGAGTGGAAGAGGACATATTATATCAGTGCACAGGATCTGGTCGATTTATTCTCTGTTTGCCTCTGAGTGAGATGGCTGCCTCCATGAAGTCACTTGTGACTGATCTTTGCCATGGAAAATACACTGTTTTGACCAAAATTGCTGTCTGGGATAAGGAATAGGAGATACAAGTGATTGAAATGAATTGATAGAGTGGACGTCTATGGTGCGATGTGCGATCCTGTGTTACTGGCGATGCTAACGGTGCGTAGCACCCAATTAAACAATAGGACTATTAAGGTATGTGTTGACAATAATTGTCCGCAATGGTGGTACGACTTGTTTTAATTCAGAGTTAACTGTTGAACGCCAGACGCCAGAGAAGACTACACAATTACAGAATGAATAATTGTTATTTTGATCAAAAGCTTGAAATTGTAGACAAAATCTTATCCTCCAACAACAACAAAATATTCTTTCATTTAGTGTCTGAGGGGATAAATCCCTTCAAATGGAGGTCTGTGGCTCAAAAGCTGAATTAATGGAGAATCTCAGGAAGACAAAATCCATTCTTTTTGGGTACAAACATGCTCTCAATAAAGTGAATGGAAATGGAATGATTTCAAGGTCAGACTCAGTGACATAGTAATCGCCAGCAAAGAAGAGATCACATGTCTTGGCTGAATTCTTGACAACAAACTGACAGGTAAAAGCATAGCAACAAGGGTAATCAAAAAAGTAAACCAAATAACTACATGCAGGGATAGACAATAAGGGAAATTTGCCACTGGCCCTTCGGGCCAGTGGCTTTTAAGAATCACTGGCCCCACAACTGTAACCACTGGCCCAGGTAATCGATCCCCATAGTTTGCAAAAAAAAAAAGAACACTTTCGATTCAATCTCTCAGTCACAATGTGGGACAGGGTCTCAATTTGTGGGATGACTGAAAAGTTTTTGAAATGACTGTCCCATGCAAAGAGGGACACCTGGTCACCCTGGGACTGTCCCAGATCTGGTCACCCTTCTAACGACACACACACACACACACACACACACACACACACACACACACACACACACACACACACACACACACACACACACACACACACACACTCAAGCGAGGTTTGTCGGTAGTCTCTGGCTAGTTAGCCTGTCCGCAGCACTAACAGAAAAGACACAAGTTACCACTATGCGTTGGCTACGAGTGGTGCGCATTTACATAGCAAGCCCATCTCATTTAGTATCCTATAATGAGCTGGACAGTCAGTCTGTCAGTCTGGGAGCTTTTAGCGAGGCACGAAATGCACAGTATGTAAATGACACATACATTGCAAGCACAGCAGATAATCGACGCTATGTTTTTTTTTTTTTTTTCGTGAGTAGCTGCGCTGCAGTTACCACTGAGGAAATGCGGGCTGCATGAGGATTGGCGATTCGTTGTATGTCTCACTCGTGTCTATGCGAGAGTCAGCGCTGTTATAATCATGGTGGATTATATCGTTATATTCCATGTTGGTGGCGAAGAACGTCGCAACACTTAGGGGAAGATCGAGCGTGTCGCGGTGGGTGGAAAAGTTACTATCGGGTTAGAGAGAGAGAGAGATGGGCCGGGCGAATGTGGCAGCCGGTCGCTTGTGGTCCGTGTAGACAGCGTGGTACATAAGGGGGCAGGGGCAACCTCCCGTATGAGGGCACTTCTGTGTTTTAGACATGCGAAAGAGCTGGGGCTACAGGCCCCTTTTTAATCTGTGTGTGTGCACGTACCTGTAGAGTGTAGAGTAGACTGGCAGCGCGGAACAGTGTTAGCGAGCCGAGGCAGCGTCGCATGCGAAATATAACTGATCTACAGGTTCATCAAACGTAGCAAAGGCGGGGGAGGGATTTGGTCAAGGCGGGCGCCTTGATAAGAAAGCGCTGGGGGAAACACTGCTTGTGAATTAAAATTGTATTTATTATTAATTTATTTTTAAGAGGTATTTCTCTACTGGCCCACCGGGCCAGTGAGTGACGCCATTTGGTGGTCCGAAGGGGTTTTGAAACCATCGGGGGGCCAGCGGGCCAATTATATTGTCGAACCCTGACATGTCTGGACAGAATTTCCTCGTCAACAAAAGCGCTCTCAAGACTCGAGCAGGAGCCTTAATTCAGCCCTACTTTGACTGGACTGCACCTCTTGGTACTCAAACATCTCTATGACTCCTCCCAAAACAAACTAATCTAACTACTCCTCTGTCTGTGACCCATGACTCATATTTTTGCAACCCATTTTGATCTAGCGTGGCCCTGGGTAGAAAATAGAGTTAAGAAATTCAAATAATTAAAACTGTAATTGTGGCTATGCCCTCTGTACCCACATACAGTACAGTAACTGATAAACTACCTAAACAAAGTAAGCGACTCCCATAGCCACAACACACGAGGAAGTAAGAACAACCATCTGGTACCCCTTTCAAAACATAGACCCACTCAAGTGGGCTCCCTCACTCAAAAAGAATAAATACCTGAAGTCCTTTAAAACAGCTCGGAAAATCCACCTTTCAACATATTATTTTTATTGTTCATGTCATGATTATGAACTGAATCCCTCCGGAACTGAATGGAAACAAGACCCATTGGTCGGAAGTCTGATTTACCCCCTACACTTCTGCCCAAAAAATAATCAATCAATCAAACCTTGATATGAAACAGGTTGAAAACCACCATCATAACTTGTATACAAACAGTAGACTCAACATAAAGCTGCTCTGGCAGTTTTCTGATACGTTCCAGTAGACAGTCACAATCAACAGATCCAGATTATATAGCCTTTAATCTTTAAACGTATTTACTCGCGGCCCATAAAAATGGGCCCGTTAACAAAACGGGTGCTGAACCATCGTTTTGGGAAACAATGCAGCATGGAGTCGTCTGTGGATGTTTTGCCAATAAGCTAATTGGGGTGAGGGGGTGGGCGCATGGGCGGTGTAACCTACAAATTATCTCCTTTGTCTTCACAAAGCATTCTGCTCACTACAGCTGTGAGGGAGCAACAGGAACCAGTCATTTAAGCCTGCATGCTTTTAAACCTAGCCTTTTTTTTACCCCCACGCACTACTTTCCCAGGTGCAGGAACAATGATGGATGATTTGAGAAAGAACGGGACTGATCCTCGCCACAAAACGGCGTGGGTTGTCCCACTTAGCCGTGCCTCCATTGCTGTACAGTCACAACCCAAAGCCTGCACCACAAAGCCAGTAGACAGTGGTTGGTCAATGGCTCCCAAACCTTTTCATGTCTCGTATCCCCAAATTGACATTTATTGAAAAAGATATGCCGGGAACCCTCTGAAGAGGCTGTTCTGTTACAGCTCTAGCAGTGATCCTCATCCATTCAAATTTCAAGGACCCCCAGTTTGGATTAATTGGCCTACCAACCCCAGTTGAATGGCATTATCTGTACTGTAGCACCCCAAATTTATATTGTAAAATCAATGTTGACTGTTAACTCTTTGGTTCCACCGACCTGTTCACTCTTTGAGTTACAGTCTCATAAGGGTTCAATTGGTTCTGTCATCTAGCTAGTTCTCTCTCCCTCAAGGACCTCCAGAGGACAGCAATACACCTTCCAATGATGGAAGTGACATAATAAAAGACAAAATCCAAAGCTTCAGTTTAGTTGACGTAATTAGTTAATCCCCAATGATCATGACATTACCGCTTGATTTGACTTATTCATGGTAATAAACACCATTGCACCGTTTGAGCACTCTATGTTGATGAGAACAATACAGTGTTTTGCCAGGAGCTCTGACTTGGTACTCTGTGGTAGTTTTGCGTCTATTTTCCAGAGAGATTGTGTGCATTACTTCCACCTACTACCTTATAATCCTGATGAGTATTGCTATAGAGATTCTCATCCCAATATTTGTTTGGGATTACATTGATAAATTTAAATCACAAAAATAGCTTTCCTGATAGAGCCTAATTAAACTAGTAGTGGAAGGGTTAAATGGGTTTAAAAACCGGAGTACGTAATAATCATCACCAGCTGCTTCTGGACGGACGCACAGCAATGGCAATGAAACGGGTGAGTTTTATTTCTATTGGCTTTTATTGATGTGGGCCTCAACATGTCATCATGCAGTACGTTTTCAATTCAGAAAGTAATTAAAAATTGATTTGTATATAAAAATACCAACAAGAAAAAGTCAGATTGTTTTGGTATCAATTGTTATGTGGTAGCCTATTTGTGATGAACATGGATGTGGTCTAAAAGTGCACAAAGCTTAAATATTTTTTATTTCACAGCTAATTTAATCTACCATGCACTGCAGACACTCTGAACACAGAGTGGACGCATCGATGTCTTGAGACAGGAAACATTCACCCGAAACATTTTGATTATTCCACATAACTGTGACTGTAACTCCTTGCTCTCCTTACACTCATTCTTAATTAATCATTTCGTTTCACTTCATTAATCAGTCTGAAAGCCCTCCCCACGACAGAAGTATATGGGCTGGGCGTTGTCAAAGAGGCAGTCTTTTGCGGTGTTTGGCTCATAGCAACCAAACAGAATCTGAGGATAGCAGATGACGTTGTCATTCACGTGGCTAATGGGCTAGCCTGTTTGCAAACAAACACAGCCGACGAACGTTAATAACAGTAAAATACATGTCGGATGATGCTGTTCATAAAACCTGATGTTTATAAAACCTGTAAATAAACTATTTCCCATAGGTCAATTTAATAACCAAACTGGTCGCGATTCACTGCAGTGGGGGCAGGCCATGTTGGTTGTTTGACACTGTTGAGTGAAGGGGGCTGCTGGCCAATCAGCTGTGCCCATTATGGTTTTCAACCAATCGCTAGGGCGATTCAGGGTTGGAACCATGCAAAGTAACTCCAGAATTGTAAAGTAATTATGAAGTAAATTTACCCAAGTACTGTACTACCTCCACCGCCTGGTGTAAAAGGGAAAAAGAGAGAGAGATATGTCATAGGAATTCAGTTCCAGTAATGCCCACAGAGAAATAAATAGTTGTCAAATTACACTTGGTGTTCGGGGGCTATAGCCTATAGTAAGTACTGTATACTATAGAAGATTGCTGTCCCTTATATTATTGCCTTTGTGCCTTGTGTTTATATTTCTATGTGTGGGGCTGGTGGCTATATAATGCCGGTTTGAGGATTGGCATGCATTATGCGTGTGCGTGCCGGAGAGAGTGTGTGTGTGTGTGTGTGTGTGTGTGTGTGCGCGCGCACGCGCGCGCGTGTGCGTGCGTGTGCATGTTCAGCCAGGGAGTGAAGTCAGTTTCCTCCTGCATCTCCAACTCTCTGAGCACCTTTCCTTTCCTTCACTGGTTTCAAATAAAGGCGTTGAGCCAGCCAGCAGCTCTGTGTGTGTGTGTGTGTGTGTGTGTGTGTGTGTGTGTGTGTGTGTGTGTGTGTGTGTGTGTGTGTGTGTGTGTGTGTGTGTGTGTGTGTGTGTGTGTGTTACGCTGTATGGATGGATCAGCCAGGGAGAGAGAGACAGAGAGAGGGAGGGAGGTAGGGGGGAGTGAAAGGGGAGTGTAGAAGAAGTGAAGCTGTGCTGTGAACAGATTTCAGGATCTTCTGCCTCAGTATTTTATACTTCTCAAGCCAATTTTAGGAGGCTGATGTACCTGCACCTGCACCTGCCTGGAGGGGAGACGGAGAGATCCAATAGCGACGAACGGACTAGTTTGCAACCTGGCCGCGACTAGTTTCTAATGGTCACGAAAACAACGTAGTAAGCAACTAGTTGCAACCTGGTCACGACTGGTTTCTTATGGTCACAAATAGTAAACAACTAGTTGCGATGAGGTTTCAGCTAGTAAGGACCTGGTCGCGACCTGGTTGTTGGTTGCTACTTGATCTTGCTCTACCTGGCCTGGAGTTGCTATAGCATGACCGACTTCTCGCGACCAGGTGCTTACTAATCGCAACTAGATATTGGTCGCAACTAGTAAGCAACTAGTTGCGACTAGTAAGCAACTAGTTGCAACCTGGTCACGACTAGTTTCGTATGGTCATGACTAGTAAGCAACTAGTTGCAACCTGGTCATGACTAGTTTCTAATGGTCACAAAAACAACGTAGTAAGCAACTAGTTCAGGGTTCCTACAGGTTTCTTAAAGTAAAATTCAAGTCTTTTTAAGACCTTTTTTAAGGCCATTTATATAAAACGTAATGCCCATTTCACGGCCATCGTCAATAAGCGACGTTTTATATATTTTTCACAACTAGCACTGGTGCTACCTACATTTTCATTTACCAGCACCACTAGAATTTAAGTGCTATATTTATTAGGGGTGTGTATCTTTCCCTTACAAGATGATTCGATACGTATCGATTTGCATGGTCTCTATACGATTCAGAAACGATTTATTTTATATACAGAACGATACGATTCGATTCAGTAGAATACGATTCGATACGATTTCGATTTGTTGGAATTTAGTATGATTCGATACAGTGCGATCTGGCGCATTAAAAACCCTATGTAATTAGGGTTAGGCTACATAGGGTTTCTTTTTTATTATCTAATAAGTCCTAATAAGCCCCAGGAAATTATAAGGGGAACATGAAAAACAACTGTGTTTGGACTTTGAGGTGGTGTATGTCTGTCTAGTGCTTTGACAGGTATGCCTGCTGTGACACAAGTAGATGCAACTACACTAGTATACATGCATTATTAAAGGAAGCCAAATGACTAGACCAGTGGTTTTCAACCTCTTTCATACCAGGGCCCACTATTTATTCAGAATTTCAGCCACGGACCACCAATTGATGACCAATTTAGCCCCACAGACCACACAACTAAAGATTTAATTTAGTTTTGTCCACAATTCCAGACTGGATCTCAGAGAAAACAACACAGTGAAATACAGATCAAAATGACCATTAATATTTTAGATTCTCTAGTTGTGTAGACTTGGGATAATTCACATGGATATTTTAACTCTTGAGAGTGTAAACAGTGAAACCAAATGGACCCGCAAGGGTTGTTTACACTCTCAAAGAGTTACATCTGGTTAACCAACTTTCCATCATTTTGCCTGGGGACCTCCTGAACTCCTTTCAGGGACCACTGGTGGTCCCCGACCACATGTTGAAAACCTCTGCCATAGACACGAGCGGCTCATCGCGTTAGCTACGGCTACGCTAGCTAGTCTCGACACAGACAACACCCACCACCACCACCACCACCACCACCACCACCATCCCGTGTATCACGTTGTCCCGTGGATGGAAAATGCGATTTAAAAGGCTATGGACGTGAATGGAAGCACAGATGTGTGCAACTATCCCATAAAGTTGTGTAAAGCTGTCGGTCCCGACAGCTTTACAGATGATAATCTGTTGCGCTGTGGTTTCCGAGACGTAGAGTATAGAGAATTGTGGCATTGAGGGGACAGAAAACAGCCCGGTCACGTGGTTCAAGTACTCGTGTGCGCTCAAAACTCCAATGCATTCCGTAATTTCAGCTGTCCCGATTTTGTTCTCCCCATTCCGTAGAGGTCTATGTAGAAGCGCCTCCAATGGACTGGCCCCATGAAATGAACGGAGTTTGCGTAACTCTAAGACCCTGAATACTACGTCACACAGACACTCGCACTGAACGTAGATGATCTACAAGCAATGTGCCCACTGCAATGCATGTCTATATGAGCTTGTATATCCGTGGTTACTGGTTTTTGCGCAGCTGATTGAATCATCGATTCATCTCTTTAGGATCGATCTAACGTCCAATACAGACGCAGTTTTGATCGCTCCGACACACGTGGCTCGATGTAACTGCGCAAAATTTAAGACCTAGATATAAAAATTCAAGACCTTTTTAAGTCTTTTTAAGGTATTATTTTCAAATTCGTAAATTCAATGCTTTTAAGACTTTTTAAGGTCCCGCGGGAACCCTGTAGTTGCAACCTGGTCACGACTAGTTTCGTATGGTCATGACTAGTAAGCAACTAGTTGCAACCTGGTCACGACTAGTTTCGTATGGTCATGACTAGTAAGCAACTAGTTGCAACCTGGTCATGACTAGTTTCTAATGGTCACGAAAACAACGTAGTAAGCAACTAGTTGCAACCTGGTCACGACTAGTTTCTTATGGTCACAACTAGTAAACAACTAGTTGCGATGAGGTTTCAGCTAGTAAGGACCTGGTCGCGACCTGGTTGTTGGTTGCTACTTGATCTTGCTCTACCTGGCCTGGAGTTGCTATAGCATGACCATTAGCTCTGGTCCATATAGCTATGGGAAAATCAACGTTATTTAAAAGCTCAAAAACCCGACCAACCTCTCTTCTTCAGTGGAATTATCAAGGTCGGTTTACTTACTCAGCAATACAAACAGGGCTTGAGTTATTAGAAAGCCTTCTTACCTTAGGAGAACCACTCTGAAAGCTCCCAGAGTGCTCCTGTATAAAAAACACTTTTGGCTAGAAAGGGGTTGTTTTCCCTGGGAAAAAAACACAACAAGGATGTGCACCCTCTGCTGATATTGCCAGGAGAAAACCTCCACAGAGAATGTTTTTCTCCTCAGATTAAAAACAATTCAATTTCTGGCCAAAAAGTACATTTTATATGTGTGTTGGGGGGTCGAGAGTGCGTCCATTAAGGAAAGTAGTCTTTCTAATACAGGGGGTCCGGGACCACCAGTGGTCCTTGAGCGGGTTCCAGGTGTGCCCCAGCTATGTTGGGGTTGAAGTTTGTTAACCAGATGTAACTCTTGATCATGCAAAAATGAAACCAAATGGACCCTTGCGGGGACATTTGGTTTAATTTTTACACTCTCAAGAGTTAAAATATTCACTACTAGAAGAAGATTAATATGGTCTCCTTTTTTGCCAAATCCAACCTGGAATTGTGGACAAAAGTAAAGTAAATCTTTAGTTTTGGGGTCTGTGGGTATAAAATGTCCTCAAATGGTGGTCCGTGTCTCAAATAGCTGAATAAATAGTGGGCTTGGAGTTTCATCCGAGACAATTCATTGTTTTACCCATAGCGTTATTATGGCGCGAATACATAAACCTGCGGTTCCTTGGCGTGAATATGTGGATGCGTTAGTCGGCTAATGAAGCGTGTGTGTCCACTAGTGCACAGCATCAGAGAGGCTAAATGTTAGCGCAAACAACCGGCATGTGTCAGAAGTTAACTGTCTGGAATGGATGGCATGGATTTATTCATGCAACAAGTAGAAGAAGAACCACTAACATTTGGGCTGGATAGTGGATGCTGTGCTGCTGTTGCTGCAGCACAGAATGTGCGAGGAGGATAGGAGCTGAGAAACACTGCTGAATCTTTAATGATTCCCTTTGCACCGTAGCACCATAGTAAGAGATAAGAAATCGGTGTAGCGTGCGCTGTGTGTGTGTGTGTGTGTGTGTGTGTGTGTGTGTGTGTGTGTGTGTGTGTGTGTGTGTGTGTGTGTGTGTGTGTGTGTGTGTGTGTGTGCGTGTGTGTGTGTGCGTGTGTGTGGTGTGCGTGTCTGCAGTCTCTGCGCACAGCCATGTGTTGTGTGAACATCCACGAAAGCATGCATGGTGTTTATGCATGCACACCAGAGCTGTGCTGCAGCGGCTTAGTTGCGAGGTTGTGTTCGTATGCAGATCGGTGCATGCACCCAAGTGCCTTGGATCAGGGGCGGATCTATGCATGGGCATGGGGGGAGCGGGGGGCAATGCCCCCCTAAATACCCAGTCTGCCCCCCCAAACACGATGCCATGCAAAACAAGATATTTCAAATGAAAGTGCTATATTTAAAATGATTTGAACCACTACTAGTGCTACTAACTAACTACAGCTGTGACATCACTAAACCAACAGCATTTCATCATTGAAAACAGATAACTCTCTGAGTCAGACCTTTAGCTTTATGCATGCTGCGTGTCTGTTGTAACTTCAACAACAACTGATGTTATTATTGATGCTTTACTTGACTAATAAAAGTCCTGTAACCGAAAATGGTATGGGTGCGGCTTCATCGCCAACAACATGGGGCATGTTACATCCGCCCCTGCCTTGGATGATTCTTCAGCTGTGTGTGTGTGTGTGTGTGTGTGTGTGTGTGTGTGTGTGGTGTGTGTGTGTGTGTGTGTGTGTGTGTGTGTGTGTGTGTGTGGGCGTGCATGTGTGCCTGTGTGTGTACGTCTGTGTGCGTGTATGTATGCATGCATCTTCTGATGTGTGCGTGTGTATGAAAGAGAGTGCATGTGTAGCCTACGTGTGTTGGCCAGTAGTGTGCATGTCATTTACTCAAGAACTGCACTATTATTATTTTATAGCTTGAGTATCTCAATTGGCCAATACATAGTGCTTTTACACCTACTCCATTACTACTACTACAACTACTAATGTACACTTCGATTATTTCTTACTTCAGCTCTATAATACATATGCTCACAGTCTCTGGTGGTAGATATTATATTAACACATTCTACTCGCCTGATGCCTCAGTACATGATAGAAAATCCAACCAACTGGTACTCATGACGTCTGTAAAGGTGATAAAGGCGTATCCATTGATATAAACCAGACGGTCTCATTCCTGGACAGAAAGAATGCCTTGTATCTAATGTATTCTCAGCTTCACCCCACCGCAACCATCACCTTGTTTGGAATATTAAGGCTTCCAGCAAGACGCTATAGGAACCTCCGCTATAAGGTAATGCCGTTGACGCTAGAAACCCTATTACAAAATCGGTTTCAGAATCAGAACATAGCGTGTCCGGCGGTCCGTTAAAATATTCATCATCTGAACTAGCCCAAATCTACACAGCTAGAGATCTAGGTTTGCCTGTTATGTTTCCGAAATCCAGCCTGGAATTGTAGATAAAAAAAAGAAGAAATCTTTGGGTTTTGGGTCTGTGGGGCTAAAATGTCATCACATGGTGGTCCGTGGCTCAAATTCTGAATAAATAGTGGGCCCTGGTGTGAAAAAGGTTGAAAACCCCTGTGATAGACTTTCTTTCTTAGATGGTGCCCAGGCTTTGACCCACACGTCGCAGATGCAAAATAGAATTAGAAATGGTAGGAGGAAACGGTAGTCATCATGTCTAACTAGAACAGGAAGCATTAAATGCTTGTTCTGTCGTGAAATGTAGTGAAATAAAGCATAATTTTCAATCGAGCCTTGTTATTATGACAGTACTAATGAAGCAGCGTGCAGCGACATCCTGCACAAAGCCTTATATATGCAAACTCCGTTCACTTAATGGGGCCAGTCCAATGGCGGCTCTTCTACATAAAAATGCATTGGCAACAACCCGTTTTGAATGATCTTAAACCCCTTCTGCATTGGCAACAACCCGTTTTGAATGATCTTAAACCCCTTCATTTTAGATCGTTTATTTACTGTACAATACTTAAAACATTTAACATGTTGCACCCGATGCCTAAAATATCTCTTATTTGCGTCTCCCTAGTTGAAAGTGCTGCATTTCCAACTCCAGCTTGTCTCTGTTCAGGCTGCATGATCAGCTCGAGCGCTCAGTTTGTGACACCCTCAATGTCGCAACTCTGACACTAAAGGCTCTGATGACCAGGCAGAGACGCGCACACA
Organism: Benthosema pterotum; assembly: GCA_039105355.1. NCBI lineage: Eukaryota > Metazoa > Chordata > Actinopteri > Myctophiformes > Myctophidae > Benthosema > Benthosema pterotum. The sequence continues at coordinate 12,169,040 of CM076967.1, read as the reverse complement.
CACAGATAAAGGAGTCTTCAGTCCCTGCCCAGTGCCCATTTACTCTCTGCCTAGTGCCCATTTACTCCTTTTATAAGACTGGGTATGGCCATGGTCACCCATCCCCCCTCTAAAACTCTTTGCTCGTCCGTGTAAATGAAATGCTTCTCACGTTGTTGCTGTGGCTGTTGTCCATACATCTTCCAGATTTGGGAAAGTTGATTACGTGGTCCTTGTATTCCTTGACATGAAAAAGTTTAGGAGTGAGAACTGGACCACCGCCGCGTTTAGTGTTCGTCAATGTGGGGATCCTCGGCATGAAAACGTTTGGGACGACTGGAATATAAAGTCCCGTCGTAATCGTGTCATTTCTTTTACAGAACTAGTCAGGTTTATCAGTGCCGTGTTGCCTCTTTGCGTTCCCTCATCTTTGCTAATAATACTGAATACAGCTACAGTTCAACAACATTTCATCGAACGCAACGGGGCTGTGTTTTGTAGAGGACCGTGGCGTGCCGTCGACTTTACGTTTAATAAATCAACACTTAAATGTTTGTCCCTGAAAGGCTAATGAAAGGCTCTATCTAGCCTATCAACTCTCTGGTTACTGTACTGCCTACAGTAGGCCTGCTCGTTGAAGCAGCATGACGGTCGGTCGCTCAATATCAGTGAGTCGTTGATGGCTCCAATGCGCGGTGCGCAACCTATGGTCCGCGGCCCAAATGGGCCGGCGCGCGGACCAAAAGTGTCCGTTTTTTTTTTTTTTTTTTTTTTTTTTTTTCCCGATTCTTCGATCTTTAATTTCAAGATCGACGGCCGTGCCCAGCGATTGAACTTCGAATAATCGATTTTTTAGGGTCAGCCCTACCGGAGACCAAGGCTACACACACTGCCACTCAAGATGGCACTGGCCAATCATGGCACACCTTTTACGGGAACTACCGAACATCGTCCTCAAGTGAAGATATACAGGATAGAGAGAGAGAGAGAGAGAGAGAGAGAGAGAGAGAGAGAGAGAGAGAGAGAGAGAGAGAAGAGAGAGAGAGAGAGAGAGAGAGAGAGAGAGAGAGAGAGAGAGAGAGAGAAGGGGTGAGAGACATGTAGCAAGGGTCGTCATGAGCAGGATTCTAACATGCAACACACTGTCAGGCCAAAACGCCTATGTGGTATGCGCCTGGACCACTTGGCCAGTGGGTGCCCCGCGCATGTGGAAGCTTTTCCTCCGTTACAGTATACCAGTGGTTTTCAACCAGTGGTACAGGGACCACTAGTGGTCCAGGTGCTCCACAGCTAAACGATGGAATGTTGGTTAACCAGATGTAACTCTTCGAGAGCACAAAAATGCGGGTCCATTTGGTTTCATGTTTACACTCTCAAGAGTTAAGATATTCATCATCTGAATTAGCCCCAAGTCTACACAACTAGACAATGTAGAAGATTAATGGTCATTTTGATCTACTGTATGTTTGCCTGTTTTGTTTGCGAAACCCAGCCTATAATTGTGGACAAAAGCAAAATAAATCTTTAGTTTTGGGGTCTGTGGAGCCTAAAATGTCATCAAATGCTGGTCAGTGGCTCAAATTCTGAATAAATAGTGGGCCCTGGTATGAAAAAGGTTGGAAACCACTGCGCTATATGCTTCTCAAGCCATCTCCAGGGTACTTTGTCCCTCAACGGTAGCCTTGACGGACAGATCGTTGAGATCCAATCAGGGAATGAGGAACTCTGAGCGGCTGCTGCATGCCTCCCTAGACCAGAAACCTTAACATGTTGGCTGTGCAGGCTATACTTCCACAGAGACACACACCCCCTGAGCAGGGAATAGGCAGGAATCTATAGCTTTTTATGTCCGTCGATGTCTGTATATGAGGCTATATGCAGAGGAAGGAGCAGAGCAGAGCAGAGCAGCTGGATCTCCTGTTAATTGGGTCCACACTTCAATCACAACCAATGGAGTGTGTCTTCTGTCATGAAATACATCCCCTCCTGCACGCCGTGTATGCACACACGCACGCACACCCACGTGCACACACCCACACACACACAGAAGCACACACAGGTGGTTGAGGCAGGCGAGTGTCCTCCTGCTCTGTGTGGAAGAAGCGCTTTGGGTATCAAGAAGATTAAAGCACCATAGAAATGTAATCCATTATTATATCTCCTATCGTCTCCCCCAATCTGCCACTCTCCCCTTAAAACGCTTCCTCTCTTTATCTGTGCGCTCTCTCTCTTCTCTCTGTCTGTGCCAAAAAGGCAGCTCTCTGCCGTTCACACTTGGGTCTCCAGCTGCCTCACACTAGAAAAACGCACGCACGCACGCACGCACGCACACGCACACGCACACACACACACACACACACACAAACGCACGCGCACAAGCTCCCTAGTGTGTCCCTTCAATCACTGACTTTCTATGAACGCGTTTCACTCCTTCACCAGTCCTCTAACCATCCATCCATCCATCCATCCATCCATCCATCCATCCATCCATCCATCCATCCATCCATCCATCCATCCCATTTCTATTTCATTATTCTATTTTAATACATGTTCTATTTACAATCACAAACAAAATTATGTGATTTAGTTTTTAAATGATCTGAGGCATACAATCAGTAGCTGTTCCACAACCTCTCAAGGCACCTGCTGCTGTTTTATCATGCGATTTGTAAAATATTTAAATACATTATAGCTGTCTGATTGACTGTTTCAGGCCATCCTTACATTCAGCGGTGCAACGCGTACATTCTACGTGTTCTATTTGTCGGGCATATGTTAATAATTAGTCCCTGTACGACATGCACCCAGGCTATAGTATACTATAGCCTGGGTTCCAGCCTGATTCACTCCGTTCCCCGCATCTGAAATTTCACTTTGCAAATCAGTCTTACCAGAGCATGCTTGAAATTCCATGACATCACCTGTTATGTAGCCATGTTGTTTCTGATTGGATGGTGTTCTATCGGAACTAAACTATTTTTTTGTTTTGTTTTTTCCTTTCAAACAAACCACAGACCAATCAGAAGCCTCGGCTACGTGTCAACCTCAAGGCTCCTGGCCAGACGGATTCGCGAAGTGACATTTCAGATGTGCAGAACAGAGCAAATTGAGTATACTATATGTAATATAAAGTATACTATATATGCAAGATCCAGTAGCAGTAGTAACAGTCGCAACCAGGTCGGTGAACATGCCCTGCTCCATGCTTAATACCCGCATATGTGTAACATGGTAGAACACATCCATCCATCCATCCATCCATCCCTGAATGTCGCCTCCTCTCTTATCTGGCCTCTCTCTCTGCTCCCTCCTCCCTCCCTTCCTATTCGTTGCCTACCCATCTGTGTCTTCCTTCATCTTCTCCCCTTCTTCACCCCTCACTTCCTCCCTCCCTCTCTCCCTCCCTCCCTCGTTGCAGAGCCAGTTGGACAGCGCTCACTCCAGCTGCACAGCTAGGAGTGTGCATGGCACGTTCAGCAGCAAAAAAAACTAAAGAGATGATAGCACTATGATAACACACGCACACAAATGTTGTGGAATCTTAGTTATGGCTCCTAACACCATGGTACACATTGTTCCACACACACATTCCAGGTTCTTTTTCTTTTCTATTTCTACTTTAAAATGAACCATGGCGGTAAAATCCATGCATGCCATGCAGGAGTGGCATGCATGACTCTGCTGTTAATCATCAGCCAGTCAGCTGATTGTATCAACCAGCCTATAGCTTCCTCCTCATTCCTCATTCACCTCTCAGCTGATCATTATGTCACCACTTCCATGCAATCACGCCTCATTATCCCAACAAGGTGACGCGCTCCGTTAAAATATGGCTCTATCTGTTACACCGGGAGCTGCTCCCAATCCTTCTCATACACTGCTGCTGCTAGAGCAAGCTTAAAGGGGAAGTCCACCCATTTTCAACATTCTAATATGTCATTAGTATACGCTAGAGTTGCTGGGTGGACATGATAATTCTGTGTTCCCATGAAATGGAGGTCTGAAGAAAACCACTAACATGGCGCAACATCTTGATGACGTCATCAAGATGTATTTTCACCATGTTAATGGATTTCTTTAGACGCTTCTTTTTTTCTGAGAGCGTACAAATTGCATTTGTACACTCTCAGAAAAGAAATGTTGAAAATGGGTGGAATTTGACCCCATTTTCAACATATTATTATGCCATTAATATACCTTTGAGATGTTGTGTGGACATGATAAAAAAAAGGTCACCCCGTTCTGTGTTTCTTAGAAATGGAGGTCTGAAGAAAATCATTAACAATGTGAAACCCAACTTGATGACATCAAAATGTTTCTTTTAGGACCTTTGGTTCCCTTTGTATACTCTCAGGAAAATTTTGAAAATGGCTTTAGGTAAGCCTTCCCCACACACAGCAACGCCTAATATGTGATGAACGGACGAACATAGAACAGAAATATCACACTTTTGTTGCATTCTCCCGGTGCAGGCGTTGTTGACGGAGATGTTGGAGGTCTGGTTCCAAAAGTGAACCATGTTGAAGATATTACACTGGAATGACTGAGCCTGTCTAAAAAATGTCCAACCCAACGTTTGGAAATTGGGGAGAGTGCGGGGCTTACCGAAAGGTCTATTGCCTCCACCGCCCCAACCTCCACCGTTTGATCAGAGTCTGCCATAGACTGAAATACTTCAGTGACTGTAGTGAATGTATGTCTGCTGATTCAAGCGAAATCAATGCCAATGTATTGCTTATGTATTGCAATTGTATCCCTATGGGAGTTTTGCTAATATTCCCTGATGGTAGCTAGCATGCTGCTTCGACTAAAAAAAAAAAAAAAAAGAGAACAACCCCCTCAGGCGAAGCTTTAATGCCAACTTTAAAGCTGCAGTGAAACAGAAACAGTGGGCATTTTATTATGAATCCCACCTGAGACACTGGCTTGTGAAGTTTCTGAACCAATGGCAGCATTGACAGCAGCGACAGCAGCGAGCTTCAGTAGTTTACTTCTATTTGGATTATTTCAATCCTATAATATTTTCAGGTTATTTTAGCATGTTGAAACCGACTAATACAATGTCTGGGTGTCACATACACAATGGACTGATTCGAGGAAGCCCTTCTTCTTCCTGATTGGATGAAGATTTGTCTACAAAAGCCCAAACGTAAACTAGGATTTTTTGGCCACTGCAGTTCACTGGGGACATGAGAACTACATACTGTATATGGTCAGGACACTCTATAGGGGGGTTTATAGCTGGGGGGTTTACACCAGGGGTCCCTGAGAGGATTCCAGGTGGTCCCTAGGCTAAATGATGGAAAGTTGGTTAACCATGTTTACACTCTTCAGAGTGTAATATAAAATATTCATCATGTGAATTAGTCCAAGTCTACACAACAAAGAAATCTTTATTTGGGGTCTGTGGGGCTAAAATTCTGAATAAACAGTGGGCCCTGGTATGAAAAAGGTTGAAAACCCTTGCTCTATAGTATTGAGGATTACAACAAAAGCAAATACGTAGTGATATTTGAATGAAGTGAAATTACTGAATGACTAATACCTTTAACCGTTTTCCATTCGTTGCGATAAACAGTTAATCTACTTTGACGTGAGTCTGCGTTTCTGACTCTGACGTGCTCATGTGGTCCATGCATGCAGCTGCTTCTTTTGGCCTCGTTTCCACGGAGCTGCTTTGTTTCTGTCACAACAACAACAACGCATAACGTCTGTAGACGGAGCGTGACGCGCACGCAGGCAGGGGCGGATATAACATGTCCCATTTGGGGGGGGCAAGAGAACATGGTATGGGGCGGCTTCATCGCCCGTGGCGCGAACACCCATACCATTTTCGGTTACAGGACTTTTATTAGTCAAGTAAAGCATCAATAATAACATCAGTTGTTGTTGAAGTTGCAACAGACACACAGCATGCATAAAGCTAAAGGTCTGACTCAGAGAGTTTTTTGTTTTCAATGATGAAATGCTGTTGGTTTAGTGGTGACACAGCTAGTTAATTAGTAGCAGTAGTAGTGTTTCAAATCATTTTAAATATAAGCACTTTAATTTGAAATATCTTGGGTTGTTTTGCAAGGCATCATGTTTGGGGGGGCAGACTGGGTATTTAGGGGGGCATTGCCCCCCCATGCCCGTGCCTAGATCCGCCCATGCGCGCAGGGCTGACGGCTGAAGGCCGTACAGTAAACTGTCGGGGATGATGTTTTATGAGGGATAGTTTACACTTTAGGAGAATAATATTACAGCATCATGCGGCACAAATGCCAGATGAAAGAAAATACACACACACACACTCACAGACACACAAACACGCACATACCCACATCAGTCCTTTTTATACACACAGATTAGAGGACTTCACACACGCTGGGAGTGTGACAAATAAAAGATCCAAAAATACATCTGTGAACAATTCATATTTGATTCCTCAATCGTGTTTTACTGTATTTACTGGTGGTGTAACAATGTGGCCTATTTTTGTGGAAAGAAACCGGCCGCGTATACTGTAAGCTACAATTCACATGTGTGTGGATATACAGTAGTTGGTGTGTAAAATACACAACATATTGTGGAAACCGTGCTTCTGTACTCCCGATTTTGTGTATGTAACAGTATAAATCAGTGGTTTTCAACCTTTTTGATACGAGGGACCACTATTTATTGAGAATTTGAGCCACAGACCACCATTAGATGAGATTATAGCCCCACAGACCCCAAAACGAAAGATCTTTTTTGCTTTTGTCCACAATTCCAGGCTGAATTATGGAAACAAAACAAGCAAACATACATCAAAATGACCATCCATCTTCTACATTCTCTAGTTGTGTAGATTTGGGCTAATTCAGATGATGAATATTTTAACTCTTGAGAGCTGGTTAACCAACTTTCCATCATTTAGCTGGGGACCACCTGGAACCCTCTCAAGGACCACTGGTGGTCCCCGGACCACCTGTTGAAAACCCCTGGTATATATCACTGAACTGCAGCTAATAAACACCTTCATACAAACAGAAGGTGTTCACCATGGTCATTTTATCATGGCCGATTGACCATTCGGTTGTGACCTATATCCTATTTCCTAGCCTAAAATAGCCTGCTTTCTAAGAGTCAAGAGTTTGGAAGCACTCGTTAACAGTGAAGCAACCTCCTGCTGCCTCAAGCATTATGTACACGTTCTAAAGAGGAGGTACAGTACATATGGGCTGTGTGACAGTGAGTGATAGTCAACAAGCACTTTCAAACTGCAGCTTGTCATTGAAAGGATTCTTTCTTGACAGGGAGTAGCTCGTAACTTGTCTTCAGTGGATTTACAGTATATTAAAACAAACACATTGCAGATAGAAAGAGGATGATTCACAGCTGGTTTCTATACAGCTGCAATATTGGTGAGTTTGACTTTATTTAATGCAATATAATAGGACCAATCTTCTGTTTCTCATGTGGAATGTATGTGTTTCGCTCTGGGAGCGCACTCAGCTTATCATGTCAGTTTACATGGCATAGTTACATTATGTAACTTATTGGCAACTACTAGCTCACCCATTGAAAACATAGCAACTGTAACGGTGTTACTGAATGGGAAAATGTAAAGAATTCCTTTACAAGTTACTGCAAAAAGTAGTCCCTTCCATAAGGGCGTTACTTGTGAGGGTGTTAGTCACCACCAACTCTGAGAACATCTTTTCTGCTGTTCTTCCAAATCATTTTCAGATTTTAGCTCAAGAAAAATAAATGCTCATGTTGCTGTGCTCAGATACGGCACATACCCATTACTGTTCATGAACAACACCATGTCCAGAGTTGTACCCGAACGCGTTCAAAGAACGAAAGTTCTTTGAACGGTTCATATTTTTAAGGAACTTGAACCGAACGGCCCCTATATCTGCTTGAAGAACGGCGATGTGAACTCATTCATTTCTGGCGTGAGTGAACGCCACTTTTCTTGCGTTCGATCTCGTTCAAGAGCGGGGCTCGACAGGCTCGCATTTGTGACTAAAAAGTTCATAGCACCGGTGCGAGTAGAGCATTTGGCCATTCAGCTGTGATAGAGACAAGTGCACATTCTATGAGTTGCAGTTCTATACCTAAATTTATATTACTGTAGTATGGCGGTGTTGTTCGCTAAAATAGAGCAGATATACAAGCTAACAACGTGTTGAGGCTCAAGGCATCCTTAGCTTGAAGATCTGTTCTCCTTGCCCACCGCCCCGCCCCTCCCTCTGTCAGTAGCGCACAGCATCAGACAACTAACACACAGCACCAAGGAAGGGCTCTTCTCTCCAACACGTTGAATAAGCTACTAATAAAGCTGTTCATGTTGGTAAAATGTATAATCTTCCTGCGCTATGCGTGTATTTAAATCATATACTGTCTGCGCAGCAACCTTTTGCCTCACGCACGTGTGCCGCTATCCCGTGATTAATCATAAATAACGCACCATGCACGTGCGCGCTCGGACGCACAAAACTTGTGTATTCTTACCATCATTGACTCATATGCCGTCGGATCGTTTTAATTTTTATTTACCGGTAGGCTACAATTAGCCTACAGCGGCCTTAAGGTTTGGGGGGGCCGTTGACATTGTTATTAATATAACAATATGCGCTATTGTATAGAGTTGGGATACCCGACCGAAACGATACCCGCGACGGCCCGGGCTCATTTGCTTAATTGGTGGTCAGGCTTTCAGTCGACCTGGCTATGTTAATAAATTGATATTGTAAAATAGTAGTCTACTTGGAAAAATGCTAAGCATTGAGCCCTGTTCAAGAGTGAGACTAGCATGAGCTGAAAATAGAGCAGATCTACAAACTCAGTGACGCACTTTGAGCTTGTTGATCTCTATTTCTGCTCTATTTTCAGCACACAGAGATGCACAGGGCTGGACTGAACTGAGCGCCTTCATAATAAAATCTTCACAAATCAACTAAGGACATCTTCAGTTGTATATGGCTATGGGCTGCAATCATTTTGAACAAAAAAAAGAGGGAGGGGAAAAAAGAACCAAAAAGAACTATAAGAGTTCTTTTTTTGGAACCATGAACTTTAGTTCTAAAAGTTCAACAATGAACTATGAACGGAACTAGTTCGTTTTGAAATGTATGAACTATGAACTGAACTATTTCAGAAAAAAGAGAACTTTCCCAACACTGACCATGTCATGATAAGTCATTGTGCACTTGGTGGTAGCAAGTTGTTGTCCACAAAATACATGGAATACGGCTGTGTATATACAGGAAAGTTTAGTAAACTCTGGCAAACTTCCAAATTGTACCATCTGTGGGGTTTAGAGGCAAATCCAGTGCCTGTAGTTGCCCGTTAACCCTTACTTTCACCCAGTCCCATCCACTTAAGAACAGATTCCAAGATGTGCTACTGCGCTAATCTGCTGGCTGGGGCATTAAGAAAATGTATGTGTAACATTGTTTTTAGTGGGAATGAAAACCTGGACGCACCACAGGAAGAGGAGGGTTGAGGCCGAGTGGACCAAACAGGCTGACATCCTGTTGTCCACATTCTATTGAACGGACCGCAAACCCAAAGAAAACAAGCAACAGTTTTTCCATTTTTATTTGATCCTATCCCACATTGTGATTGCCACTAGTGAAAGATTATTATGTCACAGGTTGAAAAGGCCAAATACACGCCAGGGCTGTTCCCAAAATTACACTACGGGACCTGCTGGTTGCTGATTATAGTTATTACAACGATAGCTCTAATAAGTGCCAACCAAATTCATATTTCAATTTGGGGCTCCTTGACATGAAAACGTTCATCACCCATGCCAGCAATCACCCACTGTGTTTAAAAGGTGGCCGGGCTGAGCACGTATTTTCTTATTGAACTGTCAATTGTGAGCTTATCTCAGGCAAATGGGTGAATAGGAACAGGCTGGGCTCTGTGCACCTCAATTTACAATTTAGCCGTTTATAGGCACTTATAAGAGCGAATAAGCAAGATAAATCTCACACACTCAATGCAATGAGAAAGAAAGGACCTCAGGAGACTATAGGATAACAGACTAAACTAAGAAGCTAGGCATTTGTGGCTCCTTGTGTCTGCATGGGGCAAAATGAACTGTTCAGGACAAACTGATTTGATTTGATTTTTACGCAACGTTAGTTAGTTAATAGCAGACTCTTCACATGCAAGAGGGCATCTGAAATAAATATCAGAGCTGAATTTGACATGTCAACATGAAATAAATGGTCAAACAAGTAGCAAGCTATAACTTTAGAAGCCACAGAAATGAAGATTCCAAGCCTGTTTTCGCAACTCGTTGTCTTCTGCAAGACATTATACTCTACCAGTACAGTATAAGCCATGTCTCCAAACCTGGTGAGCCAAACTGAACAACCAACATGCCATTTTGAAGCTATGATACTCCCTGCTTTCACATTACATAACATTACATAAAAAATAAAATAAAAACTTTGCCGTTGCAAACGGTCACATTTGATCTAAGTTGGTTTATAAGTGGACTAATAATTTACTAACTATTGTATATTATATGTTATATATACTGTATTATATAATTTATTGATAGTCTAGGAGGTGAACAATGATGAGCCTATATATGTAATGGTGGCCATCCAATGATCCAAGGATTCTCCTGCCTGCATGCCTAAGTGTCCTTGGGAAAGACACTGAACCTCAATAACTCCCAATGTAGTGTGCTAGCACAGCCAGCACACCACATTAGGCATTACAGTGACCCCTACAACACAAGTTGTGGAGGAAACCATGCAAGGCGCTAACCTGCATATTGGGAGAAATTAGTGACACAAACTTTTATTTTTTTAATCACACTTGTGTGAAGTGAGGGGCGCCAGTATTTACATGATTTACATGGGCCACTTAGGCTCTAAGCAGGGGTTTTCAACAGGTGGTCCGGGGACCACCAGTGGTCCTTGAGAGGGTTCCAGGTGGTCCCCAGTTAAGTTGTTTAACCAGATGTAACTTTTGAGAGCGTAAAAATGAAACCAAATGGACCCTGGTGGGTCCATTTGGTTTCATTTTTACTGTCCTCAAATGGTGGTCCGTGGCTCAAATGCTGAATAAATGGTGGGCCCTGGGGTGAAAAAGGTACCCCTCCTCTAAAGCAAACAAAGCCTTAAATACTTTGCTGCCATAATATATCATTCCTGAAAGCCAAGCATATTGGGCTACATAGCGCCCCCTCAAAAAGATTACAGCGGAAACCTTCCACCCTATAATAATCCTCGTCATGCCTGATGTGAATGCACAGCCGCACCGAACGTTGGAGGAGAACGTGGGTTTCTTGATCATCTGTGTAATCCACACATAAAAGACATGTCTCTGCACCTAATGTCTCGCTTACACCAGCATGTTGTTGTTGTTGATGCTGCTGCTGTTGTTGTTCTAGGCTATAGTGAAGCAGTTTGCAATTTTGCACTAATAGGATAAGTGTTTTAAAAGGATTGCGAGGAGTCCATTTGGCAAAGGAAACAGACGGGTAGGAGGAGAAGTGCTTTGGCGTGACAGACTACAGCAGTGGGCAGAGACAACGTCAGTGGCAGAATTTATAATGAGCTTTTAGCCTTTCTACGCGCTTGAATTCTTTTTTTAGAAACTAAATGGGAAAATGAATAAGCTATTCAATGATCCTTTAGCACCGAAATGACGTCCGTAGTACACATGCAAAATGACTCTGTCAAAAAGGTAGGCTTGGCCTTGACACATCTTTTAAATATACCCCAATTACTGGGCGTGAAGTTTCCAGGTTTTGTTCAGAAGATGTATGGCGTGGTGTGCACTGGTGTTGTAGTTCTCGAGACACTGTCTCGTCTCGAAACCAGTCTCAAAACAAATTTCCGTTGTCAGTCTTGTCTTGGTCTCACCCTAAATTTGTCTTGGTCTCAGAGCAAATGTCTTGGGTCTCTTTCACCTCCATGACCACTCGAGACGAGACAAGGCAAAGGAAGTGTTCTATATCCATTGTGCGGGCCAAGGAGCCTTCATAAAGACAGCTGTCGCTAGCAGTCCGCAAACCAACAGTATTTTACAACTGAAGTGTCTGTATTGTGGTGTACTATTACTACAGAACAATCAAAAATTGGCCTCAACCTCTCTAGGTCTTGGCCATGGCCACAACCTATCTAGTTCTTGGTCTTGCTCTCGGTCTCGACCCCTTTAGGTGCTAGGCTATCTCATCTTGATCTCATCTTCACCAAGTCTGTGATTGTCTCGGTCTTGTTTTGGTCTCGACCCTCCTCGGTCTTGCCTTTGGTCTCGATTTAGGTGGTCTTGACTACAACACTAGTGCACACACACACACACACACACACACACACACACACGCACACGCACACGCACACGCACACGCACACGCGCACACGCACACGCACACACAAATGTTTTGTGCCACATTTTCTTCCTTAGAATCCTGAAAAAATCTCATGTTTGGATGATACACTACACGTAGCGTACACTGCACCGCCATGCCAGAGGTGGTGCACACAAGCATTTCCAAGGACATTTTGGGGGGAGCTGGAGAGAAAGATTAATCAGGATTTAAGGTGTGTGCTCTATCTATCTCAGCAGTAGTATCAGGTCTACTGTAAAACGCTCCAGCATACTGTATATCTGCAGTACACCAAGCGCACCTTATCTCCCTCCAAGTGCACATCATACTAGGAGAGAGAAGGAGACTGAGGGAGAAAGAAAGAGAGGGAGAAAGAATTCTTCTTCATCTAGCCTACGTTCAGCTCGTTTTTCTGGTGTTGTAACCTTTATCCAAAGTTTTTTCCTTTATTTCTTTCTTCGCCGTATTTTTTGACATTTCTCTCATCTCCCTTTAATGTTTTCCTAACAGAGAAATGTGACAGACTTCTTCGTCTCCCTTTTTTCTTTCCTTTCCCCTTATTAAGATCCTGAAGGCACGCACACACGCACACCCCACACATGCATGCACACATACACATGCATGCACGCACGCACGCACGCATGCACGCGCGCAGCTGTGTTCTTAATTCAGACAGATCTGTACTCATTCCAAACTCCCCGTCTAACCCTACGTTTTTTTCCCAGTCTTTGATTAAACTCTGCTGCAGAAAGACCAGAGGCATCGTCAATTAATTGAACTTACTCTTCTATAAATTTCGGTGTCTACGTTACGCTACGACTGGAACACCAGACGGACTGAAATAGAACTGCTGGTTTCCTTGAAGGTCAACACCCAGGCACAAACATACATACAGAATAAAAATAAAATGTGTGGACTGTGGTTTTAACCCAGTGGTCCGAGGATCACCAATGGTCTCTAGGGCAGTGGTTTTCAACCTTTTTGGCACCAGGGGCCACTATTTCTTCAGCATTTGAGCCACAGACGAACATTTGAGGACATTTTAGCCCCCCAGATCCCAAAACTAAAGATTTCCTTTGCTTTTGTTCATGATACCAGGCTTGATTTGGGAAACAAAACAGGCAAACACGGATGAAAAAATACCATTAATCTTCTACATTGTCTAGGTGTGTAGACTTGGACTAATTCAGATTTTTAACTTTTGAGAGTGAAACATGAAACCAAATGAAACCCGCAAGGGACCATTTGGTTTCGTGTTTATGCTCTCAGAGAGTTACATCTGGTTAACCAACTGTCCATCATTTAGCTGGGGACCACCACCTGGAACTCTCTCAAGGACCACTGGTGATCCCCGGCCACTGGTTGAAAAGCTAAAGTTCCAAGGTTCCAGCTAAATGTTTGCCAAATGGACACTAACAAAATATACGTGTGACTCTAAAATGAATCTGTGCAATTAGATGCATTGTAGAATAATTGTTACTTTGATCGTTTGCTTGTCCTCTCTCGAAATGGTACTAGCAACAAGTACTAGTGACAGAAAAATATTCAAAGTTCATTGACACACATTAACCATTTATTGCAAGGCTATTGCATTTAGTTTGGCAATGTGGCTCTACTCATTTGATATCTCATATTGCCTGTGCACTGAGACACAGCTCTGATATCATGTCACGTTTGATATCTCAGCTTTCTGTGCTCTGTGACACGGCTCTCATATCATATCACATTTGATATCTCAACTTATCTGTGCACCGAGACACAGCTCTGATATCATATCACATTTGATATCTCAGATTATGCGTGCACCGAGGCACAGCTCTGATATCAACAACAACCCCCAGATAACATAATGACATTGCATCAACATCGTAACTTACAATGCATTCCATATATAACATACAGTAGATACTACATATGACACAATCGTATTACAAACCATAAAATACTACATTATAATCACAATTTTGGAGAATAAATCGGACCAAATGGTGGTCCAGGGCTAGAATGCAGAATAAACTAGAATGCAATTTTGCAACTGCTAAGTGTGGTTGCCCTGATGAAGTTGTAATGGTGGTCGTAAAAAGAAAGTTTTACATAATCACACATGACATGGCATCACGTTCCTTGCTCAGCCAATCGAATGATTTATATGTTACAGAGAAAACTATGGAGTTATAATAGTCTCATATATCAAGAATACAGACATCTGTATTCCTAATCAACATGCCCAGATTTGCAACTTGCATCTGTTATTTGTAGCTCGCATTTGTGTTATGTATTTGAATTTCACATCCACACACCCAGATTCCTATACCGTATTCGTGTTTCACATCCACACACCCAGATTCCTATACCGTATTCGTGTTTCACATCCACACACCCGGATTCCTATACCGTATTCGTGTTTCACATCCACACACCCAGATTCCTATACCGTATTCGTGTTTCACATCCACACACCCAGGTCTCTGTTCTGTATTTCACTTTCAAATCCACATACCCAGGTTTCTTTTTCGTATTCGAAATCAGAATTCACACATGCAGATCTGTCTTGTGTGTTTGCAATCCTTTTTTCACACATGAGCACAGATGTGAGATTTGAAGCCCCCTGCTGGACGCCTAATGCCAACTGCTTATCTGTGAGTTGTTTTTCAAACTCTACGATTACAAACCTTTTTGAGACTCTCTTGACAATCTTTTTGAGACTCTCTTGACGTTGGGCGGAGACAAACGTCATCATTGGCTGAGGTATCTGTCAATCACAGAGTCCTCAGCCAATGATGATGGTCTGCCTTCAGCCAATCCTAGACCTCCTTACATTGTATCAGAGCGTGCTACCTCCTTCTGCTACTGTTGCCACATCCTGTGAGAATAAGCCAAACCACAATAATGCCATAATATAATACTAATACTGCTCTTTCAAAGCATTTATCATTGTAAATACTACAATTGTGACCATTTCGGTACAATACAGTATATATACACACACCTATGCTACTATACACTCAGTAAAGACACCAGAATGATTCAGTCAGTCAGTCCCCCAAAGTTCCAGACCTGATATTTAACTCTGGGGGCAAACAACATGACAACTATGACGTCATATCACTCAGCCCCTGGCTGTGTCTCTCCCTCCAGTCAGTAAAAGTTAGTTGCACGCTTTCGCTACTACTACGATTATGTTTATTTGCCAGCAGCTTTTTTTTTTAAAGTAAGAAGCAGAAAGGGGAGTGTGTTTATCCTGGATGTACCAGCAAAATGAACCCAGGTGCGGCATATTTTAATTTTCGCTATTTGATTATAGGGTTCAGAAGCTTCTATTGATTTCACTCCTGGTGACACATCGTCAACTACTATCCAGACTCCAGAGACGCCACAGTGTCTCCACGCACAAGGCTATCTCTGTCTGGGTTCTATGAAGCAAATATTTTGATGTTTAGAAATTGTATTGAGGTTGTGTTGAGGTGAGGTTGTGTCCATAATAAAAACAGAAGAAGAAGCGACGATGAATAAAAATGAATGAAAGCAACTATAAACTACTAAATAAAAGGTTTTGAAATGGTCTGAAAATGTATAGAAACAGGAGACCACGGAATGCAGATTGAATCGCATAAAATAAATGGAATGAAGACGTTTTTTGGCCTCAGAAATAACAATGCTTATTTCTCTCACAGGATGTGGCAACCCTATTCGGCTGTTAAGTACGACGTCATTGTGGGGGCGGAGCTACGTGCTGGCTCCTCTGGGAATTTCCTCCCGTTCACTTCAATGCAAAACAACAATGGCGGAACCCGTGAATCTTTTTACGATAACGTCCTTTTTCCAAAATGAACCCCTGAGAGTAAAGAAGGGGCTTAATGCTTTCAACTCGGATCGAGTAATTAATGTTGGTGTTCTCCCAGGGGGATTATTCGAGGTAAAGTCCAAGCCTCTATGAAAAAAATATATACCAGACTGAGGTGAGTGTGGTGCTAGTTTTAGCGTTAGCTCGGTGATATTAGGCATCATGGCTTTTAATGTTATATTCCACGTTTACTGGTGTTTCATTAGCCTTGGATAAAGACTGCCATTGCCTTATTTTATCGGTAGATAATTGTTTCCCAGCGTTTGACTGATAAAATAAATGTGGTGTGCTTGGATCCAAGGCTAGTCTTTCACGTGCCTAGCACCAGAAGGGCTGTGATCTTGCATACTCAGAATTCAAAACACATACTTGCAAATAATTACATATAGACCTATTTGTAAGATCACAGCCATTCTAGGGCTATCATGTGCCACAATGTATTTTTGGAACGTTATGTGTCATGTTGGCTGGGCACTTTGATGTAAAATGGGCCATTCTGTCCTATTTAGTCCTATAAACCTATTTTATCCTATATGTAAAATGGTCTTAAGCTATTTAAAGTAGCCAAGTGACCTTGTACAACAGTACTAAAGTGAAGTTGAACTGGTTATCTCCTAGCGGTTAACATTAGTACACTGTGATTATACTGTTCAGCTCCCAGTACAACAATATTGTACTGTGATCGTATTTGTCAGCTCCCAGTACAACAGTATCACACTGTGTTTCTACTGGTCAACCCCCAGTGCCAAACAATTGTAGACTGGTTGTACGGGTCAACTACAACGGACTCAGTTCCATACCGGAACAGTGGTTGTCTGCCTGTGCCAAGAACATAATCAATCTTTTTTCTTGTATTCTTAAATTTATATTTTAGAAAAATTAATATTAATGATAATCCTGGAAACCTAAACATCTTTTCATACTTAATTTCCCATGTTCCATGCTTTTCAAGACCTGAAAATCTATGAAATGAAATTCCATACTTTTCCATACTTTCCATACATGCATAGAAACCCCTCCTGGCACAGTGAGGTAAACGAAATCCAGGACTCTTTGGAGGCCCAGTCGTTGGAATGAGCTGACTTTAAATCCTCACTGGACACATTCATGTATACTTTATTATAATTTACTTTTATCAATGTTTTGGATAAAATGGTCAATTTTACATCAAGGTGCCCAACTGATCTGCCACATAATGTTCAGGTTTATAACATTATATGCCATGTTACCTGGATATCCAACTAGAAAGCCACCCCCCTGGGCTCAGCAGCTGGAAAACATGCTAGTTGCTGATGTATGGTAGGACATAACCAGCAGTGTGAGGTCTAGGACTGTTGTGAGGGTTGAGTTGTATTCGAAACAGGTCCATGTAGGGAGCCAGATGGTCACCTACAGCAAGTGCGAGTGCCCGATTGGGCAAGATAAATGCCACCACATGGCAGCCTTGCTGATATGGGTGGAGAAAAATGTGTCCCGCACTGACGTTGAGTGCGTTTGGAACAAGCCAAAGACGTCCAAATCAGACGACATTGCTTTTAAAAGAATTGCCTCTATGACACCATCCACAACACAAGGTAATTAATTCTTGATAAATTGCATTATTTGTAGTGTACATACAGTGCTTTCTTAGTTGTGATTAAGATGTCTTAATCACAACCATTAAGATGAAATATTAATTTGACTATGCATTTATACTGTCATTTCAGCTGGAATCAAAAACAAAGAAGTGAGTCAGGAGATAAAGGATATGACGGTGTCATCCTTGTCCCAGCTCCGCCGTTTCACTGGGATGTGGTGGATCTTGAAACCAGAAACACCTCAGGTATGACAAAGTGCAATGAAAACAAATAGTATTGGCCCATGACCAATTAAGTTTGACTTGATGAAACAACACACATGTACATTATGTAATGCCTTGCCATTCACTGTGTGTGTGTGTGTGTGTGTGTGTGTGTGTGTATAAAATATATATTTATATATAGACACTTCCTAGAGACGGGACGGATTGGTGACCAGTCCAGGATTTGCTGAGGCTGAGGACAAGGCTTGTTTTGTGTTGTCATCGCTTGCTGTCACTGACGCGGAGAAGCAGCAGATTGAGAGAGAGACTGTCTTTCAAGCCAAGAACGATTTATGGTAACTATAACAACACACCACTACACTTCTCACAATTTATTCAACTTCTATAATGAAACTACAGGATCAGGAGAGGTTGTCTGTTAGTCTCCACTCTCCAGATATTATGAAGTAAAGTAATACTTACTGGTAAACTTTTAGGTCACACACACACACACACACACACACAAACACACACACACACACACACACACACACACACACACACACACTCTCTCTCTCTCTCACACACACAGTGAATGACAAGGGATTGCATTCTGTAGATGTGTGTTGTGGGCCAATACTATTTGTTTTTTATTACACATTACATCAATGTCATACCTGAGGTGTTTCTGGTTTCAAGATCTGTGACAAGGATGACACAATACAACTCCACTACTTGATCACCTGTGTTACTGGTGTTTTGATTCCAGCTGAAATGACAGTAAAAATGCAGAGTCAAATTAATATTTCTTCTTAATCGTTGTGATTAAGACATCTTAATCAAAAAAGAATGTATGTACACTACAAATAATGCAAATTAACTAGAATTAAATATCTTGTGATGTGGATGGTGTCATTACAGACACTCTTTGCAACAGTGTCATCAGATTTTGGCGTCTTCGTCCTCTTCGCCCTCCACACACATCCCACATCTGTACGGGACACGTTTTTCTTGACCCAAATAAGCAAAGCTTGTGGTGGCATTTGTCTTGTCCAATTGGACACTAGCAGTTGCTGTAGGTTACTTTCTGGCTGTATACATGCACCTGTATCTGTAACTCTTGAGAATGTAAAATGTTTTGAAATTATAAAATGGAAAAAAAAATACCTATACGGGTCCATAGGGTTTCATTTTACACCTGAGAGCTAAATGATCAAATCTACACAATTAGAAACTAGAATAACATTATTTTGATCAATATTGGCCTGTCATCTCCGAACACGAATAAAGAATGGAATTGAACATTTATGACCAATTTATAACAATACTGTGTTCAAATCACCTAATATAGTATGTTTATCGGATGCTTGTCAATGTGAACTGTATCTTTGGGTTGTCTTGTGTCTTTGTAACAGGATGGCTTATCGTAAGAAACGGATCACAGCTAGCAACTTTGGTCTCGTCTTGGCAGCAGTCAGGCGCAATCGGTATCCACCTTCCTTATTCAAGACTCTGCTTGGCCAGTACAACCTCAAAGAGGAGTCTAAAGTAAGTTGTGAGATAATAATTGTTTCAACTGAAGGTGTCCTTGTCTTTAAGAATCAACTTCACTAAAAATGTATTAAAATGCAAAACTACATCTAAACAGAGCTTACCTTTATGGTCAAACAATGATAGCATCTTCACATGATTGCACACACTGTGCATACATACAGTGTATGTTCAGTCATGTATTTACATGTCGGATAGAATTCTTGGGAATCTGGATCTTATGCCAGTAGGGGTGGGTCTGTTTCGGTGCCAGGGAACCTGTCACTGCATCCAGCTATTTCTCTGCTTGCTAAATTATTGCGACAAATGATTTATATGGGTCTGGAAATTGGGTCAGATGTTCTGTAAAGGTTTTGGAAATTCATTGGTAAAATGTATTGGAACCCTGAGTGCTATGTTCTTCTCCCCTCCCTTTGTCAAGGCATGTGATTGGGGCATCACCCACGAACCAAAAGCAAAACAGGAATTCACAGAGAAAACCGGGCTTGTTGTCCAAGAGAGGGGGGGGGGGTGTTTCTCTCAAACTGCTCGGTGGATCTCCAGATGAGACCGTGTCTGATGAGTGCATTATTGAGGTAAAATTATATTTTGTAAATACACAGTATAGTAGGCAAGTGGTTCTCAACCTTGTGGTACAATTAAATCATACAAGAATAATGTAAATAGATCAACAAAAGTAACAATTATCTATTTATCTATTAATTTAATATATTTGTGTAAATTAAATGCTAAATTCCACTTTTACTTTAAAATGATTAAATTCCTAAAAAAAAAGTTGCAACAGATATGAAATCTGGCCTGACTAGAAGTTTGTTGACTTGTAGCATGTGATTAGAGCAGGGGTTTTCAAACTTTTTTGACTCGGGGCACCCCTGTGAATAACCTTTTCATCCAAGGCACCCCTGAATTACATTGTTAATTTTACATCATATTAGGCTACAGAAACTAGCTATGTTGCGGATACATATCAGTTTCCAGCAAAACTGACCGAAAATAACTTTATACTTGACATTCATTGACCACTGCAATCCCATCGTCCTTATTCTAGGGGGAAGGTTCACCAAAAATAGCTGATCTACAAGCTATTTTTCTCACAACGCGTCACGCGACGCGTTGTGAGCTTGTGGATCAGCTATTTTTGGTGTATAAGCGTGTGCTGTAGATGTATAAAAACTCATCAAGTACAGTGCAAATCAGGTCTGTTTTACTAAGCATACTGAAGTCATTGATGTAGTGACATTGATGAATTCTGTATAATATCAAAGTAGTCTGAGGCACCCCTGGACTAGTGTCAAGGCACCCTAGGGTGCCACGTCACCCACTTTGGGAAACCCTGGATTAGAGCACTAAGAACATTGGTATATTCTAAGGAATAGTCTAAAAGGTTTAGAGAAGAGATTATGGCTTTGTATACAATAAAATATGAAGTGTTTTGAAATTGTGTCTGAAATGTTTTTTTTTTTTTCTCTGAAACAAAATCACAGATTTTGTGAAAGTGTGAATAGCCCTTTATGCTTCATTTTAAAATGGTGGTGTACAGTAGGCTACATAAAAAATGGGGAAATAGATGTGTAACAGCTTGTGTCACAGCTTGTAGATGATTACATTTTCAATACTCTATATTGATTTCAAGTCATATAGCCCAGATGAACTTAACCAGCTGGTGCACTATTTGCCTTTACCTAAATATTTTGATATGTTTTCCATAACACCCACCTCTAGGTCAAGTGTCCCTGGTCTGCAAAAAATGTGACGGTCCAGCAGGCAGCAGAGAAAAGAGACTTTTTTTTTCTAGAGCTGGATGCAGCAACAGGTTCCCTGGCTCTGAAACAGCACCACCCCTACTGGCATCAGATCCAATCTCCACCTGACCAGAGCAAACACCTGCCACCTTGTAGTGTGGACCCTCATTGACCTCGTCATTCTGCCAGTGCAGAAAGACCCAACATGGGCAGGAAACATTGACATTCTAGAAACCTTCTACAGAGACTGTTTCCTCCCAAGAATTCTGTCCGACTTGTAAATACATGTATTGTACATACTGTATGTATGCACATTGTGTGCATTCATGATGTGAAGCTGCTATAATTGTTCTACCAGAAAGGTAAGCTCTGTTTAGATGTAGTTTTGCACATTAATACAGTTTGCAGGGTTCCCACATCTTTTCACAAATGAATTTCCAAAACTTTTCCAGGACATCTAAACCAATTTCAAGACCCATTCCAATTTCATTCATTTGGCTCAATAATTAAGCAAACAAAAAAAAAGAAATTGTGGATGCTAATCCAACCGTTATAGCCCTGTGAGCACCTATATTCCTTATGCATGCGTGGAGTGCGTGCAAAGAAAATGTTTTTGTCCGATTTTGTTCAGTTTTTGTAGGGATTACTACAGTTACATTTCTCTCTCCACACACTGTGGACAGTGTATTTTTCCATTAAATTCTAGGACCCTTCATCAATTCCCAAACTTTTCCAAATAAATTCCAAAACCTATATTTTTCTAATTTCAAATCTTTTCTAGTACGGCTGCACAATTATCAAATAAAATATTGCAATCTAGATTCAGACACTTGTACAATGTACTTTCTAGAGAGATCCTGATATAGATTTTTTAAACACTTGAACATCATCCTTTTTGTGTTGATTTCGTTGATTTCAATTTTTAGGAGGAAAAGAGAGATTCACATTTCACAGCGATAAGCGTGCAGCCCTATTTTCCAGGAATTTCATGACAGTGGCAGCCCTGATTTTGTGCAATGTGTTTTGATAAAAAGAGCAGCAGCACATTACTTCACTGGCACTTTATTAAAAGTAAAACGTTAACAAATTATCTGTGTGCAATCATTTCATCAATTTCAAATTATCTGTGTGCAATCATTTCATCAATTTCAGTCAATCATTTCATCAATTTCACGAAGTATGGGGGTTTGCAGGTTGGTAAGACACACACACACTTTCAGTATCTTGTTGATGTTTTTACTGAACTGATGTGGGATATTGTCCAAGATGCAGAACAGTTTCAGCCTCTGAATGGAGCGCTCCACGTGGATCCGTGCACTGGAGATGAGTGTTTTTCTTCACTTCTTCTTGCGTGAAATAATGTACTTTGTCAGAACTGGAAGAAATTTGACTAAAAGAAAAGGTTTGCTTTTGTTTCTCCAGTTCTTTCAGTTTTACAATTTCTCTTCTCAACATGTCATTCTCTATCTCAAGAACCACAGTACTGTTTGTAGTAAAAGTTCTCTCCGTTGAGGTACTAGGGGTCTCTGCAGTCGCAATGTCAGCATTGTGTAGTTCAGGCCCATCTGTCCCTTGATCTACAGCATTGTGTAGTTCAGGTTCATCAGTTCCCTTATCTTCACCACTGATAGGGAGCGGGACTTTCTTCTTCTTTTTGGGTGGCTGGCCGGGGTCACTTGGGAAAGTCTTCCCCTCGTTCCATGCAAAGCGCGATGGTCCAGCAGCTTTGCCATCCGGAAAATGCCAACTGCACACACCCTGGAGTTGGAGCCTGGGATGAAGTCGTCACATCTGTAAAAAGAAAACACATGAGTTATTAAGATGTATTTATGTGCACAACAATTACAGGGTAGCAAATTATTGGCAGTGAAAAATTAAAGCTGAACTGTAACATTCCTTGTCAGCCCAGGATTTGAAACCTTGTTTACTGCACAAGTGCTGACATTATTTTTATTATTTTTCTTTTCCATCTTCTAGTTGTGTAGACTTTGGGCTAATTCAGATGATGAAAAATGAAACCAAATGGACCCGCAAGGGTCCATTTGGTTTCATTTTTACGTTCTCAAGAGTTACATCTGGTTAACCAACTCAGCTGGAGACCACCTGGAACCCTCTCAGGGACCACAGGTGGTCCCCGGACCACCTGTTGAAAACCCCTGTTCTACTAGATGGCTCTAGCGTCATTGGCAGCATTAGCATTGCTGTTACACTGAAGACTAGACATTTCAGAATGGTGCTTACAGGGGAATATCGCTCCAAAACACTTTATGTACCTTTAGTTGGCCTTTCAAGATCCATAGTTGTTGTCCTCCGTCCACGTTGCCCCTCGGTTGATTTAGCCCCTAGGTGGTCCCTGTAGTCCGATTTTAGCGTGTAATGGGAGCATACCATAGACATACTAAGAAACACAGTATAGGGTTGCCACATCTTGTGAGAGAAATAAGTATGTTATTTCTGAGTCCAAAAAACGTTCCATTTATTTTATGCGATTCAATCTGCATTCCGTGGTCTCCTGTTTCTATACATTTTCAGACCATTTGAAGACCTTTTATTCTGTCCAACAAAGTAGTTTATAGTCGCTTTCATTCATTTTTATTCATCGTCGCTTCTTCTGTTTTATTATGGACACAACCTCACCTCAACACAACCTCAATACAATTTCTAAACATCAAAATATTTGCTTCATAGAACCCAGACAGAGATAGCCTTGTGCGTGGAGACACTGTGGCGTCTCTGGAGTCTGGATAGTAGTTGACGATGTGTCACCAGGAGTGAAATCAATAGAAGCTTCTGAACCCTATAATCAAATAGCGAAAATTAAAATATGCCGCACCTGGGTTCATTTTGCTGGTACATCCAGGATAAACACACTGCCCTTTCTGCTTCTTACTTTAAAAAAAAGCTGCTGGCAAATAAACATAATCGTAGTAGTAGCGAAAGCGTGCAACTAACTTTTACTGACTGGAGGGAGAGACACAGCCAGGGGCTGAGTGATATGACGTCATAGTTGTCATGTTGTTTGCCCCCAGAGTTAAATATCAGGTCTGGAACTTTGGGGGACTGACTGACTGAATCATTCTGGTGTCTTTACTGAGTGTATAGTAGCATAGGTGTGTGTATATATACTGTATTGTACCGAAATGGTCACAATTGTAGTATTTACAATGATAAATGCTTTGAAAGAGCAGTATTAGTATTATATTATGGCATTATTGTGGTTTGGCTTATTTTCACAGGATGTGGCAACAGTAGCAGAAGGAGGTAGCACGCTCTGATACAATGTAAGGAGGTCTAGGATTGGCTGAAGGCAGACCATCATCATTGGCTGAGGACTCTGTGATTGACAGATACCTCAGCCAATGATGACGTTTGTCTCCGCCCAACGTCAAGAGAGTCTCAAAAAGATTTGTAATCGTAGAGTTTGAAAAACAACTCACAGATAAGCAGTTGGCATTAGGCGTCCAGCAGGGGGCTTCAAATCTCACATCTGTGCTCATGTGTGAAAAAAGGATTGCAAACACACAAGACAGATCTGCATGTGTGAATTCTGATTTCGAATACGAAAAAGAAACCTGGGTATGTGGATTTGAAAGTGAAATACAGAACAGAGACCTGGGTGTGTGGATGTGAAACACGAATACAGTATAGGAATCTGGGTGTGTGGATGTGAAACACGAATACGGTATAGGAATCCGGGTGTGTGGATGTGAAACACGAATACGGTATAGGAATCTGGGTGTGTGGATGTGAAACACGAATACGGTATAGGAATCTGGGTGTGTGGATGTGAAATTCAAATACATAACACAAATGCGAGCTACAAATAACAGATGCAAGTTGCAAATCTGGGCATGTTGATTAGGAATACAGATGTATATATTCTTGATTTAAGAGACTGTTCTGACTCCATAGAAAACGCATCACAATAACAATAGCGTGGTTGCCCTTCAGGCAACACCACTAATAATGAACATTTGTGGTTGAAAACCACCAATGCATGACGTTCATTTGCAGGGAGACAAAAAATATCCACAAAAATATAGTTACACCATGGATATAAGAGGTTTCCGCGGCCGTCAGCGACAATATAATTATAAGACACTGTGCTCCCGGGCTCAAGTGTTTAAACTCATTCCGGCTGCAGAGGGTTCTGGGTGCCAGCTATAAGCCAACACCTGTCACCAGCTTAGTGGCCGGCGCGCGCTGTGTGTGAAGCATGAATAAACAAGGAGGAATAGGGAATTTGTATTGGAATAAATAAGGCTACAGTCCTGCTTCTCACAGCTCAAGGCAGCCAGGCTCTAATCCTAGACAAGGTGCTTCAGCCTATACTGCAGTGGTTCTCATGCAAGGCCTTTAGCTCAATTAACACCCGGAAGAGACACATCGCTGTCTATAGTCTTTCACCCACGGGGTATCGAGCATAATGATAATAGTTAGAATTAATCCATTATGTTTAAATAATAGTGTAAGTTGAGCTACAAGCTTGTAAGCTGGTAAATCAGTTATTTTACCTCATTTTGAGTTTTTGTTAATATTTAGGCTATGTATACGTATACTTAGGCAATTCCTCCTATATAGATAGATGTATTTACATTCAAGGGCTTTAGGGGAAAAAACAGCTGAGGGATGTTACTTGCATCGAGGCAATTAGCTTGTGTTTCTGCATTTATCTAAGATATACCATCAAAGCTGAAAGTTACGTAGAACCTCTCTGGTATTTTCAATGTTTGTAAGAACTATAGACTATGCTTAGTCGTTAATGTCCAGATGACGGACATGACGTTTGCAATTCTTTCTTTCTCGTTTTGTGTTGAAATGTGACGCCAAAATTGGAATCGAATCATGAGAGAATTCAAAAAGCCTCGTCAAGATTCAGGGGGACGGTCAGAAGACACCAACACAAACTATCACTACCTCCTCTCCTGTCTATCTCCTCCTTGTACCATCAGAGCTGGTTGTGTTCAATGTGTTGCTTATTTGATCAATTATGCACAGCTGCATCTAATGATATCCCAGCGGCTCCCGCCGCATGCCAACTTTATCTTTGAATGTTGTACCTTTAGTTGTAAATAGCGTTGTTGTAGCAGGCCATGTGCTCAGTACTGTCTATCTACAATCTCCTTTCATGTACACAATTAGTTCTACAAAGGGCTTATATTGTCTGTAATTCGTCCCCCGTCGTGGACTAAAATATTGAGTGTTGAGCATATGGTTCTGAACGCTTCAGTTGATGGAGGCATCTCAGTCTCTCTCTCTCTCTGTCTGTCTCTCTCTCTCCGTCTCTCTCTCTCATAGTGTTGTCTATTGAAAAAGCAGATTCACAAGCTCACAGCTTGCACTTCGCGCCACAGGCGATGAAGCGCCCCCATACCATTTTCATTTAAATGATTTAATTCTGTGACCCACAAGATTTATATCTTGTACAGGACTTGTATTAGGTGAGTAAGCACCAATAATAACATCAGTTGTTGTTGAAGTTGCAACAGACACACAGCATGCATAAAGCTAAAGGTCTGACTCAGAGAGTTTTCTGTTTTCAATGATGAAATGCTGTTGGTGTTAGTGGTGACACAATTCTAGTTAGTTAGTAGCAGTAGCAGGGATTAAAGCAAAAAAAAATCCTGGGCCTGAACTTTCCAAACATATTATATATATATATATATATATATATATATATATATATATATATATATATATATATATATATATATATTATATATATATATATATATATATATATATATATATATATATATATATGCGTTGCCCCCCCATGCCTAGATCCGTCCTGCACAAACTCCGATTGAGATACATGTAAAATGACTGATTTCTCTAATACAGTAAATAATCAATCATTTCAGTATCACGCTTCTAAATCAGTTCAACCACACATAGAGGTGACTACGCACTGGACAAATGTGCAAGACCTGTCAACTTTACAACGACTGTCCGTTGGACAGAGTTTTGCGATACTTTCTAAGAACACTGATTAGTATTGCCATTACCTGGGGTTAGGGATGTAAATTATCGATTAATTGGATATTAATTTGTACACATAACATGAAACATTTATATTTTCTCTCTGACACTAGATAGGATAGCAATTTTACAAATATTCAGGTAGTCCATTCATTTTAGCCTAATTATATTTGAACTGGGGACCCCCCCACCCAGACTATAGCAACAGAATGGTTCCACAGATAAATATTGTGGAGATGGCAGATCTACAAGCTCATTGTGAAACTGTAGACCAGCTATTTTCACAATTCTTGCCTCTTATATAAAACAATCCTGTGTTGATTAGTTTTCATACAGCATTAGAACCACTGATATGAATACTACTATGCCTACTGCTTTGCATGGGGACATAAGACAACAAAACATTATTGGAGGGGCACTAAGGTGAAGCAATAACTCAATAATGATAGTGAAAAGAGCTGTCTGTGGACTGGACTGAAGAGCATTCCAGAGGGCTAGCAGGAGGGTTCTATATGGGGCCATACTAGCTCTGGTTCATAGCTCTAACAGTGGAGCTATGGACCAGTGCTAGGGCTAGACAGACTGCTGGAAATTAGCATTAGCTTTCAACTCTAATGTAAACACTTTTGGCTAACCAGCTAGCGAAGCTAACGTTAGTCACTCATTCCCATATGGAACTGCTGCGTTGTCGTTGCAGCCAGTGCTGCACACACTTTATCACACATGCACCTCCGTGCGTTCACCCTGTAAATCTCCCACCAACGGGTCAAAGCAATGCGCTCTTATCTCGTTCTACATGGCATTGCCGGTAATTTGCGTGCGTGTTTCAACACCGCTACTGCGTCTTGTGTGTGCGCGCCTCGCTCCACTCCGCGATGGCACACAGCGGTGTGTCCAACGCGCGTCAGAGAGGCATTGAGAGAGCAGGGAGAGACACT
Source organism: Benthosema pterotum (assembly GCA_039105355.1). Taxonomy (NCBI): domain Eukaryota; kingdom Metazoa; phylum Chordata; class Actinopteri; order Myctophiformes; family Myctophidae; genus Benthosema; species Benthosema pterotum. The sequence goes on along the minus strand of CM076967.1, from coordinate 12,140,899 downwards.
GGCTGACGCACCGGACCACGGCTAAAACAAGAGAGGAGACGTACTGGTGTTGATGCGGGGAGTAAGAAAAAAAGAAAAACGGAATCAACAGATCTTTCTCTTGAAAGAAGATAGAGAGAGAGAGAGAGAGAGAGAGAGAGAGAGAGAGAGAGACAGAGAGAGAGAGAGAGAGAGAGAGGGAGAGAGACAGAGAGAGAGAGAGAGAGAGAGAGAGAGAGAGAGAGAGAGAGACAGAGAGAGAGGGAGAGAGAGAGAGAGAGAGACTTTTTAGACGGGCTCTTTACCACCACCGCGATTCTGTGTGAAATAAGTGACCAAATGGGTGAGGTTGTAACTTTATAAACTTTATGCGAAAATATGTGGGGATTGTGAAATCAAGCGAGGCATGTTTATGCAATTATTCTGGGAATTACGCGGCGCCTTTTTTCTTCCCTTCTCTTTCGACCATTTTTTAAGGGTCCAGACAGAGATGTGCGGCGGTCCGGTCGTGGACCGCCAGCACAGCGTGCAGAAGAGCAAGCACCCACCTGCCTCGATCCCTTAGCTTCCTGCACCAACTGCTAAATGCCTTCCCATCTCGCCCAGTCTCATCTAGCCATGCCCAGGCCAGTGCCATTTATTTATGATGCCTTTATCTATGGCTTCATGAACTGCAGCGTCCCGACTCCAGTCCTCACACCGGTTCGCTGATCATCACTCTCTCTCCACGTGTCTCTGTCAGTGTTGCCAACTTGGCGAACTTGTCACTATGTTTAGCTTTTTTCCCAGACCCCCCTAGCGTAAAAAAAAAACTCCAGGTAAAAAAATCTAGTGCTTTTTTGCTGGTGAGTTGGGTTGAAAACCACTTCCCAGGCTCCTCCTTCTAGTGCATTTTCGAAGTGCCACTGCATTTTGGATTTTGGCAGTTGGCAACATTGGTCTCGTGTTTTTTTTTTTTATTATTTTTTCCGCAAGCCTGACTTCCGGCACCGTGCCGGAAATCTTTAACCCCTGCAGTAGTAGTGTTTCAATGTTTAAATATAAGCACTTAATTTGAAATATCTTTGAAATTTGGGTTGCTTGCATGCCATCATGTTTGGTCCAGCCCTGGTGTGCGGGCATTTCTCAATGCCACTGAAATCAAAACCTCCTCCCTCTCACAACAAACAAACCTAGATCAGCACTCAGTAGAGATGCAAACCTCTAGTAGGCCATGGCCTACTCGTGCCTGAGTGGAGCAAGCTAATATTCATGACATTGGCTATAGAGCCGGCCTTTTACTAACTTCACCATTATGTCATCACCTAAACTGGCCAATCGGAGTACCCCAAAGGACGACTGAACACAGACCTCCATTTTTAGGAAATACAGGAAATAGGAAATAGGTATATTAATGACAGTTTTCATGCCGTTGAAATGAATCTACGTCACCCGTTATCATTATGATTTACAGTAACAACTGATGTCGCTGACGTTAACGCTACTGTACGTGACGTAACTTACCGGCGCCGGTTCAATACGATCCCCATGCTAACAGCAGCTAGCAGCGACCGCGGCGACCATTGCTAGAGCATAACAAGGGACGGCCTAACCCGGAACCAAAAGTGTGTGTCCGTCCACTAACTTGTCCGTCGGGAAACATGGACCGAAATATGAAATATGACTTTTAGATGAAAATCTCTGGCACTGGCGAGCTCCAAAAATATGAAAAAGGGCTGGCACTGAGAGAGTTAATGACATATTAAATTGTTGAAAATGGAGTGGAGTTCCCATTTAACTTGCGAACGCTCCGCTCATGCAAGTAATAATAAAACTACGATAGGCCAACTTCTACAGGACTCATTACCTTCTCCAATGCTCACAGCCTTATTGGTTCACTAAAAAGACAAGAGTACAACATGGTGTTCAGAGCGCTGCCCACACACCCCTCAAACAGCTTGGAGGCAATGCATGGCCATGGGCATATATACAGTATAACACCAGAGGGAGACGAATGCTAAATGGTGCGTTTATATAGCACCTTTATCCCAAGCACATTACACAGATGGTGTGCGTTTCATTCACCCAGAGTTTGTGTTCTGCCAACGCTGTACACATTCATACTGCCATGATGGTGGAAACCTTGCAGGCATTGACCTGCTACACATTGGGAGCAATTAGGGGTTCAGAGTCTTGCTCAAGGACACTTCGTCACCTACTCTGAGGGGAGGCAGAGAGACTAAACTGTGGGAACGGTTCCCATCTGTCCGCTCTACTGGCTGCCACCGTCTGACCTTGTTCCCCCAAAATGTGTTTCAAACATGAATGCATTCTACTCTATGCCAAGGGGTTTCAACCTTTTTGATACCAGGGCCCACTATTTATTCAGCATTTGAGCCACAGACCACAGACGTTTTAGCAAACCAAATGGACTCGCAAAGGGTCCATTTGGTTTCATTTTTACACTTTCAAAGAGATGAGATGAGATTCAATTTATTGTCAATACAGTGTAAATACAGTACAGTTAGTCACATCTGGTTAACCAACTTTCCATCATTTAGCTGGGGAACACCTGGAACTCTCTCAAGGACAGAAGCAAAGGAAATCTTTAGTTTGGAGGGGGGGGGGGGTCTGTGGGGCTAAAATGTCCTCAAATGGTGGTCCGTGGCTCAAATGCTGAATAAATGGTGGGCCCTGGTGTGAAAAAGGTTGAAAACCACTGCTTTAGAAACAAGCACCCAAAAACATCAACCATACCAGCAACTATTTACAAGTGATTTTACAGAAAAAAAAGTCAAAAGTTCCTTGTAATAACCAGACATGACAACAACACCACATGAACGGAAGGTAAGCACACACACACACACACACACACACACACACACAAGGAGCCCTTGTACCTTGGCAAGGAAAATTGTCAATAGGGTTTGTAAGTGGAAAGGTAAAAGGTTTCAAAGGATGAGTTGGACAAGGTTCCAACATTCTTACAGCCTCTACTGTATATTATCACACATTATTCACGGCCACATTGAGCATAATCCTTCACGCCTCAGACTGCAGGCATACCACTATTTGATTGACATGCCCACATGCTGAACAGATTCTGAGCAGTGCTGCTGAATCAGTCAGTGGCAGCATTCAGAACGTGAATGCATTGTTGATAACATCTCCAGTCCGGCTGGACACAATCATACTTATAGTCTGGAACAGTGTTTTTCAACCTTTTTCATATACAAAAGGCACACTATTTATTCAGCATTTGAGCCACAGACCACCATTGGATGACATTTTACCCCCACAGACCTAAAACCCAAGTATTTCTTATGTTTTTTATCTACAATTCCAGACTGGATTTCGGATACTTAACAGGCAAACATTGGTCTCTACTCTTAACTTGGGCTATTTCAGATGATGAATATTTGGACCCGCAAGGGTCCAATTGGTTTCATTTTTACGCTCTTAAAGAGTTAAATCTGGTTAACCAACTTTCCATCGCCTGGGGACCACCTGGAACCCTCCCAAGAACCGCTGGTGGTCCCCGGACCACTGGTCGAAAACCACTGGTTTGGAATATACCCGGAATTATGTAGCCTCGGCATGCAAGATGCCCTGGATGTTCAAAGTGGAAAAAAGCAAGGTGTCATTTGAGGTTTGAACCCCCCCAAAAAAGAAGAAAAAAAATCCCTTTCTTTGCCTTTGGCTTTAACGTTTAACTGGGGAAGCCATGACATAAGCACTCTTCTTCAGAGATACTTCCGGGTCCATCGGTGCTTTAAGGTGTTTGAACCGATCTGAGACCGGAGCAAACATTTTACCTCAAAGCTACTGCTCTCCCAAATAAATCTGGCTGCGGCAGGACTGTCTGCCTTGAAGACACTGAATACTATTGCCATTTTATTTCAATGCATTAACTAAATCCTCCATTAGAGCTCGTATTAATTCGGGGGATTTATTCTCTCTACATCATATATTTGTTTCGTCATGGACATTAATAATTCCACTTGTGGTGGAAGCACAAGGACCCATTTTAACCCCCAATGGCTTTTTTCCCCTAGATATTGTTATGTAGAATGAGATATATTAGATATTGCTACAGTATCTACAATGAGTAGCAGATGGGAGCTGGTGCCACTTAGACCTGGACATAACGTTTGTAGAACTACAGAATGACATCGGACTAAAATACCATGAAATACCGAATAAGATGGGCTACATTTGGCGGGCTAGCGTATGTGTGTGTGTGTGTGTGTGTGTGTGTGTGTGTGTGTGTGTGTGTGTGTGTGTGTGTGTGTGTGTGTGTGTGTGTGTGTGTGTGTGTGTGTGTGTGTGTGGCGTGTCCGAGCACATGTGTGTACGCTTGCTTCCATGTGCTGTGCATGACTATACATCAGTCATGTCTCTATGATCACACTCTACAAAGGGAGAGCGGTATGTGTGCGACTGTGCGTGCGTATATGTGCATATGCTTGGCTTTGTGTGTGTATGCGTGTGTACACATGTGTGCCTGTGCACACGTTTTGTGAGTGTGTGCGTGCGCGTGTGCATGTGTGTGTGTGTGTGTGTGTGTGTGTGTGTGTGTGAGTGAGAGACAGTGTACCGAGGATTAGATGAATGACTGTGGTGTAATGTCAGGGTGAGATTACATTGGTACACTGGATCGTGTGATAAGAGGGTGTCTCTGATCAAAGGCTGACTTCAGTTGGATCAACTGCTTAATAAAACACACTATGTGCACACACACACACACACACACACACACACACACACACACACACACACACACACACACACACACACACACACACACACACACACACACACACACACACACACACTCTGTAGTCAAGGTTTTCCTGCAGGGCTTGAATGTCACCACGGTGTAACACACCACAGCTCCCAGACTCCCTGCATTCAGAAGAGAAGCTCCCTTTGTGTTGGTTTACTGGTAAAAGGTAAAAAAGGACTTTATCATTTCTACAGTGGCTTCTATTATCCAAAGCGCTTGACACAATGTGCTTTTAACATGATACACCCTCCACACACCACGGCCATTCACTCATTCACGCAGACGCGGTGGTGGCATGCAGCACCCCGACCATTCATCCACACAGCCATGGAAGAGGCATGCAGTACCTCAACCATTCATCCACACACAATGCCAGAATGGTTGATGAATGGTTGAGGTACTGCATGCCTCTTCCATGGCTGTGTGGATTTCATGGCTGTCCATTCATCCACACACACAGCCATGGAAGAGGCATGCAATAACCATTCCTCAACCATTCTGTTCATATTTTTATCCCCAAGGGATAAAACTATGAACTATTTTTAAACTAAAGAACACATTATACAGTAGGGGTTCCATTTTCGTTACCATCTAAAGCAGGGGTTTTCAACCTTTTTGATACCAGGGCCCACTATTTATTCAGAATTTGAGCCACGGACCACCATTTGATGACATTTTAGCCCCGCAGACCCCAAATCTAAAGATTTCTACTAATCTTCTACATTCTCTAGTTGTGTAGACATTGGGGCTAATTCACATGATGAATATTTTAACTCTTGAGAGTGTAAAAATGAAACCAAATGGACCCGCAAATGGTCCATTTGGTTTCATTTTTACACTCTCAAGAGTTACATCTGGTTAACCAACTTAGCTGGGGACCACCTGGAACCCTCTCAAGGACCACTGGTGGTCCCTGGACCACCTGTTGAAAACCCCTGATCTAAAGCCCTTACCCTAAACCCCTTATTATTGTTTTACTATTTTGAAAACCCTTTTGGAGTAGTTTAGCGGCAACAAAAATGGGTTATAAATGTTCAATTCGAGTTATAGGGGGGAAGTATAATGTATTTATCCATGGTGGTCTCTTCCTGGTGACCCTCCCCCCTCCCCTCATGGCGCCCCAGGAAACCGCCTAGTCTGCCTAATGGCAAAAACACCCCTGATGCAGCACCCCAACCATTCATCCCCACAGTCATAGAAGAGGCATGCGGCAGCAATAAATCTGGCTAGGATTAATTTGTGTACTTGTCTCATTCAGTAGTCATTCAGTTGTGAAAACAGACACTGGGAAAAAAGAGAACACGCTATTATTTATTGATTGATTGAATAGATTATTTTGCTAACAGGCTTTGGGCCAAGCCCCTCAGGCCTGGGCTTGTTTCCATTGTGTTTCCAGTTACCGTTTGTCAACCCATAATTCCCAGTAGGTTTTGCTTATCAAGTCCGATCTCCTCGATCTACTGCATGCACACAGGAGCGTTTAAAACACATAATGTTCTTTAGTTTAAAAAATGTTTATATTTCTATCCCTTGGGGGGCGCCATTTTACTGTGCCTGTCATAGGTATGATGTCACAGAAGGCCTCCAAATTGCTTAGAAACGCCACTGGGTACATAGCCCTACACATAACTGGATTGGCAGTATGCATACACCATCAAAAATAGCCGCAGGGTAGATCAAAGGCTTTGTGTACCAACAACTGAGACAGTTATGTAAAGAATCCTGACAGGCACTCAAAGTGCACTCAAATGAGATGTTCACGTCCTCTAAGTACACTTAAATAAAATTAGACTTGACTAATCATTACAAGACTCATCATAAGACTTCACAATGCCACTGGCATTCACTGGCATGCCACTGCTATTTCCCAGTCCCTGCTTATTACAGATGGATGTGTCCCCAGCCAATGACATCAGGGAACAGCAGTTACCTGTGGTTCATTGACACACTATGTCTTAGATTGACCATAGACCATTTATTGCAAAGCTTTTGCATGTTGGTACGGCGGCATGGCTCTGCTCATGTGATATCGGACGATGTATGAACCGAGTCATAGGTCTAACATCACATTTGATACCTCCAATTACCTGTTACGTAACAGGTGGACGTGTGGACGGACAAACGTGTGCACGGACGGCCGGATGTGCATGGACGGACGGACGGGGCGAAACATAGTCACCACCGGATTAATCACAGACTTGTGTAATCAGAACTAGCGCCACAAGAAGGAGGAGGGGAGGTGACAGACACATTATAATAGCGTGTCCGTGTGTGTTGGGCAGGTGCACGCAAATGTGCATGCAAATGCAAGTGTGCAGGCTTGTGTCTTAAAGGGGAATTCCACTTATTTTCAATATTTTACCATCATTAATATACGAAGCGATGTTGTGTGGACATGGTTAAAAAACTCCCCTAGACTCCCTAGAAACTCCCTAGAAATGGAGGTCTGAAAAAAATCATTAGCATGGTGAAATACATCTTGATGACATCATCAAGATGTGTTTCACCATGTTAATGAGTTTCCTTTTTTCTGAGAGTGTACAAAAGAAACCAAATGGACCCACTAGGGTCCATTTGGTTCACATTGTACACTCATTTGTACATTCTCCCATTTGTACACTCTCACATTTGTACACTGGGATTACCCTTTAAGAGGCACCCCCCACTTCTAAAAGTACCACTATGAGGTGGAGGACATTTGAACACTGACATCCGAACAACACGACACAGAGTCAGTTAGCAGGAAGACTGACAGAGTAGTGACTGCTTATAAAGAACTTCTGATTGAATGTGGACGCGAGAGTGGGGGAGTTGATATGAGAGACTGCTGATTTAACAGAGGCAATCACTGATTGAGAATATGGGGAATTATACAATAAACCTTCTGCCCTGCGTGCCTCAACGAACTATATTGCTTCGAAGCCCGGGATCGAACCGGCAACCTTGTGGTTACCATCCGGTGACTCTACCCCTGAGCCACTGCCACCGATTCTGCTTTGAGTTCCAGAGAAGGAGAGAAGACACAACCTGGTTGTCAGCTCTGTAGCAGACAGTGGCCAGCAAACTAGATCAGACTAGTGAAACACAGTGAAGGTTGCAGCATTTCTAATACCCTTCCACACAGGTCCACATGTTTTGAATCCTCCTAGCAAACATCTTTGTAATTTACTTATTTATGTATTTTTCTTTTTTTATTTCCATAACCGCTTGGAGTTTGCAGCAGAGTTTCCTCCTCTCTGACTTTGCCCTCCATTGGTATCCTTGTGAATTATGCATACGGCTCACCTCCAGAAATTGGGAAATCAATAAACATCGACAATAAACGAACAAGGCCAGTAAGTTCACCATGGTGTCAGTAATAACGCGTGAAGATCGCTTGGTTTGCAACAGTTAAATATATCCTAAGCAACAGCAATAAATCTACTAGGTCCCCATCCTTTTCTTCCTTTCTTCTTTTGCTTCCGCAGTAAACATGTGGAATAGACCGATCAAACAGTGTTGCACACACACTGAAAGATTGTCTATTTCTGTAGAAAATACAAAACTGAAGAATGGCCTTTTCCTAATTGTATACAGGCTAACTATAATGAACTATAGGGAACAACCTTCCATCACCACCATCAGGTGCGAGACAATATTATTCAGTATAGAGCATTGGTTTTCAACCTTTTTCATACCAGGGCCCAATATTTATTTTGTGTTTTAGCCACAGACCACCATTAGATGTTGAGATTAGTCTTTCAGACATTATAATTGGCCCGATGGCCCGAAACAGGTTTGAAAACACGTGCGGACCACCAGATGGCGCCCTATACTGGCCTGATGGGGCCAGTGGTAAAATGCCCTCGTTGGTGCCTGCACATTTGTTGTACAAACTGTTGGTGCGCCCGCACCTTTGTTGTACAAACTGTTGTATGGTCGCCATGACAACCTGTATTAGTCTTTGATCTTGGGTCAAAAAAGGTTGGGCACCCCTGATATACATATTGTATTATTATTTTTATTTCACAATATGTTGGTGTTGTTTTGTAATTGTTTAAGTTTTATTTATATTTTGTTTATTAGCACAAAAAATATTTTAGGCATTCTGCATTGCTTGCTTGCACATTAAAATCCTGGAAGCATTTGTGCCAGCCAGGCATATTGTATAACAGCAGATATACGAGGTGCCACTTTGTGTAAACGTTATAGCTTATGACAGGGGCGGATGTAACATTTCCCAATTGGGGGCAGGAGTCGCTTCGTGCCACGAGCGATGTAGTTGCACCCATACCATTTTCGGTTACAGGATTTATATTAGGCAAGTAAAGCCTCAATAATAACATGAGACATTAGAGATTCATCCAGTCCAACAGAGCTACCTAGGCTTTCTATGGCACATGCAGCTTCCAGCAGGATCCACCTGCAGGAGAAACTGTGTGACTATTAATGTTATCTCTTTAAATGCTGACCCTCTCCAAGAATTCCTATGCATCCGCGCAGAATGATAAATGAAGTCTCTTGATCTATAACGACCATTTATCTTGGTTGTTGGTCTTCATATTGGCTATTTAGCAAATTAAATCTACACAAGCGTGTACACACACACACACACACACACACACACACACACACACACACACACACACACACACACACACACACACACACACACACACACACAGTATATTCATTATAGCAGAAAATGTGTCCAGCTACCTCCCACACAAATGGCAGTCCTGAATAAAGATGGCTCACTATAAAGACCTGCACAGTGCTGTGTGTGTGTGTGTGTGTGTGTGTGTGTGTGTGTGTGTGTGTGTGTGTGTGTGTGTGTGTGTGTGTGTGTGTGTGTGTGTGTGTGTGTGTGTGTACGCGCGTGCGTGCGTGTGTGTGTGTGTATGCTGCCAACGCTGGTATAGCATTAGTGCTCATTCTGCTTACCTTAAAGGTCTTGGCCAAAGGAGTGAGTATATCATCTCTACTCCTTATGTCTGACATCTAAAGCAGCCCTGGGCCAATGGGCCAATGAAATGACTACTGTGATTACTGCCATTTATATACAACAACAAAGAGCACAGTACTACCTGTACAGCCCCTTGTTCACTTCAACAGAGGCGGATCTAGGCATAGGCATGGGGGGGCAATGCCCCCCTAAATGCCCAGTCTGCCCCACCAAACATGATGGCATGCAAAACAACCCAAGATATTTCAGTGCTTATATTTTAAAGTATTTTAAACACTCCTGAAAATGGTATGGTACCATTTTCTTCTGCTCCCCCAATTGGGAAATGTTACATCCGCCCGCTGCTTTGCAATGGTCTCAGTATCCTAGAATGCCTTGCAAGCCAGTCAGGGTTGGACTGGGAGAAAAATTCAGCCCAGTCATTTCTGTGTGAATTTTGGCCCAGATCGGGCACATTTTCACGCAAATTTGGCCAAGACCGGTTCGGTACACCACAAACAGATCAGATAAAAACTCTAACGCCTGCTCCGTCAGCGCGCACACAAAAACAAACAAACAAACAAGCCCTAATACCACCACTTTTACACAACAACATACATGATACAAACCAACAGACAATTACCCAACCCTGTGTTGCTCTCGCTAGAATGATGCTGGCAAAATGATTCAAGATATAAGAGGGGTTTCGTCCCTCGCTGATACAGGTACATTCATCTTTTTATTTGTTATTTGTGTTGTGCACCCCTAGTGGCCCCCTATGGTCGTGGCCCAGCGGGACAGCTCCCGGTATTCTCTATGGCCAGTCCGACCCTGAAGCCGGTGATAGGTCTATTTCTGGTCATTATAAAGTGTCCGCTCCATCACAATGCCCACAACAACAAAGTCATCAAAAAATGGCAAATTAAACGTATAAAACAAATGTTGGTTTTAGCTTGCTCATCTGGGGGAATGACAATGGAAGAAAATACGGGTTTAGCAAGATCCACATTGAACACAATACAAACTCTAACAAAATCATTTTGTCTCCGTTATAGTGTAATCTTGGCTGAGAGGCAAACCTTGGACCTATCTAATGTATCCAATAGGCGTGAGGCCCAATAGAGGGCATGCAGGTGACATAATTGTACCCATAAGTTATGACAGCCTATAGATTCAAACAGAAAAGTTCTACCTGAAAAAAATCAATATTAACAACATCGCAGCTGTACAGACAGTTTGAATTAGTCTCTTTCAAATTGCAAAGTGTTTTCATAACACTCCACCATAGAAACGTTACAAGCTCTGTCAAAAAATGACCTGCATTTGATTCATTTGTGCAAATTCAAAACAGGTGGTACAGCATGAATGGGGTGTTCAACAAGCAGTGCATGTTTCTTAAACAAACACATTGCAGATAGAAAGAGGATAAGTCAAGCTATCTGTACAGCTACGATGTGGGTGTTTGACATTTTAATTAACACAATTAGATAGTACTTTTGGGTTTGAAATGAATGGGCTGTCTATGGGAGGTTGTCACTCAGTCTAGGTGAGGGGGCGTGTCCTTGGGGGGATCCTGCCTGTGCATACTCTCTATAGTGAGCTGTAAGGAAACAGAGCCCTAGTCTACAGCTGGCCCTTTTCTCACTTATACTGTAGACACAGGATCTGACAGCTCCATGGCAGCTCAATGGTAAATCCGGGTTCAAATCCGGGGTAGACGAGGAATGTTCCAGAGCAGCAATACAGTACATGGTGATGAAGTCTTAACATGTACTGTATGTTTTGTAATAATGAAGGACATCTTAAAAGTAACTGCCTTAACTAAAGGTTTCAAGTAATTGCAATGACTTAAGTGTAAATAATAACATGCATTCATATTGTACAAGTCCCTCAAGCTTATTTTTAATGGTTTGAGCCTCAGCCACCACCACTGATATAACCAGTCTTGTCATTTCGATACAAGCCATTATAATGCTGAATACGTTCCAGCTTGGAAAATCAACAAGGGGCGGACGGACACTGTAAACAAAGTGAAAATGCAAATTTGGTAGCGAGGACCGAAGAAGAATTATACAAAGTAGATTGCATTGATGACATCATATCACAAAATCAAACAAGCTGTTCCTGTCTGAGAACAATTTCCATTAAATCTCCTATATGTGAAATGAAAGCCTGACTGTACAAACTTGGTTATTTGTGGGGAGAGAAACACAAGAGAGTACCAAGCAGAAAACAGAATTTCACAAATTCCATGTTATTTCCCCTGAAAAAATACAATTAGTAGTACTCAGTAATAATTAATTAAATTGTACACAAGTACAAGAGCTCCTTTGCATCCCTTCAACTCCATAAGCTCAGTATCGTGGTTTTCAACCAGTGTTCCAGGGACCACCAGTGGTCCTTGAGAGTGGTCCCCAGCTAAGTTGGTTAACCAGATGTAACTGAAACCAAATGGACCCGCTTTGGTTTCATTAAAATATTAAAATGTTCAGCATCTTAATTAGCCCAAGTCTACACACCTAGAAGATTAATGGTCAGTTTGATCTGTATGTTTGACTGTTTTGTTTCCCAAATCCAGCTTGTTATTGTGGACAAAATCAAAAGGAATCTTTAGTTTCGGGGTCTGTGTGGCTAAAATGTCCTCAGATGGTGGTCCGTGGCTCAAATGCTGAATGAAATATTCGCCTCTGGTTTCAAAAAGGTTGAAAACCCCCTGCTGTAGAAGGTACGGTAAACATCTCATCTCCATTTTTTTCCCCGTCAAATTAACGTCACAAATGAATCATTCTACGGCGTCAGACAAAGAGAGTGAAAAGTAGCAGATCCACCCAGCTTGGCGTTTTGGAAATAAATATTATGAGGTTTAGCCCTCGACAGACAGAGATATGATATGACGGCCACATCATTTACCGCATTTACATATAAATTGTTTTCCTGTAGTTTTTCTTGGTGTCCTTGTTTCTGAATCCTTGGGTGTCAATGCGCCGTCCCCATGCACGCCCACATGGCCTGCAGCGGGATCCTTTTATTAGGTGTGTTTTAAGAAGCGTCAGAGGACCGGGTGATGAGGAGGGCAGGGGGAACGCTTTAAGTCACACTGTACGGGTACGGCTTCGGGTGTTTCAAGGCTATTGAAAAATATCAGATCTACAAGCTCATATCGCGCCACCAAGTGGCGCGATATGAGCTTGTAGGTCTGATATTTAAAAAAAAAAAAATCGTGAAAACATCCAGTATGGTGCAAATCTTTGAATATTATTTTCTGTCAGTGCTAATGTTATTAACTCTAATTTTTGCTTCTGGGAGGTCCCTGCTCGGACTACATATTTTCAGATGGGGGATCTTGGAATGAAATATTTTGCGCATCACTGATACAGAAACATTGATTTTTCCGGAAAAAAACTACAATCTAGTGTCAGAAACTACAATTTCGTGCCAGAAACTACATTCCTGTGTCAAAAAATAGAATCTAGTGCCAGAAACTAGATTTTCGCGTCAGAAACTAGACTCTAGTGTCAGAAACTACAATTTAGTGCCAGAAAACTAGATTCCTGTGTCAAAAAACAGAATCTAGAATCTAATGTCAGAAATTAGAATCTAGTGTCAGAAATGACAGGTGAAAATGGGCTAATCTTGTACGGAGAGAGTCATATTGCATTTATTACTGTCCAGAGGCTGAGTTCCATAAAGGATAAAAAAAATGTCACCTTTGTTTGAGTTATAATGTGAAAAATGAAACATGTTAATGACATGGCTCCAATGTGGGTCTTGGTTGCAGTACTACAGGGGGAGTATAAGGTATATTATATGCAGTGATTTCACTTTATTCAAATATCACAGTGTAAACATGAAAGCATGGTTTCATTTTTACACTCTCAAAGAGTTACATCTGGTTAACCAACTTTCCATCATTTAGCATGGGGACCACCTGGAATCCTCTCAGGGTCCACTAGTGGTCCCAGACCAGATGTTGAAAACCATAAAAATCATATCTCTCTATCTCTCCCAGCGAAAGGCAAAAACTTTCAACTATGACATTTCTCTGAAAGAGAACTCCAATGTGGGCAATCAGAGCCGCTTTGACTTCCATTATAAAAAAAATGTTAGAAAGATAGAACACTGCAGAAAATGTGTCAGTGATCGGTCCAGTGGTTTGCGAGACAGACAGAGAGACAGAAAACATTTAAGGGGAGAAAACAGCCAATGCAGTACAGAACTGAATATTGATGCGTATTCTGATCAGCACTTCCTTACCAGAGTGTTGCGACCGTGTTGCACTATTCTCTGTTTGCTGTCTTATCTTTTTTCTGCTGCTGCTGCTGCTGCTGTTATTATCTATGCGTACTGCATTGTCTGAAGGAAGCCAAACAAACACAAACATAAGTTCTACTCGTCTTATGTGCCTGTCTATACACGAGATCTAACAGTGATGTGCAACCTTGAATGCACCTAATGCATAATGTGTGTGTGTGTGTGTGTGTGTGTGTGTGTGTGTGTGTGTGTGTGTGTGTGTGTGTGTGTGTGTGTGTGTGTGTGTGTGTGTGTGTGTGTGTGTGTGTGAGAGAGAGAGAGAGAGAGAGCATGTCATTTTCTTGCTCTAAGGCAGTGGTTTTCAACCAGTGGCCCGGGGACCACCAGTGGTCCTTGGGAGGATTCCAGGTGGTCTCCAGCTAAATGATGGAAAGTTGGTTAACAAGATGTAACTATTTGAGAGCGTAAAAATGAAACCAAATGGACTCACAAGGGTCCATTTCATGTTTACACTCTCAAGAGTTAAAATATTCATCATCTGAATCAGCCCAGGTCTAGAGAACTAGAGAATGTAGAAGATTAATGGTAATTTTGATCTGTATGTTTTTTTTTTTTTTTATCAAGAATGAAAGACAAAAGACATAAAGGGCTGCATTGTCCAAACATCACATAGTTCAACAAGCATTTCATACTATCTCATACAATATCAAACTATGGGCTGAAGGAAAGAAAAACATTTTTCCCATCTTTTATGGAATGTGTCTTATCTTCTTATCTTGCCAATCCAATTGTCTTTCGTGGGTGGATCCTGTTGATACCAACGTCTTATGTTTGACTGTTTTGTTTCCCAAATCCATATTGTGGACAAAAGCAAAAGAAATCTTGAGTTTTAGGGGTCTATGGGGCTAAACCACTGCTCTAAAGCAGGGGTTTTCAACAGGTGGTCCGGGACCACTAGTGGTCCGTGAGAAGATTCCAGGTGGTCCACAGGCTAAATGATGGAAAGGTGGTTAACCAGGTGTAACTCTTGAGAATGTAAAAATGAAACCAAACGGACCCTTGCGATGGTCCATTTGGTTTCATTTTCACACTCTCAAGAGTTAAAATATTCACCATCTGAATTAGCACCACTTAAGAAACTTACACTGTTTTGTTGACAAAATGCAGCCTGGAATTGTGGACAAAATCAAAATAATTCTTTAATTTTAGGTCTTTGGTGTGAAAATGTAATCAAATGGTGGTCCGTGGCTCAAATGCTGAATAAATAGTGGGCCTTGGGATCAAAAAGGTTGAAAACCACTGCTCTAAAGGAAGCAATGGAAGTTTCTTCTACTTTTTTACACACTGTCCATGTATTCATTACTACTCAAGTATCCGAGTAATCAGCATGCAGGGTAATTATCGGTGTGCCTCTTCAGGGGTGATAAAGACCCCGGTGCTTCACGTCGTCGGGGTCTAATCACCCTGTCAGGGCTTATTTCTCTACAATGGCTGACTCACTGTTAATTATCTCATGCTTACGCCTTGCCCGTGACCACGTTTGTTTCCCCTTTCCATGACGTGTGGGGGTCGAGGGCCCCCACACGCAGGCCCCCTGGTGTTAGAGGGATGTCTTTGGTGTTAAGTCACCTCATCACCTCCACGTGACGTCACCATTTGAAAATATGTACTGTATCTATGCCAGGGAGGGAGTCTTTATTTGGTTCCACTGGGGACCCTCCTTCCTTGGTCCAGAATGCGATTTATATGCACTAATTGATCTAAAAAAAAAAAAAAAACACACACAAACGACACTCATACATTTTTTCAGCTTACTGTATAAAGACATGTGACTGTGCCTTTAATTCCCCCCACCCCCTAAATACCGTGCGCGTGCACGAATGCACATGCACCTGCGTATTTTGGACATTATTTACGAGATAACCATCCCAACGTTGGCCAACAATGCTAATTTGGCTATCATCGACCGTGATTAATCAATGTAGTAAAGAAAGGTATGTCTTTACATTCATGGACACTGTAAACAACGTTGTTTACCTTGTTTTCAAGTCGTCTTATCGGCTTTGGCCTTTAAGAAGTTAAGCTGGTCTGTTACCCGAGTCCAATGCATTTCTGCCTAGGTCCAGTCCAGGACTTGTCACTGTTTGCTACGCTCTTCACCAATAAATGGTGCATTTACTGTATTGCCTCTATCCAAGGCGTTTCACGTAGATTGAGTATCACATTTACACACACTGATGGCAGTGGAAACCATGAAAGTCTCGACCAGAAGATCAGGCGCAAATAGGAGTTCAGTGTCTTGCTCAGGGACACTTCGACCTTAACTCTTCTAGGGAAGCCCAGGTTCGAACTGGCAACCTTGCGATCGGGGTGACTCACTAGTCTGAATTTCAACAGCCAGGTTCTACCTGGAAACGGAAAGGCTTTTTTAGTAGCATGACCGAAACAGGGATGCCAAGTGATTAACTCCATCACTGCATGACTGTTCCATTGAGTGATGCAGCTTTGTTCCGTTCATTTGGAATGCAGCGCTGCATGCGCCCTCCATTCCTCACTGTCAGCTGGAATTTAAAGCTCTTGTACTTTTGTATTTACTGTACAAAACCGTTCCTTTCAGGAAATGTACATGGCACTGCCTGAACCAGTATTTACAGTGGATGGATACGCTGGTACCTTATTTCATATCAAGGTCCATTGTTTAATCTGCATTTCAGCCACGGACCACCATTCGATAAGATTTAGGCACTCCACGATCCAAAAGTATAGAGCGTACAATACTTTGCTCTCGTTGGATGAGATTGTTGTCCACAATTCTGTCTCAACACCAATCTTTTCATTGGTTCAATATGTCCAGGGCCAAATTAGCCCCTTAGGCCCAGGGGACCTGGACTCTCAGGGGGCCCTCAAGGAAAACTGGAAAGCACGGCACTAGGTTTAAATTCTTGAAATAGGCTATTGATTTTGTAAAAATCTAGGTAAAAAAAGACAATACGAGTGTAATGCTCTTGGGCATCCCAAAAGCATTACCGGGCCAGAGGGACCTCATTGGGGTTAATCCATCCCTGAATGTGTCATGCACTTTTGTTTTTGTTTGACACTGTAATATGACAAAGTAGGAGATTCAATAAAAAAGCATTACTGTCCAAGTGCCCAACAGCAAAGTGTTTTGTTGCTTGTAAAAGCAGTTGTACAGTGAGTGGGTTTCCAGGCCAAACACACTTCATATTCAATAACTGGCGGCATCAAATATGCCAAAGTAGCGCAGACTAGAAAGCCACCATATAATGTAATATTGGAAAAACAAGCAGAACATTAAGGGTGAAAGGCAGCTTTGTATTCTATTGCATCGATGTGGGGCAGAAACCGTTTTGGACGTCTGAGTTTTCCACACGACTTACGAGTAGCTTATAAAATAAATTAAATGGCTTTGCTACGAAACCGTGGCTGAAGAAAACGAATACAAGGGAACATGACTGCCGCTTGTATAGTGGTTAGTTAGCTTACAGTGCATGCAATACAATGAATGTCAAGTGTTCAACTCGTCACACACGTGTCTACAGCCGTCATGCAGTGGTTTTCAGCCATTTTGATACCATGGCCGACTATTTATTCAGCCACTTGAGCCACGGACCACTATTTGATGACATTTTCCCCACAAAGACCACAAACTAGAGATTCCTTTTGGTTTTGTCCACAATTCCAGGCTGAATTTCGCAGACAAAACAGGCAAACATATCAAAATGACCATTCTTCTACATTCTCTGATTTTGTAGACTTCTTAATTAAGTGGTGCTAATTCAGATGATTAATATCTTAACTCTAAACATGAAACCAAATGGACCCTTGCGTGTCCAATTGGTTTCATTTTTACGCTCTCAAGAGTTAAATCTGGTTAACCAACTTTCCATCATTTAGCTGAGGACCACCTGTTACCCTTGCGTGTCTCTCAAGGACCACTGGTGGTCCCCGGAGCACTGGTGGAAAACCACTGAGTTAATCACATGGATCCTTATGTTCAAACTAGCTGATCTCCAAACATGCATGATAAATGTCGTCACACAATGGTAGACGGCGTCCGTCATCCTACAAACCAGTTGATTTCACCCAGTGGTCCCTGAGAGGATCCCACGTAGTCCCCAGCTAAATGATGGACAGTTGGTAACGAAATGGACCCTTATAGATGTTGAAAACCACTGCTATAAAGCATAGAAGCACCGAATAATAGCACAGGTAAAGGTTTCATGCTACAAGTACTGTATATATTATACTGCCAGTAAGTATTTGGAATAATATAAAGCAGGATGTACCTATAGCTATAACACCAGGCCCAAACTACTGACTCAGCTGCCTCCACCTAGCACCTATAAGGTGACATACAGAACAGTCCTTCAGACTACAAGGCCTTACAGTCACTTCACCGACACATTCGCATTCAGTACAGGAAATCTCAGTTATCACTGGTCTGACCCCAAGCGCCAGGTGGGCGTCTTGCAGAAAATCAAAAAATGAGCCAATCATGCTCACTGGGCCCTGTGCAGAGAGGGCTGATCGACGCTGCGACCATCTTTTCTTTCTTTCTGCAAAACGCTGTCGCCCACCCAGTGCTGGGGGCCAGACATGGTCTGCAGCATAATGTTCATTTACATGACGAGGAAGGTTTACCAGACTATACTAACTATTCGACCCTTATCAGTGGATAAGATCACAGTTATTAGTTGTCATCAGCAGGACTGTTTTGTCTCAGAATGGCCGTGGTCTGCCGACCTAGCTTTCAGTCTCTACCCGGCCCCCAACTGCACTGCGTGCACGTTGCGATGCAGTCCGTACGTTGCGATGCAGTCCGTACGATGCAGTTACACACATTTGGCTACTTTACCGCAATCATTTTGGTCAATACGCACGCCTCTGCTTACCCTAACCATAAACATAACCTCCACGTTGCCACACTGACACAAGGCGGCCAAGCAGCCATGCTGATTGAGGATTTCCAGGTTTTCGTCTCATCAGTGCAACGTGTCAGTCAGCTCCCAGACAACATAACTCGACAGCTAATAAGCAGCCTCCAGAGAAGTTGGTGATAGTGATATAAATATAAGCTCACAGAACACTGGAACAAAAAAAGCAAAGCTGGCCACATGTAGGTTGTACAGTGAGTGAACTATTAGTTTGTATACCAACTAAGGTAGTGGATAAAAGGAGAATTTCAAACTAGAAGGCCAATTCTCTGCAATATAATAATATGAATAATATGCCAAGCGGCACACTTCAGTATTTATTTCGATGGAAATAAGCAAATTAGCACAACACCCCAGTGCCCATTTCTATTCAATTTGATTCATTGAGGACTTGTGGTAGGGGAAATGGCAAATAAGGATGCTTTTATTTTCTTCCTCTCTCATTGGACCCCTTTGGTGGAGACATAACTACAAATAGGTAAGAAAGCCTTCTATTCTGAAATTCTCCTTTAATAACTAGGCTGGCAAGACGCACTCTAACATTTTTTTGGAAGTGACATTGTCATGCTGGCTTGGTCTCAAAATGTGAATTAATCATTCAGAACAAGACATAATAGTAGGAGAGAAGCAGAGAGAATGAATGGAAATATTCCAATGACATACTGTTGATGTCATCAGATTTTTTAGGGAACACAACAAAAAATTGGTAAATGGACTTTATAGCGCCTCTCTAATGCATCTCTAATGCACTTTACCATCTTGTTGTTGCTGTTTTATTCCACCTTATTTGCACACACAAATGAAAAATGGTACTGATGACCAGCAGTGTATATTAAAAAAACATCTATAAGCCGAAAATCATAAAGTGCAGTGCATTGAAACCAAACAGTATATTAAGAAAAATTCAAACACACAAACACATTCCCACACTGATGGCGGAGGCAATTCAGGAGCAAGTTTAGGGGTTCAGTGCCTTGCTCAAGGACAGTTCGAGGCGCATGATGGGACCGGGAACCTTCCGATTTCTATTGCCAAGTGTAGAGGGTCTATTAAGTAAGTTTATGTAATACACCTGCACAATTTGCCCACATTTGAAAGACAGTGACATTGTCACGCTGACATTGAGAAGCCAGTATTAAAATTGAAAACTGAATCAAACCATTTAAAGTGGGATCAATCATTCAAAAGTACGAGAGAGACGCCAAGAGAACAAAAGTTGAAAAACTGACTCAGGTAAAAACTGAGTCTGACCATGGCATTGCGGTGGACATTATTGGCAAATTTAGATGTTTTTGTCATTGCCTTGCAAAATGAATGTATGATATTACCAGAAATGAATAAAGAGCTAATAACAGAGTGTACCAACTGAACCATTCTCAGACTATTACCGGCCTATGTACAAATGGAACCAAATGGGACATAAAAGCTGGTGGTTATTATGACTTGAAAATTAGACCTGGAAATAAAATGTGCATAATCTAGGGCCCTAGCTCTCAGCTCTGCATAGTGGTCCTTGAAATGAAAAGGTATGAGAAGAACCAACGTATTCCATTGTCTCCCCCCTTCCTTCTTCTCTTATTTCACTCCTCGTGCTCAACAAGATGCATGCCCACTTGACGACACTAACAGAGATTATGCTAATGACCACTTGTTTGGGCCGGGAAGAAGAGGAGGAAGAGGGAGAGGGAGGAGGAGGAGGCAGAGCTGTAGTACAACCTTCCACTCATGGTTTACTCTTGCTTTGCAAGCGGAGAGGAGAGAGAGCACCTACATTAATTCCACCTCATTGATTGTGGCAGAGACACAGGGATCACCTAAGCCCCGATCTAAATCAGCGACGCTAATTAAAAGCGCGAGATGAAAAGCAGCCGACACTCGCGGCGGCTTCCAGGACCCCGGCAAAAGGTGACGCGAGGCGCGAGGCGCCGCTTGTCGGCTGCACATGTCGTTGTCGTGTGCGAGGAACCAAGAACGCCACGCAGGAGGAGGAAACGGTTACTGGCGTAGGAGGAGGAGGAGGAGGAAGACATGCAGCCTGGGACGACGCACAGCCCTGCATAGTAATGAAGCCACAATCTCATTGTGTGGTGGAGGGATAAACAGATTTGTACGGGTCTATAGGAAAACCTTTCACTGATGACTATCGCACTTCCCAACGCAAGGACACACAGGCACGTCGCACATGTGTGTGTGCACTGCACATGCACACACACGCACACACACACCCAAACTGACCTCATTTGTTTGGCGTCAGCAGGTGGTAAAAAGGATCTTGCCCAGGTGCATTTATTCAAGGCTTGCAACTTTTCAGCCCAATACGGGGATATGTTTCTCTTCTAAAACGGTAAATAAATGAAACTGAGGTGGTTCACATAGCTACTTTTACCCAAGGCGTTTACAATGTGAATTGCATTCAGGAGAATTCACACACTTGCTCAAGGACACTAAGACACTGTGGGGAGCCTGCAGGCTCAAACTGGGAGCATTTCATTTCTTTCTACTTCACTTTACATCTCTGGGGGTGACGCCACTATGCAACGGGTTGGGGAAAACTTTAGTTTTAGCAAGTACTGCTTTGCACATTTTGATTACTATTAATGTAATAACTTCAGGCGTCTTCAGGCAACTTCGGGACACAGCAAGACGCCTGAAGAAGGTCTTTGACCTAAAACGCTGCCAAAAATTAAAGTGTTCATCTCACAAATGCAGGCGGTGTGCGGTGCACGTCTCTATGCACTGTTGTGCATTTTACTGAATACATTGTCCATACGCTGATCTACAACAGTGGTTTTCAACCAACGGTCCCGAGGACCACCAGTGCTTCCTTGAGAGGGTTCCAGCTGGTCCATGTGTTTTGTTTCCCACATCCATCCTGGTATTGTGGACAAAAGCAAAATAAATCTGCAGTTTTGGGGTCTGTGGGGCTAAAATGTCCTCAAATGGTGGTCCGTGGCTCAAATGCTGAATAAATAGTGGGCCCTGGTGTCAAAAAGGTTGAAAAGCCGTGATCTACAAGGTCACAAACAACTCCACAACAACTGAGTGCAAGTGTGTGTACTTGCAACAACCATGTCCTCTGTACTTGTGAGGGTAAAGTATGGAATGTTGAGGACACTGCGGGCATTTCTCCAGTCGTGGCTCTACATGGGGCATAGCTTTATACTGTAGTACACCTGTATGGCTCACATCCCAGCAGTGCAGCCAGATTTCAGGTGCTGATTGATTTGTAATTCTGTCTTGTTATTTATGCCCTCACTAGTTTACTTAATTCACTGATTCTTTTTGTTGCTCTTGATGTTAATGTCGTTTTGTGCTTTTTGTTTTTCTTTTTTGTTGTGTAATTGCCAGTTGTATTTCGTCATCTCATGAAAAGTGCTCATCATTATTATTATTATTTCTTACAAGACTGAACAGCTCACTACCCTTGATGTACATAGAGCAAAGCAGTGCGGCGCACGCCAGTGCACGGACACACAAGTATTTTCACACGTTTGTAAAAAAAAAAGGTTGAAAAAAGGAAGCACACATCGTCTCCTTGGGAGGGAGCACAGGCATGTGTGGCACGAGCCCCAGCCTTCCTCCTCCTCCTCCTCCTACCCTTCCTCCTCTCTGCTGAGGAACAATCCTCGTAATCCTCGATTTGCACTCCATCGCGCGCCCAAAAATAGCCAATCTACAAGCTCCGTCTTAGTGCATCGATGCATCGCAGAGGCTTGTGTATGTAGATCTTGCTACTTAGCGGCGGCGCGCGACACGGCCATGCGACGAAGCATTAACAGGGCTCTTCTCTCTCTCTCTCTCTGACGCTGCATATTGTGGCAGGTTGGAGCCGACTGACTTCACACCACATCTGGCTCTGCCCCCGCTCTGCCCGCAGAGGGCGAGGGCGGCAGCACCTCGACATGTCTGTCATATCCCTCCATCCCTCCCTCCATGCCCGCTGACGCTTTGCAGAGCCGTGCGACAGCTAGGGCCCCCGCCTCCGCCCCCACCCCGATCGTGAATAATGAAAAATGGGGGCTTTTCAGGAGCAGGGTATAGACGCCGGTCTTATTTTTCTCATATTATTTCTTTTCTTCCCTGTCAGATAGCTCTCAGGATTCGGGTGGCTGCGTGCGTGGTGAAGGGAGAGAGTCAGGAACCCTTGCTTATTTTTTTTATTCTGTTTTGCTTTTTTTTTGGTTTTGTTTTGTCGTGCCGTGAAAAGGTATTCAGTGCGAGGAGCCTGTGTGTACATCTGTCATGTACGCCGTCGGCAGCCAGTGCGGTGAATGGTTTCCGGCACACATGCATGCACACACCAGATGGATAGATGAGACATATAGGGAGCGTTAATGATCAAGCCAGTCGCTAGATGCAGCACAACAGTTTCAAAATACAGGTTCCTAGGATTATGGACTGAATTAGCCTAGTCCAAACCCTTGGACACAGGACTGTGTCTCTTGGTCTGGCCTTTTATTGTCAACCTCTGATTTCCTTCGCTACCAAGATGTATTCAAAGGGGAACTCCACCCATTTTCAATATTTTACTATGCCATTGATGTACCTTAGAGGTGTTGGGTAGACATGATAAGAAAGTTCCCCCATTCTGAGTTCCCAAGAAATGGAGGTATGAAGAAAACCACTAATCTGGTGAAACATCTTGATGACATCATCAAGATGTATTTTCACCATGTTAATGGATTTCTTTAGACGCTTCTTTTTTCTGAGAGCGTACAAATGGAACCAAATGAACCCGTTAGGGTTCATTTGGTTGCATTTGTACACTCTCAGAAAAAATGTTGAAAATGGGTGGAATTCTCCTTTAACCAATGAGAGTCGGAGTTGGGGGTTGGTGTAACGACCAATCCGAACAGACGCAGCTGATTGGCCAGCAGCCCTGTCACTCAACAATACAACAGTTACACTGTTAAACAACAAAGGTGGCGAATGCAACTGTGGTGAATTGCGGACGTATCAATCTGTTCATTAAACCGACCCATGACAACTAGTTTCTTTAAAGAAGTGTCGGGTTGTATAAACATAATCATCCGACAAATTTTACTGCTTTTCCTAGTATCGCTCGTTGGCGATATCCTAGTAGCGCTCGTTGGCTGTTTGTGTGGTTGACAAACACGCTTGCCCATTAGCCTCATGATTGACAACAACCTCTGTTTTCTTTGGTATGAACCAAACCCCTCCCCCTTAAAGTCTCAGAGACAGCGGACAATTTCAGACTCAACTTCAGGAAGCTGAACTTGAGTCTGATAATCAGGCTAGGACTGAATACCCGAAGACCTGAATGGAAACAAAAGGACTTTGTTTTGAGGATCCCATTGGCTGTGTGTGTGTGTGACTGTACTCTGTACTATTACATTTCTGGTAATAAAGCGTTCAGTCAATCAATCAAAGGGTACGAGAAATATGATATACAGCAACACAAAAGTGAACAAAAGCTCATCACACAAAATGTCATCAACCATAGTGAACATTGCAAACACATACTGTCATTGAGTGTGACTGGTTGAATTCATGGTATAGCCGTCTTGTATGAATGCTACTATAGACAGGGGTGTATCAGTCGCCTCACGTAACAGCACAGCGTTGCGGCATTTTGTTTCACACGGTACAACTATTCATAAACATTCAAGGACACCAGAACACAGTCCCATCGATTCATCGTTTGAGTATCTCAATGATTACTTTGAAAGGCAGGTTTACAGGTGAATCCTCTGTAAGCATACAGTGGGCATGCAGCATGGTAACACTGGTACTATAAGCACCATAGCAGTTCCAGTAAAGCTGCTGCTGCCAGTATCTGCATGCAACAATGCCTCAGCCACTAGTCGAAAGAACATAATGATCCTGTCCTTCAAAACAAACCTTTAGGTACAGCTTCTATATATCCTATAAGGCATGCAGGTATTCCTCGAGGAGATTTACAAACAAATGATCGCATGAAAATAGAACAGGAATGCCGCACACAGACTGCATTTCAGTGCTTTATTTTAAATGACAGACGTTTCAGCTATCCAAATTTCATTATTAAAGAAACTAATCAACAATCAGATTGTTGTTTCCCCACGTCAAAATCAGCACAACCATCACTATATTATATTCCTTCCAATTGGAGATGCATCCAACTGATGAAGATTTTTTCCCACACACAAGGACACTAGGGGACATTTGCATGTACAAACACCTTCTCAACTGCATGATACAAATTGCACAAACACCTTAACAAACACACCATATAATGCACACAGAGGCATGCGCAAAAACACCTTCACAACATGAAACCTGCAAGAACACACAGTCAGTCACAATAATGCAGCAGAGAGAGAGAGAGAGAGAGACTCAGAGCCCTGGCCCTGCTGATGCTGCTGCTGCTGCTGCTGTGAGACTGTCTGTGACACATGAAAAATGTTATGATACAGCTCCACGTTACCCCGTCCTGACGACAAGAATAGATGGGGTTGGGGCGAGGGCTATACGCGCACGCACGCACACACACACGCACACGCACACACACACACACACACACACACACACACACACACACAGGCAAGCAGGGGCCAGAGATGCTCTTCTGTGAGATACTGTACTGTAAGCCTGTGCACACACACTCACAGCCAGGTTCACATTTGCATACATAAACATGTGCATAATACGCATTATGTATGCACGCACGCACGCACGCACGCACACACGCACGCGTGTCACACACACACACACACACACACACACACACACACACACACACACACACACACACACACACACACACACGCCAGGGGCGGATCTAGGCATGGGCATGGGGGGGCAATGCCCCCCTAAAAATGCCCAATCTGCCCCACCAAACACAATGGCATGCAAAACAACCCAAGATATTTCAAATTAAAGTGCCTATATTTAAAATGATGTGAAACACGCTGTGACACCACTAAACCAACAGCATTTCATCACTGAAAACAGAAAACTCTCTGAGTCAGACCTTTAGCTTTATGCATGCTGCGTGTCTGTTGCAACTTCAACAACAACTGATGGTATTATTGATGCTTTACTTGACTAATAAAAGTCCTGTAACCGAAAATGGTATGGGTGCAGCTTCATCGCCCGTGGCGCGAACCATTTTCTCTTGTCCCTCCAACATGTTCTCTTGCCCCCCTAAATGGGACATGTTACATCCGCCCCTGATGCACGCACACACAGACAGACATACACTGCAGATGAGTAAGGGCATACATTATTGCCGTTATTTAAGCGTTCAGATGGGTGGGCCAACGCGCGTTTTCAAAGCATGTTCATTCCAACGATCAAACGAACATCGATTGTGTTCCGTCTTGGATCAATGGCAACCAGCGGAGTACACTTTAGGTTAATATTTAATGGTATCAGTATGAAAGGGGAAAAAACATCAAGGTTTTAAATAATTAAATACCATTAGATTTGTATGCATAAATGTCTTTAAATATTAACGTTACATTATCATTAAAATCATAGTGTTTTTTGCCAACTATTTGGTGTCCTACTTGAGATATCCTCACGGCCCGCAGATGGAGAATAGACTATTTTACACACACTATGGCATTAACGACTTGAATTTTTTTCAAGTCGACTTGTCAGACAGTCAAGTCGAAGTTGTATCGATTTATCGTTTTATGGCGCGGGGGGGGGGGGGGGGGGGGGTCCGTCGTGGTGGTTCCCCGAGGGGGGGTGGGGATCAAATGGTGCCGCTATATGCCGGCGCAGTGCTTATACAAAACACATCGCGAGGCTACGCATGGCGCATGTGGCAAGCTTAATATGAAAACAATATTGGCACACAGCGCAGCGTCCACTCCCAGGCCAGCCATAAAAACACATAGGCTAACATTATCAATACACAGCACTGAGCAGCCCACACATTAGAACGCAACAGAAGACATGATCGTTCTAACAGCAGCCACATCAGAATACGATCCATTTACAAGAAGCCTCCTCCTCCACCACCATATCGCGCCGCGTTTCTTTTCTGTTCTATTCAGTAAATTAATGAGAATGACGCGGACAGAAGCATGTGTCCCGTGCGTCGCATGCGAAACGAGGAACAAGACGGCCACTGCACTGTAACACGGGCGGGGAGGTGGTGGTTGATGAAGTCCTGTATTCCTCTGACACTGTTTGCTGTTCGATCTGATCCGTGTACGCAATGATCAGTGGAACGCCGCGCGCCCAACAGAAGACATGATCATTCTAACAGCGGCCACATCAGAATACGATCCATTTACATGAAGCGCCCTCCTCCTCTTCCACCACCACCACCACCACCACCATATCGCGCCGCGTTTCTTTTCTGTTCTATTCAGTAAATTAATGAGAATGACGCGGACAGAAGCATGCGTCCCGTGCGTACTACGCACGGGTGGTGGTTGATGAAGTCCTGTATTCCTTTGACACTGTTTGCTGTTCGATCTTATCCGTGTGTACGCAATGATCAGTGGAACACCGCGCGCCCAGAGCGCAAGATCGCGCTGCGTAAGATTGGTAAGCCTTAAGGCTGAACTCCGATAGAGTTGCAAAGGAAACTTCAAAGGAGACTTCTGTCCGTGAGTGACAGTAACCAATATTACAGTTGAATTATATACACACGCGTCGCACACATAGAGAAAGAAAAAAGGGGAAAACAAAGGTAAATGTTTAATTCCTCCTCTTTACTCCTTTCCCTCGGAGGAAGGGAAAAAAACAACTTATCGACTCGTGCTTTTTGGAGTCGACACGTGTTATGCAAATCGATGCATCGATGTATCGATTTTTTGGTTAAAGCCCTAACACACACACACACACACACACACACACACACACACACACACACACACACACACACACACACACACACACACACACACACACACACACACACACACACAACCTCTCCCTATTGTATATACTGTACTACCTTCTCACTCACATCTAAAAGTCTCAGTACTGGTGTAGCCTGGATCCTAGCCTGATTTGCTGCGTTCCGCACATCTGAAAAGTCACTTGGCAAATCAGTCTGGCCAGAGCCTGCTTGACTTGCTTTTCCCTGACGTCACCTGTTACGTAGCCACGTTGTTTCTGATTCGATAGTGTTCAGAGACCAATCACAATCCTTGAATCCGTCTGCATTACAACACTCATATGGGGATAGGCTCCTGGCCAGACTGATTTGCCAAGTGACTTTTCACATGGGGCAGACTCAGTGACGCAGTGAATTAGGTTGGAACCCAGGCTAACATTACAGTGCATTTCAGCTCAGTACGGTACAGCATATACACTACATTACAGCAGTGGATTTTCAACTCAGTAGTCTTGGGGTCATCAGTGGTCCTTGAGGTGGTATCAGATGGTCCCCAGCTAAACAACGGAGAGTCGGCAACCAAACAAACCCTGAACTTTAACACTGGAAAAGGTGAAATGAAACCAAAAAATAACCTGCACGAGTCCATTTGTTTTCATGTCATGCTCTCAAGCATTACATTATTGTTAAACATCTGCATTACTAAGTCTATACATACTGTATATATGGAATGTTGAAGAATTTTTGTTTTGATCTATGTTTGATGAAAAGCATGGCTTTATAGACAAAATCTGTGGTCCATACTCCATAGTTCAAATGGCCAATAAATAAATAATGGGCCTTGAAATGGAAAAGGGTTGAAACCGCCTGCATTACATTACAGTACAGTACAGCTCAGCATATAACAGCAGCACATTGACAAGAGGTGATGAGGAGTTCAGAACAGTGGAGTGAGGAAGAGGAACACTGTGGATCTCTGTGTCAGCAGGACCCCCCAACACCCTGCTGGCACCCAACTGGACTGCCAGATCCCACCACCCACACCACTGGCACCCAAATCCTGTAACTGAAAATGGTATGGGGGGCCTTCATCGCAATGAAGTCGCCCCCATACCATTTTCTCCTGGGGCCTTGTGGTAGGCCGGAGGTCTATACCACAAGGGCCCAAATAATTGCCCAGGATAATTAAAACCTGCAATTCAAAAGGTCCAGAAATCACCAGACCCCCAATTAAAAATGTTACTGTACTACCCTACGTTTTCATCACGCGTTGAAGCTCTTGATGACTGGTTTTAATTATTATGGATAATTATTTGGTAGGCCCAGGCCCAGGCCTGGTGGTATAGGTTTTCAGAACAACCACAAGGCCGCAGACCTGATTTGCTGCCATCCAGCCAATGAGCACGGCCACACAACTGATTTGCTGCCATGCAGCCAATGAGAAGACTTAAGCCATAGCTGGTTACACCACAGCGATTGAGAATTGCATCCATTGACTGTTGATGATGGCGTAACTGGCCTTCCAAAATCCTTTAAAGACATGTAAGACGCTTCAAGGGCGAAGAAGCGACTGTAGGACGGTGGCCTGTCATTGAACAAAAGTCGACAACACTGTTTTCATTTAAGTTTGTCATTCAACAAAAGCTGGCAATGCTTGCTCATTGCGATGATTCAAGAATGTGCACAGTGAAGTGGTCCATGCGCACATCTTGATGTGAGTAATGCATAAATATTATCATGAAATCCATAATTAATCTGTCCGATTCAGTTAAACACACTGACAGCATCATAGGCAACTGCATCATAGGCAAGCATTACAGGGTTACAGCATGGGGTTACCTGTGACGAGTGTAGGCTTACAGTGTGACGAGCTTCACCCTGGTGTTTATACTGTACTAAGTGTCACTATAATAACTGTTCAGGAGATAGAGGTCGGGAGTATATGTGCGCACAGGGGTCGGTAGTTCAAGTCGGCAGTCGACAGAGTGCAGTTCTAGTTGTTCTTGCACTTAAATTATAAGTTTTTTAGAATATACTTAGACACACATTAATGGCATAGTACTGTGCCATTTAGCATGACATTATGACATACCCCACTAAGTATTCACAGTATTTTAATATGATGTTCATTTACAAAATGATGAAAGATGGACATTACAGGTTCCTGCCTGGCAGCATGATATGTTTTGTCAAACTTTACATATACAATCTGAAAATACATGCCACGGTAGGATTTAATGCCCCACCCCTGGTACCCCAATGTATGTTGTAGAATTGCTGTTAATTTAACTCTGAGAGTGTACAAATGACATGCCCACTACATATACAGTAGAAGACAAGGTTGAAAGTGGTACAAAAGAATTCAGACAAATCAGCTGCATAATTGATGATACTGATGCTGTGGAAAAAGTCAAATAATGACCGATATACTGTTTGTCATATGTCTGTATATTGACCACTTTCAACTCAGTATCCTGGTTGTTTTGAGCACATCGTGACAGGTGAAGCCCCCATCCCCACTATCCCCGCTACACCCACACACACACATACACAATAAAATGTCAATAGTTAATAGTGGATCTCCAAGCTTGTATTGTATTTCTGCCACTTCTTCTGAAACACTGCCGGCAGTTCAAGCCTTTCCGATGATTCAGATAGCAGCTGAAAACATGTGGGAGGCGGCCGCCATCATTATTCTAATCAACTATACAGCCGACTGCAACTTTTGACCCTTTTTTTCTTGTTTATCTTTCCCTGCCTGCTCCTCCTCCTGACTCATCGTGTGGGACACGGCCTCTAATGCCAGCCTGCATGACATTTGTTCTGTTAAGAAACTGAGGCGTGTTTTTATTTCCCTTTCATCTCCCAGCCTCCACATCTGCTGACAGTTGACGTTAGGCTGAGAGTAGCCCGGTTCGCTCCCACCATGCATGCAGCCTTTAGGCTGAGCCTCGGCTCATCTCCCAGGAGTAAAGCCTGCAGTGCTCACGACTATATAGAGCACGACTGGTGTCAGAATCTGGAGTCTGATGCTCGACTCGATTTTGTCCTAGAACGGGGGTTTTCAACCATCCAGTATTTGAACATGTGACTCGAAAAAGTGGTAGGACTTTTCAAGTTTGTTTCAACAATTTACATTTCATGTCAAGGGACCACCCCCCCCCCCCCTCCCCTTTCAGCTCTGGCAATGATTTATATAATCTACATTCATTTCGAGGACCCCCCAGGTTAGTCCTGAATTAGGCTTTGGACCCCTATTTAATTTCATTTCTAACTCTCGTACCCCAATGTATATTGTAAAATTGCTGTTAATTTAGTGTACAAACCTGTTCACAAATGACATACAAATAAAGACAAGGTTGAAAGTGGTACAAAAGAATTCGGACAAATCAGCTGCATAATTGATGATACTGATGCTGTGGAAAAAGTCAAATAATGGCCGATATATGTCAGCTAGACTGCATGGAATCTAATAGTGACCTAATGCAGAGTGTGTCTATACAAAGCCAAGACTTACATTGATGTTAATTTTGTTTGTACCTCTCCTTCAGTTGCTGTACACTTGTACATGTTCATGTTCATTTGGTTATACAGTAACTAGTGCTGTAGTCAAGACCACCTAAATGGAGACCAAGACAAGACCAAGACCTAGGGGGGTCGAGACCAAAATGAAACAGAGACAACCATGTTACTTGGAGAGTCGAGTTACTTGGAGAGACAGAGACCAAGACCACTGCAAGAGGCAAGACCAATTCAAGACCAAGACGTTATTTTCTGTGCTCCATCCATGCCTAAATTCCCTCTGTATTTGTGGACTGCTAGTGATATGCAAGACAAATTGAGGGCGAGACCAAGACAAGACCACGAGACAATGAAGTGTGAGTGCAGAGACCGAGAGAAGACATGACAATTTGAGGGTGGTCTTGAGACTGTCTTTCAAGACAAGACAATGTCTCGAGAACTACAACACTAGTTACTGTATAACGATCAATCATTTAGCTAGAGACCACTCCCGGACTGTTCAAGGCCCTAACATGTAGAACCACTGCTTTTAAAGAGAGATTAGGGCAGACTTTTCCCCCCGGAAGCACTGACCTTTCAATGTCTGTAACAAACTTTTAGCCCTTTTATCCCACTGCAACAGCAAAGAGTTTATTCTGCTGATGTTGGGGGCTGCAAAATCAGCAAGACGGGAGGCCTTCCAACTCGGCAAAAACCTGGACAAGAAAGCCTGGGCTCTGTCATTTGGAGTATGACTGGTCTCCCATAAACCACCACAGTGGAGAGAGAGAGAGAGAGAGAGAGAGAGAGAGAGAGAGAGAGAAATAAGGGCCAAAATTCTCCTCCACCATGGCGTTCTTTGCCAATACCTCGCGCAGGCCGTATACTGACAATGCAGCCAAGCTCATTGAGCCAACGGTTCATCTCTATGAGCCTACAGAGCATTTCAGACTGCTCTTTCATTCCGGCTGCCATCCGGTATTATAATGAGTATTGGAGCGCCGGCGCTCCCCATAAATGGCCTGATAGATGTGCTTTGGGAAGTAGCAGTTCTATTGACATGGACCCTGTACTGTATACCGTACAGGGTTCGACAATATAATTGGCCCGCTGGCCCCCGATGGTTTCAAAACCCCTTCGGACCACCAAATGGCGCCACTCACTGGCCCGATGGGCCAGTATAGAAAAATACCTCTTAAAAATAAATAATAAATACAGTTTTATTTCACAATATATATATATAGAGAGAGATTTGTTTTCAACTTCATTTATATTTCGTTTATTAGCACAAAAAACAACCGCATTTACGTTATGTGATCTCAAACCCAAGTCGCCTGTTGTGTGCGCACCACCGTCTGCATGGAACAGTGGCTACGCAGAGCTATACAGCTGACTTGGCTGGCTCTCGTGTAAGCCCGCTCCCCCCGTTCACTTGCAGCGCACTACTGTAGAGAAGAGATGCAGCTACTTGTTCCCGTTCTAAAATGTTCTTAAAACCCCCGCCCCCATCTCACAACCGGGCATAGACCGGCATAGCTCACAAAACACTTATTAATACTATCATTACTATAGCGTATGGTGTTTGCAGACCTCCTCATTTCTGCCTGACGCGCAACATGCCCTCAGCTCAGCATCTCGCATGTCACAATGCGACAGCAGTCCTCCACCTCAAAATATGTTTAATTCTGCCATACACAGCCTATGTGCAACGATTGTTCAGACTGCATTTTCTCTCACACGTTGTCCTGTATCTAGGCCTACGTGTTGCACTGCGCATTGTATAAGCACGCACTTACCATACTGAATCCAAGCGTCTGTCAACAGCGCATTGACCACGCGCTCCGATCGAAAAAAGTTTTGAGATTGCAAATGTCCCATTCTCTGTTTAAGCGATTGCTTTAATTCCGACTTGTCAATACAGTTTATATTTTATATATTTTATATTCCATTGGGTATAGGTATACGTTTTTATATGACTTCAAACTATATGAAGAGAGATAGCCTATATGTCGTCCTTTGTATCTGCGCAGCTTAGAGACACACGTGCGCTGCGTGTAGGCTATAATTGCTAGGGGCTTTCCCAGTGCATTGGATTGATTTGAAAAACTGATCACCATGTAAAAACCTCAATCGAACGAATATACTGTACATGATTGAGGCTATATATTACAATGTTTTAAAATAAAAACAATGTTTTAAAACCAAATATACCCTTACGGGTCCATTTGGTTTCATGTTTACACTCTCAAGAGTTAGAATATTCATCTAAATTAACCCTACAAAATTAGAGAATGTAGAAGATGAATTGTCACTTTGATTTACTGTTTGCCTGTTTTGTTTGCAAAAGTCCAGCCTGGAATTGTGGACAAAAACAAAAGAAATCTTTAGTTTTGGGATCTGTGGGGCTAAAATGTCACCAAATGGTGGTCCTTGGCTCAAATGCTGGATTAATAGTGGGCCCTGTTATCAAAAAGGTTGGAAACCACTGCTTGTAATGTATCACAGTTATTTGTTTATTAGCTGCAGTAGAAAAGTACAGTTTATAATATGGTGCATGTATGCCAGCATAAGCCCATTGTTAGCCTTTACTAGCCCTGGATCACTATCTAATGCTCTCTATTTTATAGATATTTATTTGATATACTGTATATTTGTCCTGAACAGTGAAAAAATACAAGTATTGCTTTTTTGTCCAAGAAGGGGCAGAGAGAATTAATGCTTCATGTATATTAAAATGTTATGTTCGATCAAATACATTTAAGGCTGTAGAAATGTATAACTACTTGTTATGATTATTTATATATTATGTTGGATGCTGGCATTCTTTCACCCCTTGCTTTAATTATTTTAAGCATTATGCATTGTAGGGTCAGCTTGCTGAGCGGTCTGCCGGTTTTGACCCCCGTGAAAGAGTGTTGTTATTACTTGAATGATCAGCATTAAGTGCTATTGAATCGAAAGTGGTCTTTTTTTTGCAAACTATGGGGATCGATTACCTGGGCCAGTGGTTACAGTTGTGGGGCCAGTGATCCTTAAAAGCCACTGGCCCGAAGGGCCAGTGGCAAATTTCCCTTATTGTCTATCCCTGCCGTATACTATATGGTCCATGGCTCAAATGGCAAATAAATAGTGGGCCCTGGTGTCAAAAAGTTGAAAACCATGCACTGCTTCATATAAAAACTAAAAAAACACCCTAGCAGAGCTGAATACGGCCCTGCGGGTAGTTCTCTTAAAAACCTTGAAAACTGTTTTCATACTGAATAAAAACTTTTAAAAAACGTATACCACGTTATAGTTCATGCCGGAACACATCAATTGATACAGTACATCACTGATTGAGTCAAGCATTCAATCTAATCTGAAAGCTAAAACAAGAATTGACAATTGTCAATGAATTGTCTGTGTTGCGTCGGAGGAAAGGCAAAAGCACTTGTTAAAAAAGCACTTGTTACGCGGAGGAAAGGCATTGCCTTTCTGGTCTCCCCTGGTGGTTTAGGGGAGTACCATAGCTCTGGCTATGGTGCAAAACTCATCCCATGGTTCAGGGGGTCGACTTGCAACATAATGGGTAATCCTCATGCAACCTTTTGACCAACCTCTTGGACACTGGGACCATTCCATTTCCTCCATCTCTAATCTCCCCAAGCCTATTTACTAGGCAGCCTGTAGCTGCCAAAAATGGGCTTGTGGTCTTGTTTCCATCCGGGTCCTATACGTATTCAAACCATCCTGACAACAGGGGCGGTTCTAGGCATGGGCATGGGGGGCAATGCTCCCCGAAATGCCCTAACGGCAGTCAACAACCCACATTTCAAAGATATTTCAAATTAAATTGCTTATATTTAAAATGATTTGAAACACTACTACTGTTACTAACTAACTACAGTTTGTGTCAACACTAAACCAACAGCATTTCATCATTGAAAACAGAAAACTCTCTGAGTCAGACCTTTAGCTTTATGCATGCTGCGTGTCTGTTGCAACTTCAACAACAACTGATGTTAATATTGATGCTTTACTTGCCTAATATAAGTCATGTAATGGAAAATGGCATTGGTTGCCGATGAAGCCGTCGCCATACCATTTTCTCCTGCCCCCACCCCCTTTGGGAAATGTTACATCCGCCCCTGACTGAACAAGCTCTTTGAATTGTAGGAATTTAGGCATTAGTTTTAGTTTCACTCAGTTCCACAGACAAACTATCAAACCGGCTCTACAAGCAGACCCCGGCTGGCTCCAAGATTGGTTCACCAACAAATCTGTCACGAAATTGTGAGCAACGCCCATCTGTGATCATTGATTAGCGTTTCCATATACCACATTTCCTGGTGAGTTCACCCATGAAAACAAAACGCTTGCTGTGTCCGATAGCTACTTTTTAACTTTAAGGACGGGAATCCATATTTGGATTCTGTACAGTATTATCTTTTTTGATGCTGATATCTAAATATTTCAAGTTTTTCAGAAACCTTAGGTCAGGCCTAAATGGGTTAAAGGTGGAATTAAACGGAGAAGGTCGGCATTTTATTGTGAATCCCACCTGAATTTCTAGCGCATGGAGTTTCTGAACCAATCAAAATAGAGAAAGACGGCTCTACTCTGAGCTTCTAATACACGCAACACACAGACTGTTTGTTTACAATAGTTACCATACTCAGCTCTGACACTTTACTGCTATGTGACTTACTTCTACCACATCTTATTGTTTCAGATATACATTATATACTGCAGGGCTTGACACTAACACTTGCCCGGGGCAAGTAAAAAAAATAGTGGGGCAAGTGAAGACTGCTACCTGGTTGCCCAATCGGGCAAGTGTGCAACTTAGTCCGCTATAACACAACACAAGATAAATTTGTCTTGAAGGCAGTCATTGCACTCTGCCTCTGTGTCTTTCCCTGTTTTCTAGCTATCTCTACCTATCTCTCTCCCAGGTTCATTTGGTTCCAAACTATCATTTTGCTGGGGTCAGGGACCACTGGGTCTGTGACCACTATGGGCTAATTAAGATGATGAATTTTAACTCTTGAGAGTGTAAAAATGAAACCCAATGGACCCGCAAGCGTCCATTTGGTTTCATTTTTACCTTCTCAAGAGTTACATCTGGTTAACCAACTTAGCTGGGGACCACCTGGAACCGTCTCAGGGACCACTGGTGGTCCCCGGACCACCTGTTGAAAACCCCTGGTTTAAAGCACCCAAGTAGGAAGTAAACTTAAATGTAAAATTTACAATATATTTTTGGGGGGCAAGTGACCATGACCTGAGGGCAAGTAGAACCTGACTTGCACTTGCCCAATGGGCAAGTGCCTCAGAGATCTTAGTGTCAACCCCTGTATAATACTGTATATTCTATAACGTGATGATTAACTTTAAACCGAGTAATACACTGTCTGGATGCCAGAGTGGGATTAGAAACAATATTTCTGATTGTAATCAAGACACCTGTGTTTGTGGAAGACGATTCACAGCTTAATTTATATTGGCTTAAACTGATGTGGGCCTCTACATGTCATCACACAGTAGCAAAACATTTTTTTTTCTTTTTTTTTAGCGTGCATTGTTGGGTATGCCCAATTGCCCATATAATGATCACGGAAGTGTGAAGAAACGTATTTTTCAATTCACTGGGAGTTTAAATTGTCACTTAACTGTCATCCCCTCAGGTTGAGATGAGCCGACGCACACACACACACACACACACACACACACACACACACACACACACACACACACACACACACACACACACACACACACACACACACACACACACACACACACACACACACACACACACACACACTACAACATACAGTAGCTCTAAGTGGTTTACGCACAGAGCCCTCCGGGAAGGACACGAATAATGAAAACCACCAGAAGACAAGAGAACAAGGCAAACAAAGAAGGCAGCATTAAATATGAAAAGCTGGTGCTATTAAGCTGAAACACAATGACACCCGTATACCACTGTACGACGTGACAATGAGTGACTGAAGAATTACAGACAAACTCGCGGGGGGAAGAGCGTCAGAGCGGGGCGCTTTGCGGCAGCTTAACATGCTAGACTGCAGTCAGATATCACATGAAACAAAAGGAGGGAAGAACAGCGAGCGTGACGCGCCGCGTGTACACACAGAGGCGGGCGTTAGTCAGACAGGATGTTTCGACTCCTCTGGCTCCCCGCGGTGTTCTGCCGATCGATTTCTAGAGGGCAGTGCTTCTTTTTATCAGGGCCTACCGGTAGAAGACCTTCAAAGCCCACGCGTCTGATCCGACTGCTTACACAGTGTAGCAGCGCGTTGCATTTTCAGAGCGTGTTTACTGCAATCGATCCCAACAAACGATCGCGCCGGGGCTTGGATCGTTGGATCTAACGCGGTATAACGTACTGTATAGTGAGTGTCCACGGCCGCACCCATCTGATGACCGCTTCAGTGGTCACCTTTGGTCACCAAGCTCAAAAGTCTAAGAATCGCTGGTCCTATAGGTAGAATGTGCTGCACCAATGTCGCTCTGCGCAAAAAATGTCCTTTGACATCTTTTTTTGTCATACTGTAAATTGAAATCAATCAATCAATCAATCAATCAATCAATCAATCGAAATCAATCAATCAATCAATCAGTCTACATCAGGTTGGCAATCTCATTTCGCTATCAAATCGTGTCACTTCCCACTAAGACTGCCAACATTCATCGTTGAATCGTAATCAAATCGATCATTTAATTAGTTGTCAACTCATTTATTAATCGATTCATCAGATTGGAAACTTAACCACAGTTTTTCAAGCGTTATGTGTAACTAAACTAAAGAGGAGAGAGCCATCTCTAACACTAATTATGGCACATAACAATGATGATGCTTGAATATTCATTCATTGAATATTTATTTTTTAATGTGCCTATTTTAAGAGTACTATTTTAAGAATACTTCATTTTCGACTAACACCTGTATGCAGTCAGAATAAGCCTAAAGATTAAGAATATCTCTAAAATATAAAGGTAATCGAAAACTGTTGCAATCGATGTATCGTTTAAATAATCGGCATGAATTCATTATGAAGGTTGAAACTTGTATTTTCAAACAATTATAGCTTACCATTCAACATGTGACCAACAGACCTCTGTTTTTTTTTTGCTGTATGGGGGGTGCATTTATCCCAAGTCTACGAAATGGGATATAGTGAAACATATCTGTCGAGAATTCAGTGAAACATGGTGAAACGTGAAACTGAATCAGCACAAGTTAATGTCTTTAACCATATTATACACCTTACCTAAACACAAGGAAGTGGCCGACAGCAGGCAATCTACAGCTGTTCATAGGACAATCAATAAATAAGGAGATGAAGTGAACTGATGCAACAGCTGTTCCACGTGGACATCTCCAAGGCGCACAGACCCACATGTAGCTTAGCGGGTGCTTTGAAATCCCGTTGTCTATTTCCCAAATCTATTTGACGAAATTAGCAACTTAAGGGACTGCGTGACAAACACGCCTATGACCACACCTCCAGTTGCAAATAAAGGTGTCGGCATAAGAAATATCGGCTAAGGGAAGAGGAAAGGTGACGACAATAGCAATAAGGGAATTCTGTGCAGGACACGTCACGGACAAGGCATGTTAGTTAAATTGAGCCCTTTGTCATACTATAAAGGTTAAATCTGGCCTATACTGTATAAGCCGCACTTTTAACACAGCCAACAGGCGTTGCGTCAACATTTTGAGCATCACAAATTTACGAAGGCGGTGGCAGTGCGATTAATAGCAACTTCATGTTATTGCTGATGAGATTTTAAACCATTATAAGTCACAGTTGAAATGCTGTGTTGCCGGTGTCATTGACAGAGTACAATCCACTGATTGCCACTGTGCTGTATTCCAGAACCATGGGCAGTGTTTGTGTGTGTGCACATGCATATGTGTGCAAGTGGCTGTGTGCATCCGTGTGGCTGTGGACGTGCGTGTGTGTGTATGTGTGTGCGCGTGTGCATCTGTGTTAATGAGTAAATGCCTGGACTAGCGTGGTCCGGACCACAACACAATCAAACCTGATGAGCCTTATCAACATCACGTCAATGAGTCGCTCATCTACAGCCTCATTTGGAAAAGAAGAAAAAAAATGATTGAAATTACTGCTTCATAATTGAAAATAGAGCATTCGTATTTAATTGTTCTTTTCGGTGCGTTTTGTCCCCCTTTTCTGTTTTGTCGTCCCCGGAGATAGATTATGGGAGGGTTATTGTGTGGGGGGGGGTGTGTGTGGGGGGGGGGGGGGGGGGGGGGGGGGAATTTGAATAATGAATATCTCCCGACCGTCCGTCCCTGAATTAGAAAACAGCATTAACCCTAAACTCCCGGTGCCAGACGTCGTCGCTAGGATGCAGACGGGACTCATTTGAATTTCAAAAGACGGGACAGCCAAAAGGTGGACCGCCGGGCTCTCTGCTCCCCCGCAGACAGCTGTAATACGGACGTGGAAAATTGCTATTTTCACAGGTCGCTGTAAATTCGGGTCATTTAACTCCCAACGGAGCCCCCATGTTACCGGTACCTGTCAAACTATTGCAGTTAAAAAACGTCAAAGACTTGGACAAACACGACACCAGTGAGTTGGGTGGCCCCACAAATCACGTTCAACCCAGATTTGCCTCAAACGAGGTCAGCGGTTCGATCTGTTCTACTGCCGTCACCAACATGTGGGTTGCAATACAGTATACCACCATACAACAGTCATACACATATTAATGCTTACTCTTCTTCAAAGCTGCTCTAAAAGTATGTTTTACAGACAGACTGTCTGTAAAACAGTTGAGATTTGCTGTACTTACAAGGTGTGAGTAGAGTTTATAAATAATAGGGAGCCTTTACTTGGTAAGGCCTTGAAACTAGCAAGTAGCTACTGTACTGTACATGCCTCCTTCCGAATATATTCCCAGATACTTTGGTATAAGATTCCTGTAGTATATGAATGGCTTAAGGCACTCTTAAAATACTGCTATGCGCCATGTCTTATAGCAGTGGTTTTCAACCAGTGGTCTGGGGACCACCAGAGGTCTTTGAGAGGGTTCCAGGTGGTCCCCCAGGTAAATGATGGAAAGTTGGTTAACCAGAAGCGACTCTTTGAGAGTTAAAATATTCATCATTTGAATTTAGCACCACTTAACATCTGATGGTGCTGATCTGCCGCAAAACCTCCTTTTGGTTTCGTGGCAACTATGAATAAGGAGGAGAGGCTGAACAACTTGGAGTCAACCTATTTTGACAGAGGCGAACGGGCGATGGACGAAAAGTGGGCAGGGCAACGTCGGCCAAAAAGATAATTGAGCTTGGGCGAATTAGGCTACAGTCAATGAAATTCAAGCATCACCCACATTGCCCGGTTTTCGTCGCCGGCCAACATCGGTCATGTACCAATGACCGATGTTTCGGTACAAAATGCCATCTTCAGGTTATGTAATCAAATCAGGCACGATACGCCTTCTTCAGGAGTATGTAAAAGAAACAACTGTATGAAATCAATCAGTGTCTAAATGCAGCCATTTATGAGATGAAATATAAAGGATGAATTAACAAACACAGCCCATTAAAAATAGCATCAAGGTAGCTCCATCAGACATCAGTCCCTCCTCTATCTACACTTAAACTGTACTGTGTTTCTTGGTCTTCCCCTCCCTCTCTCCTTTCTTTCTTCACATCTCCCACGCCGCGGCTCAGGCGCATCAAAACAACACGTTTGCATCCAGGTGTGAAGTCGTTACCCGTTCATAACAGAGAAATTAGCGGCTTGGGGATGAGAATGGGGGCGGGGTAGCGACGGTCTGTGTTTTTGGCAGCTGCAGGCTGCCTGGCTTGTGGAGATTGGAAATGGAGGAGATGGAACGGTCCCAGTGTCTTACAGTACGTTTTAACGGTGGGAGACGGCGGGCGATGCAGAAGCAACGTCGGCTGATATGAGCGACGCCGACGGTCATTACCGTAAATTCTCGCCATCTAGAATGGCATGCAAAATGAGTACTGTAAATGACGATGCTGTGGTGCACTGAAAAAAAATAGTATGGTGGAGGAGGAAGTGGGGCGGAAGTAGGAACCAAACTGCCGAATGGTTTCGGGTCGAGGGCAAAAAAAGCAGCACTTGGCTCTGATTGTTTATCCCCGGCCAAACGTCGGCCGATTCGGCCAAAAAGGTCACCAATTTTTATCTTTCGCTTCTTTTGCTTCTGGCCATGACCATTAATCCTCTAGTCGTGTAGACTTGGACTAATTCGCATGATGAAAATTTTAACTCTTGAGAGTGTAAAAATGAAACCAAATGGACCCGACAGGGTCCCCACAGTGGGCCCTGGTGGCCCCCCACAGGTTGAGCTCCCCTACAGTACAGCGACTGCGGTGGAATAGCTTCCTGACTGGCACCATGCAGCCCGTTGTAAATCCAAACCAGTGAGCCGCCTTGGCGTGACGCAATGCGTGCAGGGACAGAGCTGTAAAAAGTCTGGCGTAAATCTCTCCCCATGCATGTTCTCAGAGGACGTGGTGGTGGAAGGAGAGAGTGACTGTCTGTCAGTACAGAGGGACGTTTAATAAACACCAATGGCATGCAGCCTTAATTCTTGTGGTTCCAGTGGCCTGCATGTGTAGGTGTGTCTGTATGCCCTGCCTGCCCTGGCTGCTGGTGAACAGGGAGCCACGGCGCAGTGTTGCCAACTGTCAAAATCCAAAATGCACTAGTGACACTTCCAAAATGAGCACATTCTGGTGCTGCCATAGACCTCTGATCTATGGCAGTGGAAACCATGCAAAACAGAAATAACACTTTTTATTTATTTTTTTACATGTATTAATGTCCCCATTTCCTCTCCTTAATAACCATGCACTTCATGTCATTGTCATTTCCTGTCCGTTCCATCGTGCAATGCCACAATTCTGCACAACAATGTCTGTGCACGCCCCCGCCCCGCCCCCCACTGGTCACACATGGGGGCACACAAACACACCCACCTCTCCTTCCTCCTGTCTCCTGGTTCCTTCCATCTATATATTCCTTATTCCCTCCCTCCCTCCCCTGGCTGCCCTGCAATATCCATATTTCTAAAACATGCCTAGAGAGTATACTCTGCGGGCCTGGCTGTGTGTGTGCAGTGCATGCTCTGTACGGTACGCAGAGACGTGTGTCAGTGTGTGTGTGCACATATATATATATAGTGTATATTCTGTTTGCTGGCCTGTGCAAGCATATGCGCTTGTTTGCTGTCCATGTGCGGAGCTATGCGCGCGGTGTGCATTATACATCCGCCATGTGTGCCATGTGCACATTTGCGTTCACTGTATAACGCACACACTGCATACGTGCGTGCTCGCAATGTGTACCCCGTTGGTCTCTTGCTGAGCGGATTCTGTAAATCTACGCCTGCGTGTGTGCGTTCTGTGTGTGTGTGTGTACATGCATCGCATGCCTGACTGTGTGTATACAGTATACACTGTGTGTGCAGCCATGCGAGTCTGTGATGCGTCACGCCAGCCAGCTACCTGTATATAGGACCTCCAGACTCGCAATTTCCAAAACATGCCCTGCAGGCTTTGGCCGCTGAGCTGCAGGCTTGTGTGCACGACGTGCACGTGCACCTGTTTGATAGGCTGTGTGTGCAAGCAGTGTGAAAACCATCGCCTCTCTCTCTCTGTCTCACTGCCTCCAGTGTAGTGTAGTATATGCCGGTACATCCCAGTGTGATTTCATCTGTGCTTCCATATCCTATGTGTCTCTCTCTGTCTGTCTCTCTGTGCTCATGATTTATTCTAGTGGTTTTCAACCACTGTGATACCATGGCTATCACTATATATTGTATTCTGCATTGAGCCATGGACCGCCAAGTTTTCAGACCACATTTCACATGAGAGTGTTTCAAGATTCTCTTGAGGAAGCCGAAACCTTTGTGAATGAAAAGTGAGTTGCAACAGCAGCAAAGAGTGTGCGAGACCTCATGCTTTTGTTCAGATTCTGTGGCATAAAATGAGGGCCAAGTGGCCACCGAACGGCTCCATTTGGTTTCATTTTAGCCCCTCAAGAGTTGAGGGTCAGCGAAGCTTAGGCTATGCCAGTATATGGGTGCCCATCCATGGTTGTGGCCCCCTACAAAGGTTGGGACCACTCCACCTTGTGTGAACTTGCAGATCCCTTCAACATGTCTATATAAAAAGTATAATATACTGTATGTTGACTTCAAGAAGTCAACATACAGTACCGGCTCTGACAGTGTGAGGGAGATGGTGTTTTTTTTAAACAAAAGTCACACTTGTGTAACATGAGGGCTGCTAATAATATCATCATACATCACCATGGATCACCTGTGCTCAGCCAATTAAAATCAACACTAAGTGTCACACAAACACACAAAACTGGCAGGAC
This sequence comes from Benthosema pterotum, assembly GCA_039105355.1. NCBI lineage: Eukaryota > Metazoa > Chordata > Actinopteri > Myctophiformes > Myctophidae > Benthosema > Benthosema pterotum. The sequence goes on along the minus strand of CM076967.1, from coordinate 12,097,320 downwards.
AACAAACAAACAGTTCTGGAAATGGATCCAAAACTACCTCCACTTCCACAAGATGTTGGATCCAGGTTCCACTGGTGGCTAATCGCGGACCCCTACCGGCAGTGATTGAGGAGGCCCCCCTTTCACAATGCCACTTCAAGGTCCCGGCAGTCTTACAGATAGACAGCACTGTTTTATCAATCGGGGCACAGGCCAGCCCAATCCACGCGAGAGGAGGAGGAGGAGGAGGAGACATTGGGAAGGAGAAGGGGAGAGAGCAAACGTAATCACTCCAAAACACCATGCCTCTGATCTCGTTAAAGACTAATTGATGTTCTGTGTTAACGAGCTTTACCTTAATTACTGGTATTAAAAAGAGCAGGCGGGGGGGCTTGGCTTGGAGAGGAGGGAGCGGGTTGCAAATGCAAGCTGTATAGACTGTAGGGGGCTTTTCTTTTTTGGTTCAGGGCGTCAGGGGAAAAGAGAGAGTGGGACGCGTGCGGTCGGTGGGCGGGTGGAGTTAAGCTCCGAGGTTGTTGTCAGGGTGTTGTTGTTTTTTTTGCTCCTCAAAAAAAAAAGAAAGCGGGTGAATCAATGAGCTGAAATTGATGAAGAGCAGAGAGGCACATCAGAGGGAGGGAAACAGGGAACTAGGGAGGAAGGGAAACACATGCAGCGCGCGCACACACACACTGATTTGTCTCATCTCTGTACTCCCGTGCCCTACAACCAAAACCATGTCCCCTCCCTCTCTCTGATATTCAATTCCAACTGAAAACCAACTCCCCATCCCATCCCCATCCCCTTCCTCTCTCTCTCTCTCTCTCTCTCTCTCTCTCTCTCTCTCTCTCTCTCTCTCTCTCTCTCTCTCTCTCTCTCTCTCTCTCTCTCTCTCTCTCTCTCTCTCTCTCTCTCTCTCTCTCTCTCCTTTCCAATCTCGCACCCGGCGCCTCATCTCCCATCCTCCTCCACATCTTTCTACACCTTCGCCCATTCCAACACCCTGCACACACCTTCTGTCTTCCTAGTCGTCACCTCTTTGCCCCCCACCTCCCCTCTATCACCCACACTGTTCCCTCTCTTCTGCACAGCTGCTACTGTAGAGCTAGAGAGAGAGAGAGAGAGAGAGAGAGAGAGAGAGAGAGAGAGAGAGAGAGAGAGAGAGAGAGAGAGAGAGGGAGGGGGTGGCAACTGTAAGATCTGCAGTATAGGATTGACACTGAAGGGAATGCATTACTGGCAAATGCCTGTATTACTACGAGATGCTGCAGTGTGTGTGTGTGTGTGTGTGTGTGTGTGTGTGTGTGTGTGTGTGTGTGTGTGTGTGTGTGTGTGTGTGTGTGTGTGCGTGCGCGTGAGTGTGTGCATGCGTGCCTGCAGTTACATTAGTTCGATTGATCCAACAAGCTACACGATCGATCAATTGATCATTAAAATAAACATGTTCTCATCAAATTAAAAGGCATCCTGGCTCGCATGCATGGACGCATGCGCACATGCAGACACACAGACACACACACGCACGCACGCACGCACGCACACACACACACACACACACACACACACACACACACACACACACACACACACACACACACACACACACACACACACACAGACACGCAAACACACGCACACACACACCCACGCACGCACACACCTGTGGCGTATATTCACAAATATGTCAAAGCTTTAGTGAATGCAGTGTTTAGAGAGGACCAACCAGAGCTACTGTACCAACAACAGTTTTTTTCTGATAGTGCTATTGGCATTGGAACACTACCAGTACTATAGCCTACGGTATGCCGGTCGCGTAATTTATCACAATTCAATTATGTAACCTAAAGTAATGAATTATATATTTTTTTTATTCTGCAGTTGATGTTGCACTGCTGCTGGAAAGCTCCTAAAGTACAATTCAGCATGATTTATGACACTACTATGAAAACCTGAAAAGCAGTCAGTGAATCCACTAGTGACTGTCACACAATCAAATAAGGCAGGGGGTTTTCAACAGGTGGTCCGGGGACCACCAGTGGTCCTTGAGAGGGTTCCAGGTAAAATGGTGGCCTGTGGCTCAAATAGTGAATAAACGGTGGGCCCTGGGGTAAAAAAAGGTTGAGAACCCCTGAAATAAGGTCATCAGTCCATCTAATAAACTAGAGTTCTCAACCGCCCCAGCAATGCCATTATCAAAGACACTGCCACCCTTGGATCTCCATATCCAGCTGACCTGTTCTGACATTCCATATGTTCATCTGGCCTAATGAAACCCTGCACGCTCTAGGGCAGAGGTTTTTGACCTTTTTCATACAAGGGCCCACTATTTTGATGCATTTTAGCCATGGACCAGCATTTGATGTTTGATGTTGCCCTGACTGCCCTACCAAACATTATGGCATACAAAACAACCCACATTTCAAAGATATTTCAAAATGAAAGCGCTTACATTTAAAATGATTTGAAACACTACTACTGCTACTAACTAACTACAATTGTCACACCACTAAACCAACAGCATTTCATCACTGAAAACAGAAAACTCTCTGAGTCAGACCTTTAGCTTTATGCATGCTGCATGTCTGTTGCAACTTCAACAACAACTAATGTTATTATTAATGCTTAACTTACCTAATACAAGTCCTGTAACAGAAAATGGAATGAGTGCGACTTCATCGCCTTCCATATGTTGATCTGACCCCCCCCATACCCCAGCCAGCAGGTCGATGCCACAGCAGCAGACTTACAGCATGACGTACTGGTTAATTTTACCATGACTTGTAGTATGAAATATTAATGGAGTTTTTATATATTCCTCGATCAGATCAGTGGTAAATGATAAATTCTTTATATAGTGCATTTATCCAGGGTGCCTTGCATTACACACACACACACACACACACACACACATTCACACACCGATTGCGGAAGAAACCATGCAAGGCATGAGCCAGCACACTGGGATCAATTTGAGGTTCAGTGTCTTCCTTCACACGGCGACACGTAGACAGGAGGACCCGGGATTCGACCCGCCGACCTGCCCTACCACCTGTACACATGAAACCTCATTTGTTTGCATTTGGTGCTTGCTTTTTTTGTCCAACGTATCACTGGTTCAATACAGCTAAACCTAACCATCAAACCAATGCCTAACCCACAGAGTTGACCTAACCGTCGGTCCTATAAGCTGGACAGAAGTCTGCCTCCCATTTGGAACCCATTTCTTATCCACTTGGAATGTATGTACATCTGTCTGGACCGGTCTTTGAGAACTGTCATAGTTTGGTTTTAAAGGGGAATTCCACCCATTTTCAACATTTTTTTCTGAGAGCGTACAAATGCAACCAAATGAACCCTGACGGGTTCATTTGGTTCCATTTGTACGCTCTCAGAAAAAAGAAGTGTCTAAAGAAATCCATTAACATGGTGAAAATACATCTTGATGATGACATCAAGATGTTTCACCATGTTAGTGGTTTTCTTCAGACCTCCATTTCTAGGGAACACAGAATGGGAGAACTTTTTTTATCATGTCCACCCAGCACCTCTAGGGTATACTAATGCAATGACATGGGTGGACTTCCCCTTTAATTCTGTCGTCAGATAGGCATGCAACTGATGTATTCATGTGTCTCATCTGTTGTCCTCCCCCAGCCATGTTTAGGACCTCACAAAGTCTGATTAGGCTTTCAATTGGTCTGGTTAGTCTAATCAGACATTGAATCACCTGTGAGTTCCTAAACATGGCTGGTGGAGGACTACAGATGAGACCTATGAATAATTGGATTTGGAAGGAAAGAGTCGTATTTGCACATCTCTATTATACAGTACATACCAATGGAGAGCCTGATCAGAGCTGCATTCTGCTCCAGTTGTGAGAGTGTGTGTGTGTGTGTGTGTGTGTGTGTGTGTGTCCACGTACAGATGGAGGATGCTCCGGCAGTCAGCCTAGCACGGTGGCCCCCTGCTCGCTACCGAGCAGGCCCACCCACCATGTGAGCTCTGCTCTACCAAACACTGCAGCAAATCACCTGGGGAGACTACACCGTGCGTGTGTGCGTGCGTGCAGGCACGCACACGCATGCACACACACAAAATCCCTTCTCTCTCTCTCTCTCTCTCTCTCTCTCTCTCTCTCTCTCTCTCTCTCAGACCCACACACACAATCCCTTCCCTCTTTCTCTCTCTCCCTCTCCCTCTCCCTCACACACACACACACACACACACACACACACACACACAAGTCAACCATCATGATATACGGTATCCTGCTATATCCCACCTGTGCTAACCAGTGATCTCAAGGGATTTGTTTCCCCTCTTTTGCGTGTGTGTGTGTGTGTGTGTGTGTGTGTGTGTGTGTGTGTGTGTGTGTGTGTGTGTGTGTGTGTGTGTGTGTGTGTGTGTGTGTGTGTGCGCGCGCTTGAGCGTGCATGTGTCTGTCCTTGGTGTGCATGTGCCCCAGTGTGTGTCACTGTGCACGTTTGCATGTCTGCGCCCATTCCCTCGCTGATAAAGTACAACAACAGCAAAAGTTATTTGGGGACGCAGGTGATATGAATGAGGGGGCGTAAATTTAGAAATGCACCAACTTATGTGATCTCTCTCTCTCTCTCCTATAAACCACAGCTGGCAGCATAGAAGCAAAGAGAACCACCAAAAGGACCTGTTCCACTATAGCCGTGTGTGTGTGTGTGTGTGTGTGTGTGTGTGTGTGTGTGTGTGTGTGTGTGTGTGTGTGTGTGTGTGTGTGAGTGTGTGTGTGTGTGTCTGAGAGAGAGAGAGAGCTTAATCATTCTGGCATTCGAGGAAGTATGCATGCATGCCATGTCAGAGACAGACGAACATTCCTAAGGGATGCCTGTGATCCTGTACCTATGATGAACGCCACAATCAAATAGCGTATAGCCTGTGATACTATAACCAGTATTGGAGGGTTTATAAATAGATCACACAGGGAAAAAGCAGAGAGAGAGAGACAGAGAGGGACAGAGACAGAAAGACAGGCAGAGCAGGACAGCCCAGCTCTATAGCCAGCAAGCACAATCACAGACAGACACTCAGGCAAAACATTGCAGGCTAGAAAATGAGCAGCAACAGATATGATCACTTCAACTGAACCGAACGAATCCCTGCATATCGTGTGTGTGTGTGTGTGTGTGTGTGTGTGTGTGTGTGTGTGTGTGTGTGTGTGTGTGTGTGTGTGTGTGTGTGTGTGTGTGAGAGAGAGAGAGAGAGAGAAAGAGAGACTGCAGCCAACAACCAATAAGCTATTAAACATGAATGAATGAGGAACCAAAAAACAGCTTCTAATTCTTAATGGGAAGGCAGGGTATAACAAACGTGCTGGCAAACGTCCCCTGGCTGGCAGGATGGCATCATGTACGCAAGACAAAAACATAGCCTGCGTTTTAAATGTGATTAACTGAACTGTCGACACCACCACCAGTCATGCAGTCAGTGTGTGTGTGTCTGTGTGCCGTGGCGGTGCGGTGCGTGCAGCTATAACATCCTATAGCAGCCTCTGTGCTGCTGCAAGCCTGCCTGCCTGCCTGCCTGCCTGCATGCTCTCCACTGGTGTAACAGCTATATGGAAAGCTATGCGATGAGGCTGTAATGACAGCAATGACAGAGGGGTCAAAGCCCCGCTAGCTGCATGTGCGGCTGCCTGCATGCCGGCCAGGCAGCCTCCAGTCCAAACCGCTCTGTGTCTGTCCTACAAAACCAGTGGTCCTCCTCACCACTTCACCACTAGTGGTCCTTGAGGTTCCAGGTGGTCCCCAGGCTAAAAAAATGGAAGTTGGTATACCAAAAAGGGAGCCAGAGCCAGAGTTGATTATTGTTAAACATCTGCATTTCTTCATTTTACAAGGGGTCTACACAATTCAACCTGTGCCTATGGTTAACACTACAGCTTGGACTTATGGACACAATGTAGTCCAACAACAGCAAAAATATTCATGTTTTGAGTCTGACTGAGACTAAAATGTCATCAAATGGTGTCCACAAACGAATAAATAATGGTAAAGGGTCGAAAAACCAAACTGCCCTATAGAATCTATCCAACCTTCCATCCATCCATCCGTCCATCCATCCATCCATCCATCCACCCACCCACGGGGCATCATCCACTCAACATCCATCGCCTTTCCCCACTATATCAGTGGTTTTCAACCTGTAGTCCGGGGACCACCAGTGGTCCTCAAGAGAGTTTCTGGTGGTCCCTCAGCTAAATGATGGAAAGGTGGTTAACCAGATGTAACTCTTTGATAGTGTAAAACTGGAATTTGGTTTCATTTAACACTCTCAATAGTCAATGAATTATCCCAAGTCTACACAACTAGAGAATGTAGAAGGTTAAATGGGAATTACACCCATTTTCTAATTTTTCCTGAGAGGATACTAATGTGAACCATGTTCCATTTGTACCCTCTCAGGAAAAAGAGGTCTGAAAGAAAAATCATTAACATGGTGAAATACATCTTGATGATGTCAGATGTATTTCATCATGTTAATGTTTTTTCAGACCTCCATTTTAAGGAAATACAGAACTTTTTATCATGTCCACACAACATCTCTAAGGTATATTAATGACGTATTAAAATGTTGAAAATGGGTGGAGTACCCCTTTAATGGTCACTCTGATCTGTATGTTTGACTGTTTTTATTTCCCCAAATTGTAGACAAAACCAAAAGAAATCTTTAATGTTGGTGTCGTGGGGGCTAAAATGTCAAAAAAATCAAATGGTGGTCCGCGAATCAAATTCTGATTAAACAGTGGGCCCTGGTATGTAAAAAAAAAAGGTTGAAAACCACTGCACTACAGTTCCCAACACGAGTCATCCAGCCAACCGTCAAAGGCAAGCCACGGACCGAGCGAGCGAGCGGTCCAGCGGATGCCGACACCCCCGCGGTCCCCCTGCTTCCAACATCCCCGTAGTGTCAGTGTCAGTGGTTCTCCGCAGTTCAATCTCAACAACATGCATGCAGTGGAAAAGGCGAGGAGGAGGAATGCCCTGTAGCCAGCCTGCTGTACTGTAGCTCCGCATGATCCGCAACAAATCCCATTCACATTAGAAAGAAACAGAAAAGAAGAGAAAGCGAGAAGAGAGAGAGAAAAAAAACAACATTTACTTACTGTTTTTCACGAGCCTTTCCCCCCTCTCTCCCTTATTCGTCCCTCCATCCTTTTCACATCCTTTCCTTTTGAGGTATCCGTTTTTGCGGGTGTTTAATTTCGCCCCCCGACCGAAAGCTGGAAGGAAAAAATATATAGCTAAATATATTATATATATAAATATATCTACATGTATTCAGATTTCGCGATCTCTCTCTCTCTCTCCCTCTCTACCTCACTCCCTCCCTCTCTCCTCTCTCACTCACTCCCTCTCTCCCTCTTTCCCCGATCTTTTGTTAAAATTCAGTATATGCGCCCCGTAGCCTAGCAACCCGTCAACCTCTCTCTCCTCTCTCTCTCCCCCCTCTCCCTCCCTCTCTCTCCCCCTCCCTCTCTCTCTCCCCATCACAGGCGACACGTGTTGAATGCTAAACTTAGCGGTCCGGAATAAAAAATAATCTAAAAAAAAAGAGGGGCTCTGGACACTCACACACACATGCACCACTATCTCTGTGTCCCCCTTCTCCCCCTCTCTCTCTCTCTCCTCTCTCCCACTCTCTTCTTCCTTCCGCATATCATAATACAATATAAATATTTACTAGAAGCACTCAGCCCTCTTATTGCGCCCCCCCCCCCCCACACACACACACCTCCTCTTCCTCACCGCCCCTCCTACCAGTCTCTCACACACACCCCTCCCTCTGCATTCTCCCTCCCTCCTCACTCCTCCATCTCTCTCTCTCTCTCTCTCTCTCTGCTTCTCCAAGCAAAACGAAGGCGCCAGCCGGTGTCTACTGTGATCCACAAGTGAGAGAGAGAGAGAGAGAGAGAGAGAGAGAGCACAACAGTCTGTCTGCCCAGTGCATTTTCACCGATAGGCAGGCAGGCAGGCTGCTGCTTCTATACTAAACAGTGCAGCTGCTGCGTAGCCTCTGCGTAAAAAAGACACGGCAGTAGTCCGTCCGTCCGTCGACACGCGCCTCGTGTTTACGCACGCAAAAGACGACGGAGAGAATGTACTGTATATTTACTCTACTACTAGTCCCCTCCCAAGGAGAGACACCTGTTTGATATGCTATGGCGGCCGCGTGTCTGTGAGTGAGTGAGTGAGTTCACCTTGAAGTTGAGCTGTGTAGTGTTTAGCTAGGGTGACCATATTCTCAAAGGAGAAAACCAGGACACCTTAGCGGGGGGGGGGGGGGGGGGGGGGGGGGGGGGGGGGGGGGGGGTGGGGGGGGGGGGGGGTGGCGACCTTTTTTCCCCCAAGTAATTTTAATGCGCAATTTAAATACAATTTATGAATGTTTCAAAGAAAGAAATAATGTCTCAATCAACTTCTCTCAGACATAAGTTAACAACTCTGAACAGCAACACTGAAACTCAGCCTCAATTTCAGACATGAATGCAACAATGTCTGTTGTAGGCTATTGAAAAAGGTTAACAATTGCCCCGGTCTGAATACAGGGAATTTTTTCTGTAACTCGTCTGTAAACGTGCACTTGCGCTTGGGCATGGTGGTGGAGACTGACAACCATGCTGTCTAGTGTCTACTAACTGATTGACGAAGGCTGCCTGCACTGACTCTGCTCAGGGCTGAGGTCATCGTGCGCAGTGTCCTAGTGCCTGTCAATTTACTGGTCCGATTTAAGCAAAGACGTGTCGGAAAGGAACTGAATGAAAGTAATTTTACAAAACCGGGACATTTCCTCATTTTCTAAAAATAAACCGGGACACCAGGACAGGACGTGAAATACGGACATGTCCTGGGAAATACGGACGTATGGTCAGCCTAGTTTAGCTCGCTAGGCTCTCCTCTCCGGTACTCGACCCCTTGAAGGAACAGGAATAATAATAGTCCACTTGGTTGCATTCGTACACGCTCGCAATAGTCACAGACATGACATGATGTGAGGGTCTATTTGGTTCAGCTAATGCACTATGAGAGTTACAGTCACCATTTTTCCGGTTCAGGTCCAAGCGCAGGTCCGTTCAGGTCGCTCGTTAAGACACAAATCGCCATTTCGTTGGGTGTTAGTACATTAATAAATAACTATTAGCCTATAACTGACAGAAAGAGTACGTAACAATGGTGCTTTTTATGTGGGCCTACGTTCGTCGTTGAGCGGAACGGTTCATATCCAACCCCACACGTGACCAGAACGCGTCTCTGACCAGAACGCGGTCTCTGATTGGAGCATTCGTTCAAGTCATGTGATATTGAAAGACAAGGCCGGCTAGTTGACTAAGCAGCACAGCTGCAACCATTCTAATTAATAGTGAGCATATTAAGATTTCCATAGTTGAGTAGCCCATCAAACCCAGTGCATCAGGGGGAAGAAGAGTATGTTGTTAGTGTGATTCATTCATTATACATTTCAGTATTGTGTTTATTGAATCAATTCATTGATCATTTGAGTTCAGCCAATCAGAGAGGGAATGTATGTTTGGTATTCTCTGTGTGTGTGGTGTACTAGTCTGTGTGGTGGTCACACACGTCAATGGTGCATTTATCTAGCCTGGCTCAGCCCTGAATCAGCACCGTAAAAATACTACCTTATTTTTCTTTGTGATTCAAGGACTGGCTTCGTTGCCTTTGGGGCCGTTTGTCGGTTGGAAATCCATGCCCAGCACCTGATTGGCCAACAGCCCTGTCACTCACATTCGTTTCACTTTATTATTCTTTAAGAAGCGTCAGGCTTTAGGTTTTATAAACATCATCATCCGACATATTTTTACTGTTAGTAACGCTCGTCGGCTGTGTTTGTTTAGTTAGCGACGTCATTATTATGCTAATGCTAACGCATTAGCATAATAATGACAACAACGTCGTCTGCTTTCCCAATATTGATATGGGTTGGTATGAACCAATCACCGTGAAGACTGCTGCTTTGATCACGCCCATCCCAGAAACTGCTGTGGTAGAGAGCAACTTCAGTCTAAATACTGAAGTGAAACGAGCACTTCATTTCACTTCAGTATTTAGACTGAAGTCAGGCTAGCATTTATCCTTAGCCAAGGTGCTTTACATAGAGCTGCGCAGTCCTGCCTCCTCGTGTCGTCGCCCCTGTTCCAGAAACGGATTCCCCATTCATTTTTTCATAGACTTTTCAAAAATGATTCATGTAAAGACGATGACACCGCGGACAAAGACAACTCGGGTCGTGCCCAACCATGATGACACACACAATCTTTTGGGACAATCAAATAATTTCTAAGATGAAAAACTAAACAAAAAGTGTTGTATCCTGACGTTTTCAACTTCTTGCTGATTAGATTTTGCATGATAATATTGTGTTTGTTGTCATGATTTGTCACAACCGGAGTTGGCTTTGTCCCTGGTGCAATCGTGTTTTTTTTATATATAATTTTTTTCCCACGATTTTGTAGCCCATTTTTTTCACCCAGTGCCAATTCCTAATGTGATCCTGGGCTCTACACACCCTCCACCAACCTGGGGAGGCAGCGGACTGGCCTCATGCTTCCTTCAATGCATGAGGAGTCCAAGCTGCCTTCTTTTCACCTGACGGGGGAGTTTCCCTGGTTGGACGTAGCGCGTGGAAGGAACACGTTATTCCAACCAGTTTCAGTCCCCTCCATCAGACGCCCCGGCTGGCCAGAGGGAGGCATTTTAGAGTCCAGGACTACAGCATGTTTTTGTGAGGGTATCTACCCTAGGGGACACGGGGAGAACATGCAAACTCCACACAGAAAGGCCCTTTCACCAACCCCACCTCAGGTATGGGCACTGATGACGCGGAGGAGCAGACACGCCGCCAGCACCCACAGCAGCACCCCTAGCGGGAATCGAACCCAGGACCTTCTAGCTGTGAGGCGACAGCACTAACCACTGTGCCACCGTGCCCCTGCGGTTTTTCGTGTTTTTATTAACCATTTTGGAAAAGTCTATGAGGAAAACGTCATGAAAGGGGCGGGACTTTGCAGCTCTATTACAGGGACACACCGATTGTGGAAGAAACCATGCAAGACACAACCAGCACATCAGGTGCAATTTGGGTTAGATTTCTTGCACAAGGACGCTTCATCCATGTAGACAGGAGGAGCTGGGATTCGAACCGTGGACCCATGGATCATTAGATGACCTGCTTTACCTCCTGTGGCAGGTGGATGTGTTCACACAAACTCACCCTTGGTAGCTTCTTGCCCTCGGGGCATCTCACTGGTCTATAAACAGCTTTGAGTGCTTGCTACTGTACCCCTCTGTGTTCTATAATCATAGCAGTGACCAATGTCATATCCTTGGCATCTTATAGTTCCTCTTGCATCACTTAGGTCAATGATGTACAGCAGGGGGTTTCAACCTTTTTCATCCCAGGGACCACCATTTATTTTAGCCCCACAGACCCCAAATCTAAAGATTTATTTTGCTTTTGTCCACAATTCCAGGCTGGATTTGGGAAACAAAACAAGCAAAACATATATTCCAAAATGGCTAATTCAGATGATGAATATCTTAACTCTTGAGAGTATAAAAATGAAACCAAATGGACCCTTGCGGGTCCGTTTGGTTTCATTTTTACACTCTCAAGAGTTACATCTGGTTAACCAACTTAGCTGAGGACCACCTGGAACCCTCTCAAGGACCACTGGTGGTCCCCGGACCACTGGTTGAAAACCCCCTGATGTACAGTAACATTAGTGACATAACAATTGAAATAGCATGATTTGCAGGGACATGGTGTGCAGCGAGACTGCACGTAAGAGGACACTTTTTGACCAAAATAGTGAAAAATCTACTGTCAGTTATTTTCCGGGGGCGACCCAGGTCCTTGAGCTAGTGGACATGCAGTGTAATGACATGGATTTCTAAACACGTTTGTTTAATGCAAAATATCTAGCTGACTGTTTTCAAGTTCAGCAGACAACTGAAAGAAGCAATTATCTTGGCATGGAAAGGACAGAGATTGGCATTCAGGGCCGGATCTAGGCATGGGTATGGGGGGACAATGCCCCCTAAATGCCATGACTGCCTCACCAAACATGATGGCATGCAAAACAAGGACAATTTCAAAGATATTTCAAATGAAAGTGTTTATAATTCAAATTATTTAAAACACGACACTACTAACCAACTACAATTGTGGCACAACTAAACCAACAGCATTTCATCATTGAAAACAGAAAACTCTCTTGAGTCAGACCTTTAGCTTTATGCATGCTGCGTGCCTGTTGCAACTGATGTTATTATTGGTGCTTTACTTGCCTAATATGAGTCCTGTAACCGGAAATGGTATGGGGAGCCGTCCCCATACCATTTTCGCCTGCCCCCGAATTGGGAAATGTTACATCCGGGCCTGTTGGCATTTGCAATGTCTTTCCACAATAGTAAATTCTGCATTTGTGGTGTGAAAACTGCAAAGGGAGTTGTTTTACAGACAAGTAAAAGGGCAGGGGGCAAGGGCACGGTCTCAAGCGTGTCTTTGATGTGTTGCAAGTCCCCGATAGTTGTATAATCGGTGTAAAACTACACCCAAAAATTGTGGGAGCATCCGGATTTGAACTCGGGAGGTGTGGATTTAGAATCTATCGAACAGTCCAGCACACTAGGGCGGTAGCGGGTATAATCATGTTCCATCCCTGCTGTGTTCGAAGGTGAGAAGAAAGCCCTGGCGGTGTGGAGAGTTGCTGTCTTGCTGCCACCTAGAAGCCGGTGGTGTAAATTGAGCGCTCCATGGGAAATCGTCTCCTATGGACTCAATATTTGCTGACGACGGGTCGATTCATGGGTCTGATTATTGACACGTGGGAGGAGGCAGGCGGCGGTTGTCAAGCGCAGGTGTGGAACACTGCATATGACACACACACACACACACACAGGAGAGGAGCAGACTATGGCTACACTTGGACGTCCTCCTATCTTAATGTAAACAGACAGCGTCCCAACGCACAGCACAAACATATCACACGCACATCACCTACACATAAGAAACAGCTATAGAGATTTCCATATTATGGAACATTTTTTGGGGGGGAATAGTTTATGGTAACATGCTGAACACACACACACACACACACACACACACACACACACACACACACACACACACACACACACACACACACACACACACACACACACACACACACACCCCAGTGGAGTCCACTTGACGCACTTCCACTGGCGTGCACATGCTGTTTACAGCAACTATAAGTAAGGGATGACACCCGACAAAGTTACTGACCAAGGCGTAGTGGCTCCCGGGCCAGTGGCCCGGAGACCACCAGTGGTACTTCAGAGGGTTCCAGGTGGTCCCCAGGCTAAATGATGGAGAGTTGGTTAACCATGTAACCATAAACATGAATGGAACATGAATTAACCATAAACATGAAATCAAATGGACCCGCAACATAAACATAAAACCAAAAGGACCCGCAAGGGTCAATTTGGTTTCATGTTTACACTCTCAAGAGTTATAATATCCATCACCTGAATGGCGATGGCATGTAAACAACCAAATACGTAGCCCACTAACGGCGTGCTGGAACTAAATGCGGAAGCATGCCGGGGATTGAACTGTTTGCACTTTGGGGACCTTGATTATGCAGAGGTCCGTTATAGAGCGGAGCGGTCCGTTGTAGTGACATATGGGACCGCTCACGTGACCAGAACAATGCTCCACTTCCGATTGGAGCATGTTGTGTTCTGTTATACTGTATTTGGTTACACATATTTGATACAGAGCGTTCATTCAAGCCATGTAACAATGAGTGTTCTCAGTGTACAGATGGGGGTCCCTGCATCATGGATCCTGTATAGGTGCTGTAGACTTAATAGGGGTGGATGTAACATTTCCCAATTGGGGGGCATGGTACGGGTGCGGCTTCATCGCCCATGGCGCAAAACCGCACCCAAACCATGTTCAGTTACAGCACTGTTATTAGGCAAGTAAACATCAATAATAACATCAGCTGTTGTTGAAGTTGCAACAGACACGCAGCATGCATAAAGCTAGAGGTCTGACTCAGAGTTTTCTATTTTTAATGATGAAATGCTGTTGGTTTAGTGGTGCCAGTGGTACTGTCTGCTACTGGTAGCAGTAGTAGTGTTTCAGATCAATTTAATTATAGGCACTTTAATTTGAAATATCTTTGGTTGTTTTGCATGCCATCATGTTTGGTGGGGCAGTCAGGGCATTTAGGAGGGCCCCCCCATGCCCATGCCTAGATCCGCCCCTGAGCCTTAGATCTCTCCTTGCCTCCTGCATCGTCTGTGTTTCTTTCTCTCTCTCTCCATGTACAACGTACTGGCCTCTCCACCAATCAATGGATCAATAGTTGACCTCAGATCATTAGCGCGCCCGGCCTGCACATCGCTACTCCTCACTAAACGACCATGTGATTGGAGTTTAACCTTTTCAACTGCGCTCACTTTTCTCTCTCACACGCTCTGCGGCGGCTGCGGCTATCACGAGCGAATCGTGATCTCATCTCCGTTTGACCTTTTTTATTTGATCTTGATAATTGTAAATATGCACATATTTTATAAAAAAAAAAAAAAATACCCACTTTTGCCATTATGAAATAAACAGCACACACAATTTGCAAACGTTAGTGTTTGTTGCCCCGCAGCAAAACACGCCACATGCCCTGGCTCCATGCATACACCCACGCACATATGTAGACACAGTATGCATACTATTGACTTTACTATATGTATGTATATGTGGACGCACACAGTCTCCCATTACATTCAGAAATACACGTGCAAATATATACTATGTATACGAGTTTGTGTTTTTCTTTCTCTCATTTTAGCATGACAGCAGACTCTTTCTCTCCGTTAATAGACAGACTGACATACACTTCACTCACCTCCTTGACATACGTCAATAATGGCACAACCCATCCCCCCGTTGTCCCAACATGGAAGCTTCCATTTAATGACGGTGACTCATTAACTTTAGGCACATCCCAAAGGCACTTCAGGTTGGTATGAAGCCCATCTGCAAAAAAAATAAATAAGGAAAAATCCAATACATTGGCCCATATTGATCTATTTGGCAACCCCTGCACGATGTCAATTTCGAACCAATGATAATAGTTATTATTGGTTGTTTTATGGAACGTACAGCGAGAATAAATGGCGCTATAACTCAGCAGACAATAGACTCATTACGGTCCATTATGTATTTGGCAGTTGAGCCTATATGCACGGACCGCCGGACCCCCCCCCCCCCCCCCCCCCCCGCCCAAAAAAAAAAAAAAAAAACAACAACTAAAAGAATATTTTGATTGGATAAGACTTTGTCCACAATTCAATTCCATGCTGTATTGATGTGGTGCTGTGCCAGCTGCCAGTAGCAGCTGCTGGAGAGATCCTTTTGGTTATGTATTTAATTTGCAAATTAATGCTTGCACCATTTTTTTCTTCGCAGAAAAATAGCAAAATTAACTTATAAGAAAAAGACAGGCGCACGCGCGCACGCGCGCACGCACGCAAACACGCGCGCATGTTTACACCCCCAGGGCGACTTGGCCTCTCTCCAACCTAGGAGAAAAACCTTCCTCCCATCCCTGCATCATTAGCAGCCTTGGACCCAGGGCTGGACACATCTGCACCCATGGGTCACCACCACCGCGTTGTGTGTGGGAGTGTCATCACCCATACATTACAGCAGCTACAGAGGAGGTGGTGGCCAGTGACAGAGGCTCCGCACTGTTTATGGTTCCCTAATTCTGCTGTGTGAAAGAGACGTTTGTGCTTTAATAGATAGGCCTGCATGCGTGCACCGCTGGCTGGCATGCATACTGTACTGTATGTGCACAACATAATTACACACATGCATATGCACTCACATGTGCACGCACACAAGCACATACACGGTTGACCACGTTTATGCCAGGGCCGGATCTAGCCATGGGCATGGGTGGGACAATGCCCACCTAAATGCCCTGATTGCCCCAACAAACATGATGGCATGCATACAACGCACATTTCAAAGATATTTCAAATTAAAGTGCTTATATTTAAAATGATTTCAAACACTACGACTGCTACGAACTAACTAGAATTATGGCACCACTAAACCAACACCATTTCATCATTCAAATCACAAAACTTTCTGAGTCAGACTTTAGCTTTATGCATGCTACGTGTCTGTTGCAACTTCAACAACTGTTGCTATTGATACTTATTGCCTAATACTGTACAGTATAACCCCGGTTATCAAAAATGGTATGGGTGCGACTTCATCGCCCATGGGCAAAGTGACACGGGCGATGAAGCCGCCCCCATACCATTTTCGGCTGCCCTGCCTATTGGGAAATGTTACATCCGGGCCTGGTTTATGCGCATGCACACACAGGAGAGTACACAAATATAGATCTGAGCTGTTCCACCCCTTTCTTGATGTTGCCCACAGACCAGAAGCAATTTCCCCATTCATATTCCTCATAGTATTTTAAAAAATGATTCATATGAAGATGATTATGCAGTGGACAAAGTCAACTCGAGTTGTGACAAATCATGACAACAAACACATTATCATACAAGATCTAATAATTAAGAAGAATAAAAAAGGGCAGGATAGAACACTTCTTGTTTTTCGTTTTTCTTCTTACAAATTATGTGATTGTACCAAAACATTGTGTGTCATGTCAGGATTTGTCACGACCCGAGTTGCCTTTATCCGTGGCTTAATCGTGTTTATGTGAATCGTTTTGGAAAAGTCTAGGAGGGAAATAAATGAGGAATTAATTTCTGGGCCGCAGGCGATGTCATGAAAGTGGCAGCTAGGACTGCTCAGTTCTATTAAAGCTACAGTTAAAATTCCATTCACAAAATCATGGCCTCTGTCTTCATGAATCATGATGAATCATAATTAAGCAAGTCACTCCCTCAGTACTCTGTGGGCATAAGTGACAGTGTATGTGCGCGAGCTTGCAAAGCGTATACGTGCACACAATCACGCACACACACACTTTACAATTTTTCGGCTTTCAGCAGATGCTCTTATTCAAGGTGACTCTTACGAGTGTGAAGTGGGACTAAGCAGGGTAAACACGATGTACTGTAACAAGGTAAATATAATGAAGGATGCCAGATAAGTAATGAACCCACGGCAGAGCATCTGTCTAAACAACTGGCCAGCCAAATCACATTTCCAACAGTTGTGGTACATGGAGAGAAAACAATTCCAACAAACAGGAACACCTGTTGCATGTTAGATACACACACCTAGAAAGATACAGTATACTGAGTATAGAGCAGTGGCTTTCAACCAGTGGTCCAGGGACCACCTGGAACCCTCTCAAGGACCACTGGTGGTCCTAAATGATGGAAAGCTGGTTAACCAGATGTAACTCTTTGAGAGCGTATCAATGGACCCTTGCGGGTCCATTTGGTTTCATGTTTACGCTCTCAAGAGTTAGAAAATGCATCACCTAAATTAGCCCAAGTCTACACCACAAGAGAATGTAGAAGATTAATGGTCATTTTGATCTGTTTTGGTCCCAAAACCAGCCTGGAATTGTGGATGCAAAATAAATATTTAGTTTGGGGGCGAAATGTCATCAAATGGTGGTCTGTGGCTCAAATGCTGAATAAATAGTGGTCCCTTCCTATCAAAAAGGTTGAAAAACACATGGTATAGCACAATGAGTTCTCAAATTGTGGTCTGGGGAACCCCATGAGTTCTTCTGGGAGGTGGGGAGGGGTTTTTACTTTGCAAATATACATTACTTAGGTATATTTGCAAGGTATATGGAAATGTAAATGCAAATGCAAAAAATATACCTTAATTAAGTGGGTCACCTTGTGCCATAGTGCGAGCTTGTACATTGTTGCACACTGCAATTGAAAAAATGAAAAATGTTTGAGAACTACGATACTGGTATAGGATAGGAGGCTATGTGAACACAACGTGGACAGTAGGCGCACGCACGCACGCACACGCGCACACACACACACACACACACACACACGCACACACACACACACACGCATCTACTACTATTACCATTTTACAAAAACATCACTCAGAGGTTCCGGAAAAGAGTCTTTCTCATCGTTCTCTCCATGCCAAATGTTACTGTCGTCCTCAACATCCTTAAAATATAGTTCCTGAGAAATTACTATCTGACAATTTTTTTTTTAACAATTAACTCTCTTAAGTTAGGGGAGGGGGTGGGGGAGACAAAGCTAGCTCATTAGCCAGAATGGTTATACCCCAGAATAGCCATTCTTTGCAAGAATATCATACTTTTATGAGATTCAAAACTAATTGGGCAGTACTGATATTCATAAATTATGCAAGGACAAAGAAACAATGCTTAAAGCAATTACGTTTTCAAGTGTTGCCACAATAGCAGCTCTTGTTGGGCCGGGAGCGTACTCCTTCCTCTGTGCTTTCAAATGGCCGAATATCTGAAATCAGAGTCAAGTCCCTACAAGGGTTAGTTCAGATTCTTGGATGTAAAGCTGTATAGGGAATAGAGCCATAGAACCATTAATATAGTGGTTGAAAAGGTATTAATTGATTCCCAGCGTTCTGTGTTCTATGGGCAGTGGCACAGGCCAGAGGATACGCATTAAAAATTAAAGAGAAATAAATCCACAACACTAGCATCATTTGTACTGTTAACCTATTTTTTATCAGCTCTAGTTCAACAGCATCAGCACAAAAAAAGGTCCCAGGGCCTTACACGGTAGTGTAATTTCCAGACCTGGGGCCCATAACATGTCACAATGTACAGATAGGGTAGTATATATGTACAGTAGGTACAGTATATATACTATACTGAAGCATAGAAGTATAGAAGCAGGGTTGCTTATTCACAAAGGCATTTATTGAGCATAAATTGAATCACAGATTACCGTTTCTGTTTTTCTTTCTTTCAGGGGAAAAGCAAACAAAGCTACGTGCTCAACATAAAGTTCATTTCCAGAATAAGTAAAAGAAGAAGGATCGATGTTGCAGGACCTTCGTCACTGGACTTCAATGGTAAGTATTGGATTACAAAGGATATTGGCTGTTATTTCTGCAATGGATTCCACACAGTTAGGTCTGGTTTAGGTTAGCTTTAGCTGTATAGGTATAGTTAGGGTTCACCCCCCACAGTGTGGTAAAGGCAGTGATTAGGCAGGAGATTTAAAGGTAAAATACTGGCAAATGCGTATAGCAGATAGACGGTGACCATATTCTCAAAGGTGAAAACCAGGACACCTTAGCGGGGGGGCGGGGGGATTTCACGAAATATTCAGATATCGAACAGGCGCTACTATCGCCTCGAACAGCTTTTTTGTGTTTTTCTGTGTCAATGTGGGATTTTAGGTCCCTTGCACCACCATTGCAGAGCGAGACATACGTGCCTGCTTTGCAAACAGTGCACAGTGCTTCACTTTTGTCTCGCCCCGGTCTGAATACAGGGAACTTTTTCTGTAACTCGTCTGTAAACGTGCACTTGCGCTTGGGCATGGTGGTGGAGACTGACAACCACGCTGTCTAGTGTCTACTAACTGATTGACGAAGGCTGCCTGCACTGACTCTGCTCAGGGCTGAGATCATCGTGCGCAGTGTCCTAGTGCCTGTCGATTTACTGGTCCGATGTAAGCAAAGACGTGTCGGAAAGGAACTGAATGAAAGTA
This sequence comes from Benthosema pterotum, assembly GCA_039105355.1. Taxonomy (NCBI): domain Eukaryota; kingdom Metazoa; phylum Chordata; class Actinopteri; order Myctophiformes; family Myctophidae; genus Benthosema; species Benthosema pterotum. The sequence goes on along the minus strand of CM076967.1, from coordinate 12,077,620 downwards.
ATTTTACAAAAAAACAGGACATTTCCTCATTTTCTAAAAATAAACCAGGACACCCAGGACAGGACATGAAATACGGACATGTCCTGGGAAATACGGACGTATGGTCAGCCTAGGCAAATGCGTATAGCAGATAGACGGTAAGTATTTCTATTCCGCATGTACTCCTCCGCTGTGGGCATTGTACTGGGTCGTGTTTCTACTCCTTGGCCTTGTAAAAGTAGTAGAAACACGACCCAGTACACTGCCTATAGCGGTAGCGGGGGAGTACTCCGGTAGAGAGCCTCCCATTTCCAAACCAGAAGAGTTCACATGAATAATAAGCCTGCATATACCTTTTTGGTTTAGTTCAGTGTATGCCCGACGCGTTGCCAACGAGTGGGACAGAGAGAGCAGTGTCAGGTATGTACTGTATAATTTCACAATATCTCATAGAATGGAATGTGAAATAGTGGTTGTCTAGCGGTGTCCAGAGCGCGCCTCGCCTCGCCTCTGGAGAGAGAGTGAGTTTCTCGTTGTAAGACAGAGAGTTCTTCCTTTTATACCTGTTGCCCCAGCTGGGCGTTGGTTTGCAGGTGCAGCTTGTTCCCACCCGTATAACCCATATGTTTTTTTCCCCCAACCAAGTAATACACTGTCTGGATGCCAGAATGGGATTAAAAACTGCCCCACTGAGCACTTTTAGACAACTTTAAATGGGTAAAAATAGTCTAAAAATGCAAGTTTTTTTTCCGTCTAGGCTAAGATTAGACAACGTTGTTTCAACATCTATTTATAGACTTCTAAAAAATAACCTGGCTAATCAATGTCTACATATAAATCGGGTATACAGGTATATAGACATTGAAACAACGTTGTCTATAAATATACGTTCATGTCATTTTTAGACATCTAAAATATGACTTTTGCTCAGGGGGGCGTATTTCTGACTGTAATCAAAACACCTGTGATTGCAGAGGACGATTCAGAAATGGGATTAAAACAGGTCAGATTAATTTCTGGCTTTTATGGTGTCATCATGCAGTGCGTTCTTGTTTACAGGAAGTAGGATGAATTAAAAAAAAATATTTGTATGGATCTTTTTACACATAAGTGAAAATTTCACATTTTTGGCATGCATTGTTATATCCAATACATTGGATTTTAAATTCATGCCCTCTTCATTTTACAACATCACTCAGAAGCATCACAAGTCGTCAGATCTGCAAGCTCCAAAACGATATGTCTGGTGGAGTCCCATCCAGTCCATTCCACTCCACCACATAGTACAGTAGCATGTGGCTCATGCCTGTACTATGAACAGGTGACAAATAGGATTGTAATGATTTTCCTGGAACAGCGAATGCTTTCTCAACCTCCACCTGGCCGGCCCTGCATGTGCTGCAGCTTCGCCCGCTGTGTTTATACATTCTGAAGGCTCTCGCCGCCATAAAGTTGTTCTGGGGCTGAGCGAAATCACAAGTGCCTGTTTGTGTTCATTGCAATTATGCATCGTGCTGATCAAATCAACAGCACAGCTCTGGGGCCTTTATATCAACAGGCCATTGGCTGGACCGGCAGTCGCAGCGCTACGGCGACTATGACTGAATGACTGATTGAATATTTGGAAATATTGGGTAAGATGTTCTTACCCAAGCTATAAAGGTCAGACAGAAACAGGGTCAGGATTTCTTTTGCTTTTGTCCACAATACCAGGCTGGATTTGGGGAAAAAACAGTCAACAACAACATACAGATCATAAATGGCCATTAATCTTCTACATTCTCTAGTTGTGTATTCAGATGATGAATATTTTAACTCTTGAGAGTGTACAAAATGAAACCAAATGGACCCGCAAGGGTCCATTTGGTTTCATTTTTACGTGGGTCCATTTGGTTTCATTTTTACGTGGGTCCATTTGGTTTCATTTTTACGCTCTCAAAGAGTTACATCTGGTTAACCAACTTTCCACCGTTTAGCTAGGGACCACCTGGACAAATAAAGTCAAACAGAATCAGGGTGCTGATATTGTCCATGTTGGCTCAAAATAGAACCATTACAGCTAGAAATGCTGCGTTACACCACTGGGTCCAAAATCAAGGTCCAGGGACCCCCATATGTGGTTCGTTGAGGGAGCTTCAAAAGCCGCCTCCACTTGTACACTTTCAAAAGCGACCTGCTCAACAAGATCTAGAGTTGTCAACGGCCCGACGAGTTAGCATAGGCTTTAGGCCCGACCTGGTCCTAAACTTTCGGGTCAGGCCGGGTCGGGTTTGAGCAGAATTTGTGAAATGCCAAAATCATCACCATCTGCATAATAGACAAATACACAGGCAGACGGAACAGAACTATTTTTTTTATCATAAAATAATGCAATATGTATATTATTTTTTTCGTGGAGCCTGAGGCCCAACCCGGCCCTTTCTGATCAGCAAACATTTTAGGCTGGCTCTAAAATCAGGTCGGGTTCGGGCAGAGTTTCACAACTCGAACAAGATCTACCCAATAAAAATACAATTATAATTATGTACCATACCCGTATATGTAATATGAGACGAAGGGGGATTTGGAATAATGGAGCTGCCTTCACATACAGTACAATACAGCAAGACAAAATGCCCTTGGACTGGGAGAAAGAAGGGTGTTTAATTTGTATTGCTACGGATGGTTTTTGCACAGGTACTTTGTGATCTACTGGTAGATCACAATCTACCCTTTGGGCACAAATGCTAGACTACACAGTTGCCTACAAATGGAACCGAATGGATCCTCATGGCTTGATTCAGCCCCAGAGTTACACTGTCCTCGACACATGTTGAAATTAATACACGTTTGAAAACCTCTGTGCTACATTAAATGGAACAGCACGTTGATTAGTATCAGGGCTGGATTTAGCCAGCCCTACTAGGGTGGGCTGGAAGAATGGCAGGGTGGGCAACTCCAAAAGTTTTTATACGAAGCAGTGGTTTCCAACCTTTTTGACACCAGTCCAGGGCCCACTATTTTTGAAGCCACTGACCACCATTTGATGACACTTTCGCCCCACAGACCCCAAAACTAAAGATTTCTTTTGCTTTTGTCCACAATACCAGGCTGGATGTAGGAAAAAAAACAGTCGAACATACAGATCATAAATGGCCATTAATCTTCTACATTCTCTAGTTGTGTAGACTTGGGCTAATTCAGATGATGAATATTTTAACTCGCGAGAGCGTAAAAATAAAACCAAATGGACCCGCAAGGGTCCATTTGGTTTCAGGGTCCATTTGGTTTCATTTTTACGCTCTCAAAGAGTTACATCTGGTTAACCAACTTTGCACCATTTAGCTGGGGACCACCTGGACCTCTCTCAAGGACCACTGGTGGTCCCCAGACCACTGGTTGAAAACCCCTGATATTACCTTTCATCGGGTGGGCAGGATGCACGTTTGGGTGGTCTCTACCCACCCCTGCCCCCCTCTAGATCCGGCCCTGATTAGTATAATTGCTAAAACCTGTGAGGGAAGTATAAGGAAGGCTGGTGTGGACAGAGCCTATTCAGAGCAGTCATCCCCCCCGGCCGTGGGGTACAGTCTATCCTCAGTTGGCCTGGAAACAAAGTAGCCAATCACAAAACTCAATTAAATTCCTCATGATTGTCTCATACAGCACACTCGTCTGAAAGAATGGGTATGGGCCTGTGTTTTATGGCCTGAGAATCGAACCCGCGGCTCTGTCGCGTGGAACGGCAGTATTTTGTCCACTAGCTAGCAAGCAGCTCTGGACTGGAGGGGAATTCTCTCTCGGCCGGGAGAGATATATATTAGGATTTGGCTCATCAGGCAGAGGCTCCAAACCACTGCTGTTACACTCACCCTCCTGGACCGTAGATATATGAAGATAAACAGCTCTGCTGTGTCAATATTGAAGGCACAGTGTTCCAGAGATTCCCTGTAGTACCGGGAAAAGATGTGCTGTGAGCAGCAGAGATGGTTTAATAGTAATATTATTACTTTTCTCAGCAATGAGTAATATAACAAAATTACGTTCTACAAAGCAATAATATATTACAGTTACTTCTACTGATATTACACTTTCGTCATGCTGCTCCTTTCAACAGTATTGCGTTGGTGACTTTACTGCGACTTTACTTTGACCTAAAAAGGTCCACTGAACAGCAACCTGTTATCATTTCATTTAAACATGAAGAAAGATCTTGTTTGTGTCCTCCTTTTATTAGGATTATTATCTATTTGTAAAGTGGGTGACTCTTCTTCTGACTAAATATATTGTGTTGTTGTTGTACTTGTCTTTTTTTTGCGTGTGGGATGGTGCAAAAGTAATATGTAATATGTTACCCATTACTCTTGAGTCCAAGTAATAAGTAATGTAATGCTATTACTCTTCTAAAGGGGCAATAAGTAATATATTACTCTCCGGAAGTAGATTTCTGATCACACAAGCCGTGTTTCTGTTTGTCTTGGTGAGTAGGAACTATTAGATCATACCTGTGCATTATGCGGCCCGGGGGCCAAATCCGGCCCTTTGGCTGACTCTGACCGGCCTGTGAAAGGGTACCGTGGTTTTCAACCACTGGTCCGGGGACCACCAGCGGTCCTTGAGAGAGTTCCAGTTAAATATAGAAAGATACTCTTTGGTCTACTTCATCTGAATTAGTCCAAGTCTACACAACTAGAAAATGTAGAAGATGGTCATTTTGATCTCTATGTTTGACTGTTCTGTTTGTGAAATCCAGCCTGGTATTGTGGACAAAAAGCAAAAAAAGATCTTTAGCTTTTGGGGTCTGTGGGACTAAAATGTCATCAAATGGTGGTCGTCTGTGGCTCAAATTCTGAATAAATAGAGGGCCCTGGTATCAAAATGGTTGATCTTATGCTTACACGTATCCTTAAAATTAAATGAATACTACGCAGACTTGAGCTCATCCTTTAGTCCTGGTCCTCCACAATTTACAGATACATTTTATGTATCTCATTTGGGCCCTTGGGCAAAATATTTGCCCACCACTGTATTAGACGCATGAGCGAGGTCACTTGTGCAGGGATGCAGCATGCCTCCAGGCAGCAAACGCCTTCAGCACTGTTGCTTGACTTTCTGCCTTCAATGGAGCCACGTCGCTCCAATGAACTCCAGTGTAGCATCTCACTATCTGTGTTCCTGATAGGGGTGGGCAAAAAAAATCAATATGCCAATATATATCGCAATTCTTAATGCCACGATATCCATATCGAATCGCCAGGTTCAATTTGTTCATGTCAGAAAGACTGGCTGACGTTATCAGGTTGCATTGTTAGTTAATTATATTATATTGTTTAAAATTGCTTTAAAATGTTCTTGTTGTAATGATTGAACTTGTCATGGTCCATATTGTTCAGAATTCCACTAATTTTCAACATTTTACTGTACTGTATTTTACCATCAAGTTGTGTTTGTGTTGTGTTTGTTAATGATTTTTCTTTAGGGACCCTTTTTTCTGAGGGTGTATAAATGGAACCAAATGGACCCGTCAGGGTCCATTTGGTTCCATTTGTACGCTCTCAGAAAACATCTTGAAAATGGGTGGAATCCTCCTTGTCGTAGTATAATAAAAGCACAGTCATTTGTCGGGACAAAAAATGTGACACATCGATATATCAAATCGAATCGCAGCATAACTGAGAATCGCAATATAAGTCGATTCAGAACCTTAATATCAATATTGTATCGTCGTGAGGTAAGAGCAATCGCCCCACCCCTAGTTCCTGACCTCCACCTCCAACCAGTGCTGTTTGTTTGAGAATATTTTGACTTAGTCTTAGTCTTAGTCTTTTGAGTAACACACATTTAGTCTTTTAGTCCCATTTAGTCTTCTGAAATTCATTTTTTTAGTCTTAGTCTAGTCGATGAAATATCAACATTGATTTAGTCTCAGTCTTAGTCTTTATTTAGTCTTAGTCTTTCAGTCTTAGTAGTTTAGTCTTACATACACATGCATTGTAGGTTTATATATGTTATACAGATTTATAGTTTTTAGTATGAAAGATGTCTCGTTTTATTTCTTTGTATAAAATTACTGCATTAGTAATAAGTCCCTTTCCTGAAAACGTATGCAATCTATACTGCAGATATGTTCACATACTTAAAAAGAACGGAAAAAAAAAAAGTTAAAAATGTTTCCTATTTCCATTCCATTTCCATAGGTTATGATTTAGTCTTCGTCTTAGTCTTAGTCTTTTGAAAACACACATCTTTTAGTCCCAATTAGTCTTTTGAAATTAATTTTTGTTAGTCTAGTCTTAGTCGACTAAATATCAAAAACCTTAGTCGACTTAGTCTTTAGTCTTAGTCGACAAAAACAACACTGACCTCCACCACCAACACCCTTGAATCCACCCTGCAGGTCCCTCGAGTGGAAACATGTTAACTACTAAAGCCAAAAAGATACTTTTTTTCTCCAGGGGAGATATTAGACTTTGGGTCATTAGGCAGGGAATCTGACAAACTACCGCTTCACTATGATTTAAGCGTAATATCCTTTCTCCAGGATATAGGAGGTAATAGTATACAGCCTTGTTTGCGTTAGCCATGATTAGGTCTTGCTCAGCTCTATCATAACACAACTTATAGCGATAAATAGTGTTGACAAGACAATTGCCATGCAATACTGTACGCTGATCGTTCAGGTAATAATTAATGTTCACACATTTCATATTTCATTAAGTGTCTAAGTGATGTTGTGGACCTCGAGCAATGTGTCTGAAGACCGTCTGTAATATTATACAGAATAATTGATGATTATATATAAACCCACTGCAGTTACTCGAGAGTATTCTCAGAGAATACATCAACAGTGATTTTAAAATACAGATTGGGGTCTCAGAGCTAAATTGCGGTGGACCCCTATGGGTCCATTTGGTTTCAGTAATCTCTAGAGTACACAAATTAGAAAATGGAGAATGATTGTTATTTTGACCAATGTTTTGCCAGTTCTCTTTCCCAGTTGTGGACAAAAGTATGAAAGTTCTTAGTTTTGGGTGCAAGAGACTAAACTCAACATTACAAACTGTCAACTCAAACCCCAAATTCTGTTTTCAAACATTAGCAGTAGCATATACAAGAAAACCTTCCAATTCTTTCCCTCTATGTTTCATTTTAAGCACATCATTCGTAAACACCATAACAGTAACACCATCACCACTATTTCAAAACTCAAACTTCCTATGGGGCCTGGAATGGATTTTCAGTAATGGAACAATCACATTTTTGATGTGTAGATCTTGTTGAGCCGGTCATTTTGAAAGTAGCTCTCAAGTCAAAAAAGTGTGGGCAGCCCTGGTTTAGGCACCAATGCACAGGTTACTGGTCGATGTGACCTTCTATTGAGTTCCACAGCAACATTCATCATAGTAGTAGTACTGTAGATACCATCTGCACACATATGTTCTGTCCTCACACACTCACACACACACACGCACACACGCACACACACACACACACACACACACACACACACGCACGCACACTTCCTCTAAGCTCCCAGACTCTACCAGCGCTATCGTCAAATCTCTTACAGAATGGTAATAAGGGACACAGTGGGGAGGGAGCGAACAAACACACATTCAATTTCTATCTCCACTCTCTCTCTCTCTCTCTGCAGGCTTCAGCCTTAACATGGTTTAACATTATCCACGTGGTAAAGGTTAGGGATATAAGAGGATGATGGATCATACGCCGTCGTGTTCGGGTGGAAAACCTTGCAACAAACCATTCCTTTTTTATTCATGTTGATATTAAAAAAAAACATTTATAATTTGTGAAACTAGCAGATCGCACACTCACATGGTGGCATCACGTTGCGAGTTTGTAGATCTGCTATGCTTTCACTCTAGGAGTGTTCATTTAGGATTAAACACGAAGCGTAGAAGTTCCGACACACACAAGAGGTTTCCTCCCCCGACAGAGAAGATATATCCAGGGCGGTTCAGTCGGCTTATAATATTACCTTTGTTCCGCCTTACAAAGACAAACAACAGTACTTGAGCTTTGAGCATGCAGGCCTAACACTAGCATGCCTGAGGAAAAGGGGGCGGAATTAGCTCTGGTCCATAGCTCCACTGCTTCTATGATTCTGCCCTGCATTGGAGCTATGGTAAAAGCAACGCAAACTCTCGGATATAAAGAACGCTTTACCTCCCTGAGGTAAAGAGCGCTTTACCTCACCAAAACAACCACGGCTTGTGTGATTAGAAAGCCTACTTTCCTTAGTGGAACCACTACATATACTGTACAAAATGCATTGTTTGACCAGAAATGTATTGTTTTTCACTGTAGGAAAAGTTTTTTTTTTTTTAAAGCGTTCTTTATATTTCCATTAAAGAGAGGTGAGAAATTACATTAATTTTCACATAGTGCCATGGCAAGACAGGATCACACAATCAGTGGAGCTATGGACCAGAGCTACAGAATTAGCATTTGCTTAAATTCATATTTAGAATTCTCAATGATGGAATGATGACCGAATGGTGTAACCTTCTGAACAGGGTTATCATAGTTATGGATTTTTCATTTTAGTTTTAGTTTTTACTTTACTTTTTTGATTTAGTTCATTTTAATTAGTTTTTAGGGTACATTTGCTAGTTTTTAGTTTTTATTTTTGTAAAAAGTTTCAGTTAAGTTTCAGTTTTTTTGTACTTTGTTTTATTTGTAACAAAGTCTGTGTGGAAAAATCCAATAATCAACGTTTTTGGATGGGACCCAAATGTCTCGGGAACACCGGGCCGCTCCCCTCCCCACCACCAATAGAAATGAACTGCTACAATAGCTTGAATAATAGAGCAACTAGACCAGCAGTTAGTGGAGCGAATACTTGCGTGTTGTACAAGTAGGCCATGGTCTACTCGCACGTGAGTGGAGCCTACTGTAAACTGGCCCCGACACCGATCACCGACCGCACACCACGCACTGTGTACCATGCACCACCACGCACCGATTGCTTAAGGAAAGCTTATGCAAGGACTATGCATATACTATGTAAACACCCAATTTTCATCTTTCAGCCACTGTACTGCAAGGCATCATGAAGACGTACGTGAATGAGGTGCTATAAATACAGTGCATTGTATGGTGGGTGTGTGTGGTTCGTCATCAGCTGGCTCTATAGTGTGTCTCAGAGGAGGGCCATGCAGCGCTCCCAGCTGGGTGAAGCTTCATTCTGGAGCACATGGCAGATATTTGGCTCACACAGTGTGTATATACGTCACACTCGGGCAGCGGGGGAAGAAGGAGAGAAGTCCTGATGTGACTCACTGAGAGAAGCCATGTTAGTGCCAACATGTTCAGAATATCGTGTGGCTCCCGGCAGTCACCGTATCCGACATGTAGTTCCGTGTCCAGGCCGTCTAAAGAATCGTTGAGAATGTGTTTTAATTAACACATTTACCGCGACTGCGCGTTCATCGTTTTCTGCCCTATGCCACGGCTCAAGCCAGTGCAATCGGTAAAAAAAACCTTATTTTGAAGCGCCAGATCTCCTAAACAGGATGTGCGATGACGTCATGGTGTTTCTGGTGGCTTGACGAACCTGTCCTCTCACGATCTGAGCAAAAAGTTCCGGGTCAAAAGTCAGGAAGTGACGTATAGCAACAGTCGATTCACCCTTGTGCCACGACAACAACATTGGAGATCCCCAGAAAAGGCTCCTGAATGCATTGGATTGAATGGGTGCGAATGGGACAAAAATAATAATAAAAATACCGCGCCCATTGTCCCAAATGAGAGAGCAACGGGATCTTTATCAGACGATGCGCTCGGACTAATAGATGGGTTAAAGAATGAAATCTACATTTCTTCGCGTTACGCGCCGTCGTCGTGACTGGCGTGTGTTATTTCACGGTAAGAAAACGACGACCGCGAGTTTGCGAGTCCGGGAGTCCATTACTTTTTTATTCACTACTATTACAATTTGTCTTACCTAACAATTTAATTTAATTTAATTTTTTTTACATCTAACAATTACTTTTCCTATGACGAAAGATGCAAATTGTTGCAAAATATCAATATTTGCCCCAATTGGACTAAGCACCAGTCGCCTATCTCCAGTCGCCAGTGTGTGAGGGCTGAACTCTAGAAGTGACGGCCGTGCAGCTACTCTAGTTACTCTAATTGACCCCCAGGTGTGGCTTTAATAATACAAGATGTGACTTAGAAGTACAGTATAGAGCACCACTGCTTCCCTCCACACATGCAGGCAGGCTGACCCCCTCGACGACATAGTTTCTGGAATAATATATCACAGGTCTACCCTATACTGACCTTTTCATCTCAAGATGACCAGCCAGAAATAGATCCATGTTTAGATTGCTCAGCTGGAGTCATGACATATGTGAACAGATGCATGATAGTGTTTTCAACACGTACCGACCATGGTACCATCTAACACTTTATGTTGGATTAAATTATATAATTAAGTTGTGTACTGAACACGTTTTGGTGTTTTAGCTTTTGAAAAATAGCAGATCTACAAGCTCATATCGCGCCACCGAGTGGCGCGATATGAGCTTGTAGTTCTGCTATTTTTGAAGAAATTGTGAAAATGTGGTGCAAATCTTTCAATACATTATTTCAGAAGCAAACATTTTTAACTCAAATCTTTGCTTCTGGGGGATCCTTAGAACAACATGTTTTTAGATGAGGTTCTGCAGCTCAATAATAGATATTCCTGGGGGTCCTTCCTATGAAAATTATGTTAAGCATCACTGACACAGAAAGAGATTTTTTCAGAAAAACTAGAACCTCGCGCCAGGGACTAGAATTTAGTGTCGCAATCTAGAATTTAGCGTCATGGACTAGAATCTAGTGTCGGGAACTAGGATCTAGTGTCAGAAACTGGAATCTAACTTCAGAAACTACAATCTACTGAGAGGAACTATAATCTACCGTGGGGGACTAGTAGAATCTAGCGTCGGAAACTAGAATCTAGCGCTGTGAACTAGAATCTAGCATCAGAAACTAGAATCTGATCAGGAACAATGGGTTAATGTCCTGAAAATGCACCGCAAAAAATCTGCCTGACCAGTGACCACTTAACACTGCAGCCGTGGAGGAGGACATAATTGTGCCACGAACACACGGGCCCTGATCCAGGAGAAAAGGTTGAGAAGCAGCTGCTGCTCTGGTCAATACCGCCCACACTGCCATGCCTCCTCCATCCCCCTCCATCTCCCTGCAGAAAATGGCATCATCTGAGCAAGGAAAAAGGATAAGATTTGCTTTAAATGCTGGTGGAGGAGGGGGACTGACAAGGTACTTGTCATCACAGGGATCTCAGCCCAGAAGCAGCTCAAAGGCAAAAGAATTTATATCTTGGGGATGGCAGACCATCCCCGGACACACACCGGCTGTGGCTGCACACACACAGACCGTGATTCATACAGTCGCTGGGCTCCAACTTAGAGTAAAGCTTTGGTTGGAGATATCGTGGGTGTGTGCCGATGTAGTGCAGCACGGCGCGCATGGGGATATATGCACACTGCCGTATCTTGTGTTCTGACAGTGGGGGATTTGCCGCAACAAACAGAAGCCCAGAAGTGAGTTTTATTCCTCGGTTTTGGGTTCTGCCTCTTGTTGCTCTCCTTGTCGCTTTGGCACAGATTACGGTTTAGGAAAATATGACTCCACTACAAGGGGAGAATGCAGTCTGTTAAAGTTTGTAGTTTATATTAAAGTTATGAATGGTAAATGGTGCATTTATACAAGGCGCTTTACATAAATTGTGGATCCCATTCACACACTCAAAGGCAACGGAAGCATGCAAGGTACCAACCAACACATCAGGAGAATTAAGTACTGCTCAGAGACACATCGACTCTCTTTCTGTGGGATTCGAACTGACAACCTCGTGGTTACTATCCTGCCACTCTAACCCTGAGTCACTGCCGCCGCTAAGTGCTAGAGTTATAAAGACAAAAAAAAATTTAAGACCCAAGTATTCAAAAGTACATAGGTTACAAAGTAAAATGTATTTGCAATACCAATACATTTCTCTCTACAAAAATATCAACAATAGTAAAAAAAATATTACATTACGTATGTGTCACAACGTGTTGTAGCGCGAGTCGCAACACATTGTGGGATTGCAGATCTGCTGTTTTACTATATTTAAAATAGCGAGTATTTCTAGTACACCTGTAAATTTAAATATACTTAATAGTCAGTCAAGTCTGAAAAATACAAATACTCAAGTGCCATCTTTTATTACTTACTAAGCCCACTTCTGACACCATGTACATAATGTACATATAGCCAATGCATCATGGGTACTGTAGTCTATGAACTATACTGACGTAAATGTACTTTGGTTGCTGTCCCTCGCTGACGGGAAGGGTAGGATGAGCGCATAGTTCTGGCCGCTGGCCGAACTGCATCCAGGTACAGAGAGGAGATTCAGAGCCCCACAGCGATCCATCAAACTAAAAAAATGTAGTCTTGTAGTGACACAGCGTAATGTCACTGAATTCATGAAAATTGATGGCCGTTAGTTATACCCCTGTGCCCTGTAGTTTAGTTGGATTTGGGTTTGATCACATTTGGGCGAGTCGTAACACCCAGACAGGGGGATGTTGTAACTCTCGTCGTTAGTGCCAAGAAGCTTTTGAAAAATGCTTTATCACAACCCTCAATGACTTGACAACCCGGTTTACGACAAGACATGCAGTGATTCTCAAAGTGAGGGGGTCCCACTGGTCCCGCTGCTAAATGTGTTCATACTGCATCACAATCTTTTCTTTTTTTATACTTTATATTTTTATTTTATGTGAAACACCACAGTGTATACAAAAGACGAACAACATCAGACAACGACAATTTCCCATGGACGGAGGAGGGAAAAGAAGCAAAACAAAACAAAGAAGAACAAAGAAAGACGAAGAATACAATGGAACAGCTAATGTAAAAAAAAAAAAATCACAATCTTTTCAACCGCTTCATCCATATTTCATACCCTGGCTATTGAAAATGGCAGATAAGCAGATATATGCTCACAGCAAAAATAAATGTACACAAATCTTCGCTTCTGCCGTTCCTGTTACAAAACATTTTGTGTTTTTTATCAAACTAGGCACCAAACGTCCAAGAAAAAACAGTCTGCTCATCATTTTATGAAGCATACATTTCACGTCATTGCATAGTATACACCTCTTTATTTATGCACATTATGCATATACTGTGCGTGCATATACGTGGGAGGAATACGGATACGCGTATAATGACGGGAAGATGTTGAAAAATGTGGTTGATTATGCATTCTGCTGGGTTTTTCTAACGCTGACACTGTTCATAAGGGCCAGATTGAATTTATTATTTTCCTCTTAAGAGCAGGTGCAAATTAGAGCAGGCAGGCTATATTAGCGGCCTAAACTGTATGCATAGATGACCGGAGTCCCACAAGGCCCTGTATGAAGACAAAGTATGCTCCTATCCCTTGTCAACAACAAATCTCGGAAACAACGTTTTATGAGCTTGAACATCTGCTATTCTTCAATTACAATTACAATTTAGGCATTTAGATGGCACTCTAAATCCAGAACAATTTACATTGTTTGCCCCCGGAATAATGTAGGGATGCTTGCAATTGAAGCAGAAATATGCAAATGTGTGTAGATCAGGTGTAGGAAACCGTTCTGACATTAAGTGCCATGCTTGTATTTTCTTGTAATGTGCCATTTCAACATTGTGTGTAATTATGCCACCACCATGTGTCTGTACACATCACATCAGGTCAGGCTTTGAATGAATGTAGAATCACGTGCAGGATTTTCATAGTTTATAAATGATAGAGCCTGCACAGGTACAAAAAAATGACTGCCTTTATTAATATGAAAATGTTTCGATATTACTTGATCTTCACCAGGGCCATTTGTTTTTGTACCTGTGGTGTGTGGGCTCTATCATTTGTCTGCTGAAGTTCCTTTTAGCAAAGACCCAGTCGATTATTCAATGCCTACTCCAGGATTCATACAGATAGAATACAGTATCTGGACTTAATTTAATTATCTTAGAGAAAAGATTCTACATTATTTAAAAAAAAAAAAAATCATGCCAGTGACTATTCTCTCCCTGCGGTGCCGATGCTGTAACCTGTGCCTAAGGTACAGCAAAACCCCCGAGCTAAAAGGCCAAAACGATACAAATCATATGGCGTACATTTCGTCACCAGATCTGTATCGTATCCGCGGGGACTCAGGGACAAACGGAACATATGGGATTTTGTGACCACATGAACTTTATAGAGACAGGAACACTGAGTGCACACGTACTGGAACAGACAAATACAAGCTCTAAGGCCAGACAGGTTGAGAGAACAGTGATCCCTTGCTAGCTGCTTGTATTGTACTGTGACAAAGACTTGGAATTGCAGTGGTGTTTTTTTTTTCTTTCTTTGGTCGGTTAAATAACAGGGGCGGATCTAGGCATGGGCATGGGGGGGCAATGCCCCCCTAAATACCCAGTCTGCCCCCCCAAACACGATGCCATGCAAAACAACCCCAATATATTTCAAATTTGTGTGCTTATATTTAAAATTATGTGAAACACTACTACTGCTACTAACTAACTACAGCTGTGTCACGACTAAACCAACAGCATTTCATCATTGAAAACAGACCTTTAGCTTTATGCATGCTGCGTGTCTGTTGCAACTTCAACAACAACTGATGTTATTATTGATGCTGTACTTGCCTAATAAAAGTCCTGTAACTGAAAATGGTATGGGTGCGGCTTCATCGCCCGCCGCGCGAAGCGACACGGGCATATTGGAGGGGCAATTTTCTCTTGCCCCTCCAATATGTTCTCTGCCCCCCCCAAATGAGACATGTTACATCCGCCCTTGTTGAATAATGGACTACAAACTAGAACAGAATAATAATAATACAAAAAACAGATTAAAGTGATGACTTTTTGAAGCTTTGCTGATGGAATTAGAATCAGAGTTCCTCGGGAGAATAGCTGGAATGCAAAGGAATAAAATAGTCTCTCTCGGGTGTGACGCAGGATTAAGCTCAAGAAGGCATTAATTTGACGAATAAACTACAACAAAATGTAAAATATGGAGATGAGAGGTTTTTGCCTGACAGCAACGACATGACGCAAGATAGCGTTAACTAGGACAGTGGGCCTATACTCTCACAATAGCCTCTTTGCCACGCGCACAAAATCCTTCAGTTGTCTGGAAGGTCTTTAGATGAAATGCTTTGTGTTGGGTTGAGTGCAGGCGTATATACATGGGCCCAGCGTTGCTCTTGAACACACGATCCCCTCCAGCACGCCTGCACTAAAAGACGAGTTGTGTTGTAGTAGTATAGACAAACCCGCGGAGGGACTGCCCTGGGCGCAATCATGTCTCATCAGATCATCATTAAGCGCAGCTTGACACCACGGCATTGATTACAGCCTACAGCTGGCCTGCAGGGCAACACTCCATGCATTCGTCTACAGTGGTTCCACATTCATTTTTTTCCCCTATAGAGATTCAAATAAAAATATATCTATATGTTTAAATAATTGGGGGAAAAAGCAAAACAAAAGGTATGAACAAATAAATAGTAGGTCGGGAGTGGCGTTTTGACGGTATCAGCCGGTAAGACGCAGGAGTCCCTGTTACAATGTGCTAGACCCCTGGGAGATGGATTGCTCAGGTGGAGCGCCACACCTACCATCAGCTGCAGTACTTCCCGTACCACTTAATTGCCACACCCACGCCGTGCTACTCATAAGCTGAGTTGGCGGTGCTTGGAATCGAACCCATGACATTGTGGTCCAAAGGTGAGAGCTCTACCGACTGAGCAACCCAGACACAACAAACAAATAAATATGGTATGACATTTAGTGCCTTTATACTGTACAAGGTGCTTTACATAGTGCATTACATTCGCATGGGCAGTAGAAAACATGAAAGGCACCAAACAGCACATCAGGAGGAGACAGGAGGAACCGGGATTTGAACCGCCGACCCACGGACCATTGGACGACTTGCTCAGACACAGAAAATCACAGATTTCTAAATGAAGGTCTGACCCAGTTTGGTGGTGTAGAAATAGATTGGGGAACCTAAAATGACAAAAAAAAAATAAATAAATAAAATTCATGGTAGACCCCATTTCTACCATTCGTTTCACTTCAGTATACTTCAACATGAAATGCTGTGAAACAAACAACAACAACAACAACAAGT
Source organism: Benthosema pterotum (assembly GCA_039105355.1). NCBI lineage: Eukaryota > Metazoa > Chordata > Actinopteri > Myctophiformes > Myctophidae > Benthosema > Benthosema pterotum. The sequence continues at coordinate 12,061,440 of CM076967.1, read as the reverse complement.
CCAACCTCAAACAGAATACATCCCATCATGGTGGAACTCTGCAGAAGGTCACAGACCCTGTTAGAGACGTGTGAGTTGTCGGGGTCAGAGAGGAGCGGATCAGATGTGAGGACAGACTGCTACAGTAGCTACTGACCCACAGGACAATTAACACAACAGACAAACAGGTGTGTGCTGCTTAGTACTGAGCCAAAATGTAACCAGAGACCTGCCTGGCAGAATGAACTAATGATGCAAATAAAAAATCTGAATTTGCTGTGTGACAACCTGGTGTCCTCATTTTGGTGACTTTTTTTTAAAGCCCTTTCCCTACTATAGCTTAATTTGGCTTTTTTTTGCTCTACCAGGCCAGGTTCAGGATTTTAATTTATCAATCAAATCTAATCCCAATCAAATACAGTCATCAGAATAAAATGTATCTCGTGGTAATCTCTGGTAAAGAGTTATGTGACAGTAGGTGGCAGAAATGCACACGATCTCTGGAGGATGATCAGAATAAGTGCAACAGAGTACTGAGGACTTCCGGGTGACTTCCGTATTGCCATGCTGATTGTTGGATTATTTGGTAATTTCTAGGAGAGTGGGACCTGACGTTAGCCGATCATGCTAAAAACATGATAATCATATAAAATTAATGTCACCATCATTATGGATTAAATAAATACATCTAATGCATCACCGGGTGATGGAATTATGACTATGAATACGTCAAATACTGCTTTGGGCATTATAGTGTTAAGATATTTAATTTTTATGAACTAAGAAGCTTAGTTTCTAAAGTACAGGTAGCATTGCAATTCACAACCCAACATATTGTGAGCTTATAAATCTGCTAAGATAAGTTATACTTTTCAAATCTCAAACAAATACTGCATGTGTCCAGAGAGTAACTTTGCAGTTCATTTCAACCCGTTGTTGTGTTCAGTTTGCAATGTTGGTGAAGGCAGGAGGTAACACTTGGAACATTGTACAAGATACCGTATAGTCACTTAAATGAACTTGACAGCTTACACTATCTATATAACAATAAAATACTGGGCATGTAGAAAAAATGAGACATATAGGCTACTGACAGAACTATTTGTTTTTGTTTTCTAGAAATAATGTCACCCAGAGAAAGCCAAAGTACTGAAATATGTTTTGTGGTTCTACAGTGATTTGATCTTTCTGAAGGAAAATACAATAATCTTACACTTCCTTTTCCCCGCAACACTGAGCAAAGGATCTGCAAGCTCACAACATGTTGCAAATGCATTCGTTTATATGTCAGATTAGAGGACGTTAGGGTTCATGAATGCTGTTGTCTGTATCGCTATAAAAAGAAAACAAATAAATAATGGTGAACGTGGTGTTTTTACTTGTACGAGAAGAGCGAGCAGATGCAAGTTAAACGTTCGGTTTACGGTGGTCGGTCGTCGGCGGCTGTTGACCCTCCCTTGAAGTACTCCGGTAAGCCAGTTGAGGTGATGACGTAATAGTGAGGTAAGTAAGAGATCTCACTAAGTATACCTCTTTACTGTAACAATCGAGGTCTTCAAGAGATCCCTGTAAAATTCCCCTCAAGTATCTCTTAAAGGGGAAGTCCACCCATTTTCAACATTCTAATATGTCATTAGGATACCCTAGAGGTGCTGGGTGGACATGATAAAAAAGTTCCCCCATTCTGTGTTCCCAAGAAATGGAGGTCTGAAGAAAACCACTAACATGGTGAAACATCTTGATGACATCATCAAGATGTATTGTCGAGACTATTATCTCCTGGAGGTGTCAGGGTACTTGCTCTCTGTTCGCCCACACAAGTAGGCCTTGTTGTGCGCAACGCACAAGTTCGCACTCTACCTGTTGATCTAGTTAAAGGATACCCTATACAGTTCTTTAGCTCAAGGCTTGAAGAACAGTTTGACAGAGCAATGGGATGTATACTACTGTACTACGTGCATACTATGATTCAAGAATCGGGGTTGGAGTATAGCCAGTACTTGGTCCATCCACGCACCGCTGACAGAATTCCAAGTGAGGCCATTTTTCCCCCCCAGGAGAACGCTCTCTCTCCCCCCTCCCTCCCTCCAGCGTGTGAATGATCTGTCGAGAGGCAATAAGGGCCCTTTATGGTGGCGCGGTGAGTGGGTGATGTCGATAATGAGGTTGCACGCTCCGCGGGGCTGTGGGAACACGGATATACCACCTCAACCTACTCAAACCGCGACGGCACGCCGCAAAGTGGATGACGGGTCAGGGTTCAATGTCTATCCAACGCCTCCGATAGACAAACACAGCGATACGCGCTGCTTGGCTTTCCACTGCGTTGCACTATCGGCAGGTCCTTGTCTCACGAGTGCTCCATCCAGGCCCGCTGGGTCCTCTCCCTCTCTCCATCTCTCTCTCTCTCTCCCTCTCTCTCTCTCTCTCTCTCGATGTGTGGGAGGAGGAGGAGGGGGTTTGAAAGGGTGACACCCGGGGTCGTCCTAGGCAAAATAACTTGACAGAGCAAATCAACATCACTTTAACCCTACAATTACAATGTAGGCATTTAGCAGACATGCTCTTAATCCAGAGCGAAGTAAGCAAGAGCTCAGCGTCTCACTTGACACACACACACACACACACACACACACACACACACACACACACACACACACACACACACACACACACACACACACACACACACACACACACACACACACACACACACACACACACACACACACACACACACACACAGTTCCGATTATAAGACGACTCGTTTATAAGACGACCCTCATTTTTCAAGACCCATTTACAGAAAAAAGAACATTGAATGTCAAATAGTATAGCCCCTGAATATAAGATGACTCCATTTTTTGGGATATTTCCATTGGGAAAAAAAACATAGTCTTATATTCAGGCCAATAGGGTATATATATATATATATATATATATATATATATATATATATATATATATATATATATATATATATATATATATATATATATATATATATATATATATATATATATATATATATATATATATATACATGCACTGCATGAGGCAAACGGTGGTCACACAAGATACTGACTGGTTCGGAGTCCCCAGACGCCCAACAAAGCAAACAGAAATGCACATTTCAGGGTGGCCTTTTATTGTGGACTTTCTAAGGCACACCTGTGCACTAATTATGATGTCACATCTGCATCTTTATGTGGCACACCTGTGAGGTGGGATGGATTATCTCAGCAAAGCAGAAGTGCACACTATCACACATTTAGACAGATTTGTGAACAATGTTTGAGGGTAATGATAATATTGTATATCTGGAATGAATTTTAGATCTTTAAGTCCATCTCCTGAAAAATGGGAGCAAAAATTGTGTTGCGTTAATATTTTTGTTGAGTGTATATGGAGTTTGGTGCACTCATCGACACCCAGACATAGCAATCTCGCTCACTGCATTCACAATCAAAACATGAAGATAATCATGAATCTTTGTCTTACCACATTCTTAAGGTCAGTGTTTGTCGTCTCACATTCCCCACAAGTCGCTACGCACCGTTAAAACCACGCGGAAAGCCATTTTTGTCCCCACTTTTGTCACTTTTCGCCAATTAAATGACCGATAGAGTAGCAATAGGGTCTGTAAGGAACAAAATGCCATTGTTTGGTAGAAAACGTTATGGGGGGGGGGGATCTCAGAAATTTCAAACTGAGGGTCCTTATATTAAAAAAAGTTTGCTTCATAAGTTGGGCACCAGGAAGAAATAATATTATGTGGGCAACCCTGAGTTCCCAGAGACCTAATATTCCAGCCAGATGGTGGAAATATGTGGCATCATGACAGCTGGCAAGCAGAGGCCTGTCAGATTGGAGATCACATGCCATGATCCTGCTACTGTTGCCTCAGGCACAAGTATTTCATAAAATAGGAAAAAAAAATAGTATTCTACTGTATGTCCTACTTCATAAAATATTTTATGTGGGCGACTGTGTCTCAGGAGTTAGAGTAAAGCAGGGTGTCCAATGAGCCATGGTACGGAGGTTTGAATCCCGGCTCCCCCTATATACATGTCGAAGTGTCCTTGGGCAAAGCACTGAAGTGCAAGGCTTACGCTGTAGTCAGTGTATTTATGTATGGGTGAATGTACAGTGCCTTGGATAAAGGTGATATACAGTATAAATGCACCATTTGTCATATTCTGTATACTATTTCATGAAATAATAAAAAATAGTACTACCAGCAGAGAAGATTAGTGACCACAGCCTGTTCCAGGGAACAAATAACCAGGGGCAGATGTAACATGTCCCATTTGGGGGGGGGGGGGCATGTTGGAGGGGCAAGAGAAAATGGTATGGGGGCGCCACGGCGATGAATGCGGACCCATACCATTTTCGGCTATACAGGACTTTTATTAGTAAAGCATCAATAATAACATCAGTTGTTGTTGAAGTTGCAACAGACACGCAGCATGCATAAAGCTAAAGGTCTGACGCAGAGAGTTTTCTGTTTTCAATGATGACATGCTGTTGGGTTAGTGGTGCCAAAATTGTAGTTAGTAGCAGCAAAAGTGTTTCAAATCATTTTAAATACAAGCACTTTAATTTGAAATCTTGGGTTGTTTTGCAAGGCATCGTGTTTGGGGGGGCAGACCCCCATGCCCATGGCGTAGATCCGCCCCTGCAGATTACAACAAGGATCAGTCTCTCTCCCATGGTCTTCCTAGGATAGAGGTTCTGGGGGAAGGCGTATAGGTATATACTGTATAACCAGTGTTGGGAAAGTTCTCTTTTTTTCTGAAATAGTTCAGTTTATAGTTCCTACCTTTCAAAACGAACTAGTTCCGTTCATAGTTCATTGTTGAATTTTTAGAACTAAAGTTCATGGTTCCAAAAAAAGAACTATTATAGTTCTTTTTCGTTCTTTTTTTTCCCCCTCCCTCTTTTTTTTTTTGTTCAAAATGATTGCAGCCCATAGCCATATACAACTGAAGATGTCCTTAGTTGATTTGTGAAGATTTTTATTATGAAGGCGCTCAGTTCAGTCCAGCCCTGTGCATCTCTGTGTGCTGAAAATTGAGCAGAAAATATCAGCAGAAATAGAGATCAACAAGCTCAAAGTGCGTCACTGAGTTTGTAGATCTGCTCTATTTTCAGCTCATTGTAGTTTAACTCTTGAACAGGGCTCAATGCTTAGCATTTTTACTACTATTTTACAATATCAATTTATTAACATAGCCAGGTCGACTGAAAGCCCGACCACCAATTAAGCAAATGAGCACGGGCTGTCGCGGGTATTGTTTCAGTCGGGTATCCCAACTCTATACAATAGCGCATATTGTTATATTAATCACAATGTGAAAGGGTCGCCCAAACCTTAAGGCCGCTGTAGTAGGCTAATTGCAGCCTACCGGTAAATAAAAATGAAAACGATCCGACGGCAAATCAGTCAATGATGGTAAGAATATAAAAGTGTTGTGCGTCCGAGCGCGCACGTGCATGGTGCGTTATTTATGATTAATCTCGGGATAGCGCCGGCACACGTGCGTGAGGCAAAAGGTCGCTGCGCAGACAGTATATGATTTAAATACACGCATAGCGCAGGGAGATTATACATTTTACCAACATGAACAGCTTTAGTAGCTCATTCAACGTGTTGGAGAGAAGCGTCCTTCCTTGATGCTGTGTTAAGCTGTCTGATGCTGTGCGCTGCTGACAGAGCAGAGGGAGGGGCGGGGCGGTGGGCAGGGAGAACAGATCTTCAAGCTAAGGATGCCTCGAGCCTCAACATGTTGATAGCTTGTATATCTGCTCTATTTTAGCGAACAGCACCGCCGTACTACAGTAATATAAATTTAGGTATAACTCATAGAATGTGCACTTGTCATGTCTCTATCACAGCTGAATGGCCAAATGCTCTACTCGCACCGATGCTATGAACTCTTTACTCACAAATGCGAGCCTGTCGAGCCCTGCTCTTGAGCGAAATCGAACGCAAGAAAAGTGACGTTCACTCACGCCAGAAATGAACGCGTTCACATCGCCGTTCTTCAAGCAGATATAGGGTCCGTTCGGTTCAAGTTCCTTAAAAATATGAACGGTTCAAAGAACTTTCGTTCTTTGAACGCGTTCGGGTACAACTCTGTAGGTATATATATAACGTGAGATGAACACAAGCGTGACTTTCACAAGAATTACACTCACGCCTGTCACATTGATCAGGAGCCTCCGCCTGCCCACTCTCTCCACAAAGTGGAGTGAGTCTATAGCCCCACTCCCACTCAGCTCTCACTGTGAAACCAATAGGCACTGCGTCTATCACCTCTCCTGCCTGAGAAGACCTTTTACAGACTGCAGGAGGCCCTGCCTGGCCTTACCCTTTATGTCTAGACGTTTTAGGGCGTTTGCTACTTTCTGAAAAAATGTTCAAGATGGTAAAACTAGTTTCTTATGCCCTACAAGATTAGGCATAAAGGTGGCCTATTAAACTGCCCGACTTTTTTTCCCAATCTAACATCTGATAGCATCAAACACTACAACATAATCGGGTCCGATTATCAGATGATCTTATCCCGCACTCACTACACGATTTTATAACTCCCTTATACTAAAAGATTGTAACCCAGAGTGAATGGAGAGGAGGAGGAGAGGAGGGGAGGATTCACATTACTAGACAAACATTGGAGAATTTGTTATGAAAAGACATCCCATTATAAAGTCTGCTGGACAACTGAAATGGACCAGGAATTGGGGGAGAGATGTAACAATCATCCGACGACTTTTACAACCACTGAAAGAAACCAAACACATGCTTTCCATCTACTGCCTGTATTCTACTCCTTTAGGTTGATGTTGCTAGCATTTCATTTTCATTCATTTCTTGACTTGTTTTTCTATCGTTCTGCCACTACTCTGTATCGAGATTTTTTTTTTACGTCACAAGCGCAGCTCTAATAAAATTTCTCTTTCCACATGCACACACAAACACGCGTCTCGTCGCGGCCAGTGCCGCCCAGCTGCTCCGTGGTAGTGGTGGTGGTGTGTGCTGAGCTGTCATTGTTCACCCGAGTAAAAATATCAAACAATCTTCATGTCAATCAGGCCTGTGAGCGGCTCCAAGAGGGGTTACGACCGGATCTTTTATACACTTATGACTTCAATTTTTGCCCAAGAATTTCTCCCGATTGAGTCAGGGACCGCCTAGGTGCCAAAAGTGGCCAATTAACAGCAAGTGTAATGCTACCTTAAGTGGTAGGGCATTGCCTTCAGAGGTCTGTGTTTCAAACCAAATTTCATATTTTTTAAGACACCTATAACTTTGAGAGTATATGCAAATGTATGCTCTCAGAGTTACAGGCCTGTAGGGGTCCCTGGGCCACGCTTTGAGTACTATTTGGTCTGAAGTGAACCCAACACAGTTGGGTTTCGTTTTTTTAGACGTGGGCCACAGGCTGCCAACCCACTCAGAAGTTAGAAACGGCACTGGTGCAGTGCAGACCCTGCTGAAGTCTTTGGCCCTGCAATGCAGTTTCTGTTACACATTTTTGCTACCGTTTCAACCCATTTCCCCTAATTACCGAATTTATATCAATAGATGTAAATCTCTGATTGTGAGCCTAAACATCCTGTCACTGCATAGAACAAAGAAAAACTAAACTACCGGTAAATCAAAACCGGGTTCAGTTTATTTGTTCTTTCTCTGGGTCGGATCGGCTCCTCGATAACTGGTCCTGACACACACACAAAAAAAGTTTGCCTTATATCTGGTCCAGTAAACACACAGCACATCGCTGTACAATTTCACAATCAATTTGCAATCTAGGGCAATTCATCCCGATGCACTTGTCCAGAGCGACTTAGCAGAAATGGTAACGAGGGTCTGAGAGGGTCATGGATCCGTCTGTGCTGTAAAAAGCCTTGCTGACACAACACCTAATTTTGTTCCACCCCTGTGTTGTCGTCTCACACACAAACACACACACGTGCACGTCGTGCACGTGCACAGAGAGAGAGAGAGAGAGGGCTGGCGGCCAGTTTGCATCAGGAGGTGGCCGAGGAGGAGGAGGAGGGGGCGATCAAACGGCTGCTATAAATCATGTGAGGTTTTTCCACAGCGGAAGGTGAAGCGGAGCACCTTGGGGGCGTCAGCTGTTTGGCTGGACCGTGCCAGAGCCCCGGTGGTGGGGGAGGGGTGGGGAGGGACGGGGTGAGAGTATGTTCTGTTATGGGCAGTAAGCAGAGGGCTGCTAGCCTGGCCCCGCCCGTCCCAGCGACGTCATCACAATGAATTGTGCTACAAATTGGGTCTGTTATCGCACCCGTTGACTCTCATTACAAAGAACTCACTCGCCGAGTTGTTGATCTTCAAAGTTGGAGACCAATCAAATGGCTGCGTTTGAGTAATCCCACCTCACGTCTCCTGATTGCGCTCCTGATTGGTGAGCGGATGGGTAGTGATTGGTTAGAGGAATCTGTCTGTCAAACAGACAACTTACAGTATAAATGCGTATAAATGTGTGTGTGTAAAGAGATTCCAATCAGAGAGTCCCAGACTCTCCTTCGTGGAGAGTTTGGCAAGAGTTTGGCATGGGTAGTGGGCTGTGGGGTGATGGGCCTGAGGGTATTAGGGGTGAACAAAAAAAAGTTATTCCAATATATCGCGATTCTTACTGCCATGGTATCAATATCGAACCACCAGGTTCAAAATAGTTTTTTAAATGTATTTGCTAATTGCTCGACCACGACCGTTAGTCACGACCGATGTAAAACCTTTGTGACGGCTGGCCAGCGGTCGCGACAGATGGCCAACGGTCACTACCGTTGGTGCGACTATCGGCGACCAGTGGTCGTAATCGGGAAATGATTTTGCTCGCTCTGTTTTAAAATGTTCTACCATAAGAAAAGAAAAGCAATTTATGGGGAAAATTGCAATGTATCAATATATCAAATTGATTTGCAACAAAATATGAATTACAATAATTTGGCAACTTAAATATCAACATCGTATTGTGTCATATCTCAAAGCTTTACATTGCATCATCATCGTACCGTACCATACTCTATGTGGCAATCATATGGTATTGTAAGTGAATGGTTCCACAGGGTATATGGTGTGTCGGGGGCAGTAAGCAGTGAGTGGGTAGACGGGGGTGAGTATATTATGGGGTGTTGTGGGCAGTAAGCAGGGAGTGGGTAGATGGGGTGAGTGTATTATGGGGTGTTGTGGGCAGTATGCAGAGGGCTGCAGGGTGATGGCACTCCAGTGCTATACCAGTATCTCTGATGGGTGCTGACGTGGCTCTCAGGCTTTTAGAAAACGCCATATAGTTAATTGGTCCTCCACAATCTCCCCAGGGTCTATTTATACCACGGAGTCTACAGGAGCTGCTTCCTTCTTCCTAGTCCAGTACTTAGCATATATACCTGTTCGCAATTTTGCGTCATGGGAATTTCTCACTTGAATTGAGTCAAGGGGTCCCTAGACATGAAAAATCACCGAGGTGCTTGTCCGTCATAGTGGGACGAATGGCGCAATGGCTGAATCAAATATGGCCGCCATCGTATATGATGATAATCCAACTTCTGTGTACATACACATGCAATACCTCGATCCTGACTAATTTGGGGGTGGGGAATTCATTTCTGATGTTGTTATGACCATTTTGGGTGTTTTTGACCTTTAAAGGTCATGGTCAAGGTCATTTTGCAATTCCGAAGACCTAATTTGGCCATTGTTATGATAAAAACTGGTGCAGTGGGTCTAATTCAAATAATTCTGACATGTATGACTCCTGAGTGATATTGATATTGATAAGTAGAAGTAGATAAGTATTTTGATGGGTCGGTGGGCGTTGGAGGCATTTGTTTCGCTTAAAGGGCATGCAACCACTACTTCAGCTACGTATGGGTGACTCTGTTGCAGCTGCTGCTGGAACTGCTGCCTTTGCTGCCTTTCCTGCAGCAGTTCCTGGCTTAGCTGCTGCAGCTGCTGCTGATGCTGCAATTGGTGAACTTTCTGCTGCAGTGTTTAGAGCTGCTGCTGTGTGCCGATGGCAATGATGGCCTGGCCAAATTGGGGCCCAGAGAGCCTCACAGCAACTTGTGCTGCTCCAGCTGCTGCTCGTGCTGCTCCAGCTGCTGCTCGTGCTGCTCCAGCTGCTGCTCGTGCTGCTCCAGCTGCTGCTCGTGCTGCTCCAGCTGCTGCTCGTGCTGCCCCAGCTGCTGCTCCAGCTGCTGCTCGTGCTGCTCCAGCTGCTGCTCGTGCTGCTCCAGCTGCTGCTCGTGCTGCTCCAGCTGCTGCTCGTGCTGCTCCAGCTGCTGCTCGTGCTGCTCCAGCTGCTCCAGCTGCTGCTCGTGCTGCCCCAGCTGCTGCTCCAGCTGCTGCTCGTGCTGCTCCAGCTGCTGCTCGTGCTGCTCCAGCTGCTGCTCGTGCTGCTCCAGCTGCTGCTCGTCCTGCTCCAGCTGCTGCTCGTGCTGCTCCAGCTGCTGCTCGTGCTGCTGCTCGTGCTGCTCCAGCTGCTGCTCGTGCTGATCCAGCTGCTGCTCGTGCTGATCCAGCTGCTGCTCGTGCTGCTCCAGCTGCTGCTCGTGCTGCTCCAGCTGCTCCAGCTGCTGCTCGTGCTGCTCCAGCTGCTGCTCGTGCTGCTGCTCGTGCTGCTCCAGCTGCTGCTCGTGCTGCTCCAGCTGCTCCAGCTGCTGCTCGTGCTGCTCCAGCTGCTGCTCGTGCTGCTCCAGCTGCTCCAGCTGCTGCTCGTGCTGCTCCAGCTGCTGCTCGTGCTGCTCCAGCTGCTGCTCGTCCTGCTCCAGCTGCTGCTCGTGCTGCTCCAGCTGCTGCTCGTGCTGCTCCAGCTGCTGCTCGTGCTGCTCCAGCTGCTGCTCGTGCTGCTCCAGCTGCTGCTCGTGCTGCTCCAGCTGCTCCAGCTGCTGCTCCAGCTGCTCCAGCTGCTGCTCGTGCTGCTCCAGCTGCTGCTCGTGCTGCTCCAGCTGCTGCTCGTGCTGCTCCAGCTGCTGCTCGTGCTGCTCCAGCTGCTGCTCGTGCTGCTCCAGCTGCTGCTCGTGCTGCTCCAGCTGCTCCAGCTGCTGCTCCAGCTGCTCCAGCTGCTGCTCGTGCTGCTCCAGCTGCTGCTCGTGCTGCTCCAGCTGCTCCAGCTGCTGCTCGTGCTGCTCCAGCTGCTCCAGCTGCTGCTCGTGCTGCTCCAGCTGCTGCTCGTGCTGCTCCAGCTGCTGCTCGTGCTGCTCCAGCTGCTCCAGCTGCTGCTCGTGCTGCTCCAGCTGCTGCTCGTGCTGCTCCAGCTGCTGCTCGTGCTGCTCCAGCTGCTCCAGCTGCTGCTCCAGCTGCTCCAGCTGCTGCTCCAGCTGCTCCAGCTGCTGCTCGTGCTGCTCCAGCTGCTGCTCGTGCTGCTCGTGCTGCTGCTCGTGCTGCTCCAGCTGCTCCAGCTGCTGCTCGTGCTGCCCCAGCTGCTGCTCCAGCTGCTGCTCGTGCTGCTCCAGCTGCTGCTCGTGCTGCTCCAGCTGCTGCTCGTGCTGCTCCACTTGCTGCTCGTGCTGCCGCAGCTGCTGGTGTTGCAGCCACTGCTGTTGTTGCTGCTGGTGCAACTGTTGTTGCCACTGCTGGTGCAACTGTTGTTGCCACTGCTGGTGACTCTGTTGCAGCTGCTGCTGGAACTGCTGCCTTTGCTGCCTTTCCTGCAGCAGTTCCTGGCTTAGCTGCTGCAGCTGCTGCTGATGCTGCAATTGGTGAACTTTCTGCTGCTGGCCACACTGCTCCAGCTGCTGCTCGTGCTGCTCCAGCTGCTGCTCGTGCTGCTCCAGCTGCTGCTCGTGCTGCTCCAGCTGCTGCTCGTGCTGCCGCAGCTGCTGGTGTTGCAGCCACTGCTGTTGTTGCTGCTGGTGCAACTGTTGTTGCCACTGCTGGTGACTCTGTTGCAGCTGCTGCTGGAACTGCTGCCTTTGCTGCCTTTCCTGCAGCAGTTCCTGGCTTAGCTGCTGCAGCTGCTGCAGCTGCTGCTGATGCTGCAATTGGTGAACTTTCTGCTGCAGCGTTTGCAGCCGCTGCTGTGTGCCGATGGCAATGACGGCCTGGCCAAATTGGGGCCCAGAGGGCCTCACAGCGGCACTGGGCTGCTGTCCAAATTTGGGCCCAGAGGGCCTCACAGCGGCACTGGGATGCTGCCCAAATTGGGGCCCAGAGGGCCTCACAGCGGCACGGGGCTGCTGGCAAAATTGGGGTCCAGAAGGCTTCACAGCGGCACTGGGATGCTGCCCAAATTGGGGCCCTCTGGGCCTCACAGCGGCACGGGGCTGCTGCCCAAACTGGGGCCCAGAGGGCCTCACAGCGGCACAGTGCTGCTGCCCAAATTGGGGCCCAGAGGGCCTCACAGCGGCACTAGGATGCTGCCCAAATTGGGGCCCAGAGGGCCTCACAGCAGCACGGGGCTGCTGCCCAAGTTGGGTCCGGGCCTCACAGCGGCACGGGGCTGCTGCCCAAATTGAGGCCCAGAGGGCCTCAGAGCAGCGGCACCGGGCTGGCCGGCAACAGGGGGCGCCATACCGCCGGGCTGGCCGAAATGGAAAACGGCGGGCCTCAGAGGGGGCGCCATACTGCCAGATTGGGGTACAGGCTGCCTGAATTTGATCCTTCGGATGGGAGACAAGAATGCCGCCTGGCAAGAATGATGATCGAAAGATGAATGAGGAGTGATTGTCGCCCGGCGAGAATGATGATCCTTCTGATGGGAGACAAGAATGTTGACCTGGCTAGAATGTCGCCTGGGTGCGGTGGACTGGAGCGGAACTAGAATACGACGATTAGGAGGAGGTACGACGAGACCGTGCCAGGTTTACAATTAAGCTAGTGGTGGAAAAGTACTTTCCCTGCAATGTAGAGAAACAATGATCTGGTTTGAGTAAAAAGTACAAAAGTACTGGGATCAAAATTACTGGGAGGCTAGCCTGGCTAAAGCCACACCGAATCAGCTGTTGGCAAAAAATGCCCGTCAGCAGATTTGTCTAGAATAGCTCAATTGTACAACCATTTCCTCCTTCAGAAGCGAATTTGAGAACCACTGTATTTTGGGAATATCTTGCAGTCTGGCCATGGTGACGCAAGCCAAAGGTGCCACAAAATGTACAGTATGCTCAGCAATTCCCTAGTTTGTAAATATTATCAGTTTAACCATTAGGGCCTATACATACCCGTTTGCTGCCCGCAGAGAGTACAATACTAACATTCAAAGCAGGCACCGCCATATCTTCCAAGTCATATTGCACCCTACAAGCCCTCCTGAGTGTTCAAATCAGCTGACGCAGGGAAGCTAGAAGTACTCTTGCTAAAACGCCTGGCCAATGCTCCACCCGCCCCAAGCTCTTCCCGCTCCTGGCCCCAAAACTAAGGAATGAACACATTAAACTATACTTTGTAGGTATGAATGTATTGCCGATTTTCTTTTGTTCATGCTTAATGTATCCAACTCTTGATTAAGTGTCTGATATGAAATGCCTAAATTGTATAGTAAAATTGAACTGCAGTGAGCTTTATTCCATTGTGTGAGTTTGTAGATTTGTTATTTTCCACCTGGTGTAGGGATGCCGGGGTTCTTTAATGGCTAAACGTCAAGTCAAAAGTGTGTCTGGATGAGAGACAGAGAGACATATAGGGAACAGCTGTGTGTGGGAACCGCTGAACAGGGTGTATACAGACTATATACAGGGTTTAAGTGGTTAATTCAGTGCCTTTTTGTTCCTCATGTAAAACACTTTGAATTTCACAGAGCGCATATGAAATGAGATATAGGACACACCATCGGCCTTTGACCTTTAAAAGGGACACAGGAGTTGTGGGTAGAGATGGATGGATGATGGATGCAGGGTTGTTTAGGAAGTGTGTGTGTGTGTGTGTGTGTGTGTGTGTGTGTGTGTGTGTGTGTGTGTGTGTGTGTGTGTGTGCGTGCGTGCGTGCGTGCGTCTGTCCGCGCGTACACGTGTGGGAAGTAGCATGCAAGAAAGATCTATATCTGACTCAGCGATGCACGCAGTGTCTGCATATTAAACAGGTCATCAGTTGGTAATTATTCTACATTTCTGCAGCAAATGGAGGGGTGACCCCTCCCTCCACTCTGCCCACACCCACACACCCTCCACCCGGGCAGCCACACCCACAACCTATAAGCCCACCACCACCACCAAGGTTATTATGGTCATGCATTAATTATAAGGTCCCATTCATTAAGGAACCAAGACCCGAAGGGCATATAGCTCATGAACCGCTTGACCGTCAGAGAATAAAGCTTCACACATAAGCGTCTCCTCATGCTGGTACAACTTTCCTGTTCTGACTTTTGAGCTCCGGACCTTTAGGTCACCCACCATTTTGAATTATATCAAAAGTAAGGCTGTTGAAAATAGTTAATTAATGGGATTAAATTAATTGTGTTGATTAATCTGAAATTTTTAACGCAATTAACTCATGTGCACACTGACTCAACCCACTGAGCATTTTCTCATTGAAAGAAAAGGGTAGAGCATGGTTTTCCGGAGACATAGAGCTGTGTGTCTCCCTATAACCAGAGCCATAGAGTATAGCTGGAGGATCTACAAGCATTGAGGGCATGTAGATCACCTATTTTGATAAATATTTTAAAGATAAATGGTTATTATTATTTTTTTCACAGATTCTGTTTCTTTTTTTAAATGTTGAAATCCTGTACGGGATAACATGCATATTTTGCACATAGTTCGAATGGTGATTAATCATGATTAAATTCATGAAGCTGTGATTAATTTGATTACATTTTTTAATCATTCAACAGCCCATCAAAAGCAGTTCAAATCTATTACTGTGTATGTCCTTCTGGATTTTTCAAAATGCACTGAAATTTCTACACATGAAGAGACAAATGAGGAGCAGATTTATTTTTATGTGAATACATAAATAGGTTTGATGAGCCAATTAAAATTGCAGTTTCATGAAAGTCACGTGTCACTTTGCCAGGTAACCTCCACCCTCAAATCTTCCGTCATTAAAACGCTTGAACCTGATTCTCTGCCTTGATTTGTTTGAACAATTTGCGTGGATGCTCTAGACACAATCTATGGTCTGTTATGTGCATGAAATCCCAGTTGAAGAGAAGATGTTAAGTGAAAGTTTATAACAAAAATGTAGCTGCAATCCACGATAACAGGC
>CM076967.1:11911283-12043783 GCA_039105355.1 Benthosema pterotum | reverse complement strand
CATCTCTGGAAACCCTCCAGAGAGAGAGAGAGACAGAGACAGACAGACAGACAGACAGACAGACAGACAGACAGACAGACAGACAGACAGACAGGCAGGCAGGCAGGCAGGCAGGCAGGCAGGCAGGCAGGCAGGCAGGCAATATAGGGGGTATCCATTCAATAAACTTGAAAGCACAGAGACACTATAAAGCAGGGGTTTTCAACAGGTGGTCTGGGGACCACCAGTGGTCCCTGAGAGGGTTCCAGGTGGTCCCCAGCTAAGTTGGTTAACTAGATGTAACTCTTGAGAACGTAAAAATGAAACCAAATGGACCCTTGCGGGTCCATTTGGTTTCATTTTTACACTCTCAAGAGTTAAAATATTCATCATCTGAATTGGCCCAAGTCTACACAACTAGAAGACGGACAAAAGCAAAATAAATATTTTGTTTTGGGGTCTGTGTGTGGCTAAAATGTCCTCAAGTGGTGGTCCGTGGCTCAAATTCGGAATAAATGGTGGGCCCTGGCATCAAAAAGGTTGAAAACCCCTGCTATAAAGAGAAGACAGCAGACAGACATATTGGTGGTGGACTTGTTGGTCCACAGGAGACCTGTAAGAGCAGGTCATTTGTCATGCCGTTGTCATAACCCACGACTGGAAGCTGACCTGGTTTTAGCGCCGAGCACTGACCTCAAATCAACTTGAAACAATGTCTACTTTGTGTGAAGGACAGTATAGTCTCCTCAATGTCAGTGCATGGCTAAACACATTGAATCCAAAGGGTGTCAAAATAACTGAGTTGCAGTTAAAATGAAGGAGAGGCATGGGGTTCTTGTGTTCGATTCCCGCTAGGTGCACTGTGGGTGGTGGCGGCGTGGCTCCTAATGCGCGTTAATGCCCATACCCGAGGCGGGGTTGGTGAAAGGGCCTTTCTGTGTGGAGTTCGCATGTTCTCCCTGTGCCCCCTAGGGTAGGTATACTCTCACAAAAACAGGAAGTAACCATGGTCTCTAAATTGCCTCCCCCTGGCCAGCCAGGGTGCCTGATGGAGGGGACAGGAACTGGTTGTTCTTTCCCTGCACTATATACGTCCAACCTGGGAAACCCTCCCTGCCAGTTTAAAAGAAGGCAGCTTGGATTCCTCATGCATTGAAGGAAGCATGAGGCCAGTCTGCTGCCTCCCCCAGGTTGGTAGATGGTGTGTAGAGGCCAGGATCACATTAGGTAATTGGAACTGGGTGAAAAAAAAAAAGGTTACAAAATTGTGGGATAAAAATTATAAAGACAAAAAATGTTAGGGAAGGACTAGAGGAGTATAAGAGAAGTCATTTTATGGTTGTGTTCAGGCCTTGAAAATAGACAATTTACATTGCAAGTTCACAATGTACAATGCTTTACGTTGCGATTGCCTATCAGCATGCAACCCAGTGTTAAATTGGGCATTGCGATGCTATCAAAACTTGATGGCATCGCTTGACAAAATGTGTTTTTTTCCGATAAAGTGAACTGTATATTGAGTTGTCTATCTATACTGTAAAAAACATTTTCAGTTGACTAAAAGGTGACTAAAACGGAATAAAAATATATTCAAAAGATAGTAACAGCATATCACCTAAGCCGAGGCGCTAAGCATCAGATTCAGTGCTCACTGCTCACCTGTGCTCTTACATACCGTATGAGTCACACATCTTATGCTAAGCAGAAGTACAATTCTTCATATCTGTATTCATGATGAAAAAGAGAGTCCATGTGAGGAAGTACATTGTACAAGGAGATATTGTGCAGGGAAAAATATAAATGTGATGTTTTCCCCCGCTGCTGTTCTCATTCAAGTTAATTATTAGGTTCTGGTTTCAATACAATGCGGCAGCAGTATTAACATTGGTGCAATTTAAATTGGTCTAGTCTTGAACAAGATCAGATACTGTAAAACCACTCCATTGCTCATTATATTTACATGAACTAGAAATTGGACACAGACTACTTTCTATACAACAAAAGAAAAAGGTTCATCAGACACTGCAGTTCACAGCAGTCTTTTTTTTTTCTTACATCAAATATTTTGTTCTCATGAGGGAGCCCAAGAAACAAAGATTTGGGTTAAAATGTTTGGTGCAGCTACAGCTACCTTGCAAAGTTGCAGCTACAGGCGAACAATAGCGACAGAGCTTTTTGGGTTCTCATTGATAACAATTACCATTAATTACAATTACAATTAAGCTTGTTCTATTATTTTGTGGAAAGACTGGAGACAATAACTTCTGAATAGAACCTATATATTTTACTAGGGCTTGCAATTACAGTACTTTTCTAACCGACAGAAGGCAAGTGACCTTTTTCCAATTAAATATTAAAGAACTGCTGCTAACAGATTAATTTGTTTATCATCACTTTAAACACGGTTTCCCCAGACAGCACTGGTTGGCAAGTTATCAATATTACACTTTTAGAGACTGACATGTTTGTGCCAGCATGTAGTGTATATGATTACATTTTATTTCTTGATGGCGGCTTGATGATGCCACAGGCCACTATGCCCAAAAACTGGCTTGATAAGCCAAAAGCATATTGATAACGGGTACTCACTACTAGGCTTGTTATCGTATTTTATTACATGTCTTGAATGAATGCTCCAATCAGAAGCCAGCGTTATGTCGAATGAATGAATGAATGAATGAATGAATGAATGAATGAATGTTTATTGTCATTATACAAAATGTACAACAAAACTTTGTTGACCCCTGTAGCATCCATAGTAATAAAAACAATCTAAAGCGAGAGAGCCAAGCCGCTGGTACTACAAGTGCTGCTATCTTCCAGGTCACGTGAGTGGTCACATATGTCACAACAACAACAGACCGCTCCGCTCAACAACAGACCTCCTAGCCCTGACGAACGTAACCTACACTACTGCAGATAAAGAAAAAGCAGCCTTGTTAAGTACTACTGTATTTATGTCAATTATCAGCTATGTATTAATGTATTAAACCATGAAATAAGTGGGATAACACCCTTCGAACCAGCCAGTTGTTTCCTAATAACCGACCGAGGCGTAGCTTCATCCCTAGCGAACAATGGTCACCTTGCTGATCTTACTGAGCTCAAGCAGCATCCAGGCCTCGGTGCCACCAGCGCAGCATGGAACAGAAGGATTTCCCAGGCCCTGGTGCCACCAGGGTTAAATGGAGCAGAATGATCTCTCCAGGCATCGAGCCACCAATGGAGCAGAATGACCCAGCATGGAACCACGCTGTCCCTGGCCTCAGTGCCAGCCAGCACAGCGTATAACAGAATACTGGCCACCACAGACCCATAGAGAACATCCTCTCATTAGCCCGCTACACACATTAAAAGGTCCATTTGGAGAGGCTGCCACTGAGAGCGCTTTGGCCCAGTGGAGAGAGCACAGCCGTGGACACTTATGGCTTCATAGTGCTGATCAATTGTTTTATGCTTAGCTCTCATTTTAAGCAATTAGATGACTGGATTCCTGACACTAAATATCGCTCTAATATCACATCATGTTGTGATCCTGTAGATTGTCTATTTTTCGCGGAATATTAGTCCCATAAGTATGCTATATGGTTTAGGTTATAGACCAGGGGTTAGATTTTCGTTACCGCTATACCCCTTATCCCTTAACTTCTTTGCCTTTTTAAACTATTAAAAAAAAACATTTCTCAGTAGTTCAAATGGCCAGTCTACTAGCTCACAACGTGTTAATAGATTGACATGTTGAAATAGTCCAAAAAAGTTTTTCAAAATAGTGAAAATG
The DNA here is from genome assembly GCA_039105355.1 of Benthosema pterotum. Classification (NCBI taxonomy): domain Eukaryota; kingdom Metazoa; phylum Chordata; class Actinopteri; order Myctophiformes; family Myctophidae; genus Benthosema; species Benthosema pterotum. The sequence continues at coordinate 12,040,026 of CM076967.1, read as the reverse complement.
AAATAAGGGATATGGCATAAGGGTTTAGCATGTAACGAAAATGGAGCCCCAGGGTTTTCAACCTTTTTGACACCAGGGCCCACTATTTATTCAGAATTTGAGCCACCGACCACCATTTCATGACATTTTAGCCCCGCAGACCCCAAAACTAAAGATTTATTTTGGTGTTGTCCACAATACCAGGCTGGATTTATGTCAGAAACAACAAAGGCAAACATGAATTAAAAAATGGCCAATAATCTTCTACATTCTCTAGTTATGTAGACCGGGTCTAATTCAGACAATTAATATTGTAACTCTTGACTAACCAAAGTTGGCTAACCAAAGAGTTACATCTCTGGTTAGCCAACTTTCCGTCATTTAGCCTGGGGACCACCTGGAACCCTCTCAAGAACCACTGGTGGTCCCCGGACCACTGGTTGAAACCCACTGTTATAGACTGTATGCATGTGTTCCACTTTTCATGTCTCTCATGCGCGTGTGTGTATAATAGCGTGGCTTACAATGCTTACAATGCGTGCATGTGTGCGTGCATGTGTGTGCGTGCGGGGCTGCAGGTGTGCTGTGCTGATTGGATGAGTGGATGATGGAGTGCATAGAGGTTGATCCAGGGAGCTGATTGGTGCCAGGCGTGCAGCAGGGGGGCTTAAAAGGCTGCCCCCCCCCCAGTGCAACAGGGGCGGATCTAGGCATGGGCATGGGGGGGGGGGGGGCAATGCCCCCCTAAATGACCTGACTGCCCCACCAAACATGGCATGCAAAACAACCCAAATTTCAAATGTATTTCAAATCAAAGTGCTTATAATTAAAATGATATAATGATGAATAACTACAGCTGTGGCACCACTAAACCAACAGCATTTCATCATTGAAAACAGAAAACTCTCTGAGTCAGAACTTTAGCTTTATGTACGCTGCGTGTCTGCTGCAACTTCAACAACAACTGATGTTATTATTGATGCCTTGACTAATCCTGTCCTGTAACTGAAAATGTTATGGGTGCGGCTTCATCGCCCGTGGCTCGAAGCGACACGGGCGATGAAGCCGCACCCATACCATTTTCTCTTGCCCCCCCCCCCCCCCCCCCCCCAAATGGGACATGTTACATCCGCCCCTGCCGTGCAAGCTTCCAACCGGCTTTCCTCATTCCAGTCTCAGCCAGGCTGCCTGCTAACATGTCACTCTGCCACATGAACCATTAGAATCTAACAGTTGGCTGATGGAAAGCCCCGGGTTTAACCTTTAGGCCTGACCTTTTGTTCCCTCATGTTTATTATTAGGTATCAGAGAGAAAAATCACAGTAGTCGTCTTTTAGGTTTCGTTTTAAAAGGGGAAGCCCACCCATTTTCAGCATTCTAATATGTCATAGAATTTTCACTTTCTTTAGACGCTTCTTTTTTCTGAGAGTGTACCAATGGAACCAAATGAACCCGTTAGGGTTCATTTGGTTGCATTTGTACGCTCTCAGAAAAAAATGTTGAAAATGGGTGGAATTCCCCTTTAATTCTTTGGAAAGTTTAGGTTGTTCATGTTTAGTATATCTAATATGTGATTAGTATACCCTAGAGGTGTTGTGTGGACATGATGAAGAAGTGCCCCCAATGCTGTGTTCCCAAGAAATGGAGGTCTGAAGAAAACCACTAACATGGTGAAACATCTTGATGACATCATCAAGATGTATACATTTTCACCATGTTAATGGATTTCTTTAGACGCTTCTTTTTTTCTGAGAGCGTACAAATGCAACCAAATGAACCCGTTAGGGTTCATTTGGTTGCATTGAACCCGTTAGGGTTCATTTGGTTGCATTTGTGCTCTCAATAAAAATGTGGAATTCCTCCTTTAAGTGTTTGGAAAGTTTAGCCTGTTCAGGTTTAGTATATCCTTTCGATTGTTGTTTTGGCTTTTAGATGACCCTGATGCTACAGTACTGTACAGTATAAGCATAGAAGATTTTAAAAAGGGAAAGAGACATCTGGTGATGTTGGAATTGGGAGCTATACAGATATAATGCTGGAGCTAGGAATGGTTCTAGGAAGGCAGGAGAGCCTGCAGCCCAGGTCATCATCACACATTAGATCATTATGATCTGACTGTGAAAAGTGGAATGGTTCAGTAGTCAATTGAAAGGTGTGGGATTGCCATGGCAATCAATTGGCTGAGGCAGAGGCTATAGGAATTGCACATGGTGAGGGACTTTGGCCGATCAGGTCCACTGGCAAAGTGTGACTGGAGCCTTTTGTGGTGTTTTGTGGACAACGGTGTGTCCCACAGACTCGAGGTGGGTCACTGCACTCCCTGCATAGATGTGGAACGTGTGCGTCAAATTTGAAGTACGTGGGGCAAACGGATCTTGAGTTATGTGCATTACAACTGTGCTCACACGCACGCACGCACGAACGCACACACGCACACACACGCACGCACACACGGCGGTGGTAGTGGTTAACTTTGACACGTATGTTAACTCGCGCACAGCTCCTGCCATTATCAACCGGTTTGATTCATCAAGAGTCATCAATCACCATTAAACAGTGAGTATGAAAAACCGCACAGCCCAAAGTCAAATGTGAGCAAATGACAGTACATTCTGCCATAAAGAGGCACATCGGCCTTAAACAAGGAAAGTGCTTATAAATTAACTATGACACGTAGACACTCTTGACACTTTCAGAGCTAAAACACAGATTGTTTTGAACCCACTGCCGGGGCCTTTTAAATCTCGCCAGCTTAAATCACACTTTTATACCTTGGCTTTTGATCCCGTTTCTGAGAGTGCTGTGGCCTTTTGCTTTGTCTCCTCTGTCTGCTGACACTGCTGCTTCTTGTAATAGTGATGTGTCTCTTTTTGTTTCTTATTTTTCTGTGTTTCATTTTTTGCTTAGCCAGTGTATTTAGCGCTTTTTCGATTTTCTGTGCAGCACTTTGCATTCCCAAAGTGATAGAAACAAGAGCTACAGTATACGAATGAGGTGGATTGGATCAGATTTTTTTTGCAATGCGATAGAGACAGTGAGGTTGGCAGGGTATGTGATCTTCTAACAGCGCTGCATTTAAGACCTATAAGTCCTTGGTTTGATACCTGGGGGCTAGCAGGCCTAACCCGGTATTAGCAATAAAGACCCGGAGCCTTATGGTATAGAGGTAAGAGGAATGCAACCAAAGGAGGAGAGATGTGTAGAGAGGGGCGAGATGAGGTAGTGCATGAGGAGGCCACAGACAATTACATTTGTGCTCAAGGGGCTACACCTACACCCGTACAGGGCCATGTGGAAAGCACTCAAGGACACTCACTTTGACACCCACTGGTGTAGCAGTGAGCGTTTTCCAGTGAAACAACCCTCTAGCATACGCAACAGCAGCATCTTGATCAAGGTCACTCTGTAAAGCCTTGACACCGAGGCTTACATTTTCGTCCGCGTTGCACGAAAACGGAAAGCCTGGGCTAATGTGCCTCATTGGCCGAGAAGTGGGAGCCTTTTGGGGTGCTACAAATGATGTGACGTATAGCACAGCAGTGGAGGGCAGGGGCGGATGTAACATTTCCCATTTGGGGGGGCAAGAGAACATGTTGGAGGGGCAAGATAAAATGGTATGGGGCGGCCGCACCCATACCATTTTCAGTTACAGGACTTTTATTAGGCAAGTAAAGCATCAATAATAACAACAACAGTTGTTGTTGAAGTTGCAACAGACATGCAGCATGCATAAAGCTAAAGGTCTGACTCAGAGATTTTTCTGTTCTCAATGATGAAATGCTGTTGGTTTAGTGGTGACACAGCAGTATTAGTGTTTCACATCATTTTAAATATAAGCACTTTAATTTCTTGGGTATCTTGGGTTGTTGTGGATGCCATCGTGTTTGGTGGGGCAGTCAGGGCATTTAGGGGGCATTGCTCCCCTATGCCCAGGCCTAGATCCGCCCCTGGTGGAGGGGCGGGGGAGGGGCCAGGGATGACGACATGTTGGTGAGATCAAATCAGATCAACTCATCTGCCGTCCAAAAAACGACGCCCCCCCCCCCAGGCCAAAATCATTTCAGGTTAGGTCAGGCTAATTGAGCTGGGAAGATCCTGCCACTATACTGACCACTACCACTGAACCACTGCCGCCCCTGTAGAGAGCAAGTCACACAATAAAGTTTAAACCTGTGAACATGGTAACCCACAAAGGTTTATTGTCATCATTCTGTTATGCCTACCAAATATAAATACCAATTATACCAAATATAAATATGCAGTATATTTGTGGTGGTGGAGCTTCTGCACCCACAACCCGGCTATGGATAAGCAGTTGAAAATCGATGGGTGGAAATATAGTGTGTATAGTTTTGACTAGATGCAAACCTTCTCTCTCTTTCTCTTTTTCTCATTTTTCATGTATACAATATGAACTAGCAATATGTGGGGCAGATTGCCAGGTCACAATACCTGAAATTGATCTGGTGCTGTAGTAGGTTTAATGAAATTCATTGATTTAGCCATGCAATAGCCCCTGAAAGACTAAATAACAACACGACAAGACTATTGTTTCAAAATCAAATAATACATTTGGTTCACAGCGGTGGTCGCTGAAGCCAATATTATGCCTCCGTGTCGTTCTGACACAATTTAGCGCATTTCAGCGCAGGGTCTATCATTGCTCTAGAATTTATGAGCGACTCTGAGAGCCCTGAGAGATGGCGGCTATGTAATCAACACAATAATAGAAATCATGTGAATTATTCTCACCACTGAGCGATGACTGCTAAAATGTGCAAAATATATAGTTAAATAATGGTTCCAACCCCTGAGAAATGACTCAGTGGTTAGAAGAGAATCAGGGTCATTAACTGAAAAGAGCATCCCCCCTCTCTCTCCCCCTCCCTCCCTCCCTCTATCTCCCCTCTCCCCGTCTACCTCTTCCCTCGCTCTTCCTCTCTCCATTGTGTGGAATACCTTCAATTAGGGCTCAGTGTTTTTATATAGCATGAAAAAGCTTCTGTAGATCAGCACCATGGACAGTGACGCGCAGCACTTTCCAAATGGCCTACGCATGGTGTGCATCCAGAGTTAACAATACTCTAACATAGGGGTTTTCAACCTTTTTCATCCCAGACCCCAACATTTATTCAGCATTCGAGCCACGGACCACCAATTGAGGGTATTTTTAGACCCACAGACCCCAAAACTAAAGATTTCTTTTGCTTCTGTCCATGACCATTAATCTTGTGTAGTCTTGTGTAGACTAATTCGCATGATGAATATTTTAACTCTTGAGAGTGTAAAAATGATACCAAATGGACCTGCCAGGGTCCATTTTTTACGTTCTCAAGAGTTACATTTGGTTAAAACAACTTAGCTGGGGACCACCTGGAACCCTCTCAAGGACCACTGATGGTCCCCGGACCACCTGTTGAAAACCCCTGCTCCAACAGAGCCCCAGCATAGATTATAGTATTCAATATGGCTTACCTCTGTATTTTTCCTGAAAACCGAACGCCTTTGAGTAAAAAAAAGGCCCAGTTGAAATACCACCGCTTTAGTGACATCATGCCAATCCCTCCCCTAACCCCTCCCCCAGTACAACAACAGCTGTAAACATGCAGAACTCTCAATAGCATCCTAGTTTCATCTTACAGATATTGTTATAGCTTATCATTCTTGATGACTGAAATGTACTGTATGTATGTATTTGATGTGCAGTATTAGGTTGTATTGTCTGACTCTGCTAAATGCCTAAATTGTAAATGTGACAAGAAAACCAAACAATTAATGAACTGGTGGGTGTGGCCTCATAAAAGTAAGTCAGAGCAACTCCAACTTTAACGGATAATATGAGCTATTACAAATATTATTTATCTATCTCATAATATCAGTATAAACTAGTGGTTCTCAAAGTGAGGTCCAAAAACCATCACACAGGGTAAATTATTTACCCTGAGGAACGCAGCTCATTCTGTCCAAATGTCTTCGGCTACATATTGTGTTGATTTCCTCAACCTATGGAACAAATGCAACGAATTGGAAGCTGTTTGGGAGGGGGAGAGCCTTTTCTCTTTGGAATAAACTATTTAACAAGCCAGGCAGCAGGCAAAATGAACTAATCTGTAACAAATCTTCCGGTTTGGATTTGGTGGCTCCTAGCTATATGAGGTTTCTTTTTAATTTCTTTTTCATAATGTAGTGTTTGAGTTCATTTTTTTTTCATTGTGTTATTAGTTGGCACACATTTTCACAAGCTCTCTCTCTCTGTCTATCTGGCATTCTTTTGAGCAAACATACAAACACACTCCTACACTGTCTCTCTCACTGTGTCACACATGCACAGCCAAAATTAAATAAACACACGCACACACGCAGCACTGTCTCCAGGGGTGGATGTAACATGTCCCATTTGGGCGGGCAAGAGAAAATGGTATGGGGGCGGCTTCATCACCAGTGTCGCTTCGCCCCGTCGCACCCATAAGATAAGATTTTCGGTTACAGGACTTTTATTTTATTAGTCAATAATAACATCAGTTGTTGTTGAAATTGCAACAGACACGCAGCATGCATAAAGCTAAAGGTCTGACTAAGAGAGTTTTCTGTTTTCAATGATGAAATGCTGTTGGTTTAGTGGTGACACAGCTCTAGTTAGTTAGTAGCAGTAGTAGTGTTTCAAATCATTTTAAATATAAGCACTTTAATTTGAAATATCTTGGGTTGTTTTGCATGCCATCATGTTTGGGGGGGCAGACTGGGTATTTAGGGGGGCATTGCCCCCCCCCCCATGCCCATGCCTAGATCCGCCCCTGGCTGTCTCTCTAATCCATCCCTCTGCCCCACAAATCCCCGCCACACTGCTCCCTGCATACATTATGGTATTCTGTGCATTTTGGGTGTGTGGTGGAGTGTTTGTTATTGGTCCCAGTGGAGAGTCCTGATGAATGCGTCCCAGTCTGACCCTGTGATCACTCCCCGCTGCTTAACTCTATACACACACATGCACATATACCGTATGCATGCGTATGCATACACACAGTCCAACTCTCATTCACTTAAACATTGTCTCTCTATTTCTTCCCTCACAACACTGCCTCTTTTTGCTTTTTTACGGTAGTTGTCTCCACCAGGCCAAAGGCATGGGGAGACAGTATCCATCCATCCATCCATCCATCCATCCACAGTATCGCATATGTGTGTGTCTGACTATCCATCTGTCACCAGCTAACCGTTAATCTGGTCGATGCCAAACTTTGCATACACAATCACGATACGATGAACCTCTGCCCCACATTTTCTACGGCCTGTTATATCACCACCAGGAGGCGGCTTTTCACATTTTTAACTGTAAATGCACTGATCTGCATGAATCCCTGCATGCAGACTAGCGTCGACACCCAGGCTTTCGTTTACGTCCACGTTGCGTGAAAGCGGAACGCCTGGACTAATTTGTTACCCACAGTGGTCTAGAGGGGGAGTCAACCTTTCAGGGTGGGCGTGGCTTCAAATGATGTGACGTAAGGCCAGGCTACATGTAGATTGTGTAGACTAACACCTTTGACCTTATTTTTCCCTGCTTTTTATAGCGCCACTATTACTCCCCCAAATTCTGTCCCAAAATCTTGCAAATTGTTACACAGTATCATGCTATAATCCCCCTCTGCCAAACTGCACTGGGAGAGCCCAGAACTTAACTCATGCGTGCTTCAGTGCTTGAGGAATGAGCAGGATTTTTATCGCCTGACAGGGGGAGTTTCCCCAATATAGGACGTAGCATGTGGAAGGAACACATTATTATAACCCATTGCTGCCCCCTCCATCAGGCGCCCCGACTGGCCAGGGGGAGGCAGCATAGAGACCTGGACTACTGCATGTGTTTTTTTTTAGGGTACCTAACCTAGAGGACACAGAGAGAACATGCAAACTACCTCTTTTTCATGCCCGAATACTCCTCTCCCTCGACAACGGCATGCCCAGATGTGATGTGGATTCCTGTTCCCGTGGATTCCTGTTCAGATTAATGATGACATTTAAGAACATTGAACAATTTAAAATAGCATCTATTATTCATGTGGCAACACCAGTACAACAACGTGGTGAAAGCACTCCGTAACGCTGAGCTCATGAATACGAGCGCGCTCTGCAAATGAATTATTCTATTTTATGATGGGAGAGAGAGAGAGAGAGAGAGAGAGAAAGAGAGAGAGAGAGAGAGAGAGAGAGAGAGAGAGAGAGAGAGAGACTCAGGACATGAGAGGAAAGATCTGTGCATGTGCGTGTGTGCGCTGCGCCTAAATGTTGATGTGAGATTGTGTGTGCGCGCATTTTGCGGGCAAGGGAGCCTATATGCATGCATGGTAGTGATGCATGTGGGTATAGCTTCACATGCACATTATCTACAGTATCATCCAAGTGTGTGTGTGTGTGCGTGTGTGTGTGTGTGTGTGTGTGTGTGTGTGCGCGTGTGTGCGCGTGTATGCCATATGCGTGCGTGTGGGCGCTAATTGACTAACTGTCGGGCCCTATATGTTACACCCGGGGCGAAACACCACAAAGTGCAGCGCACGCATTATAATTGCTGGGTTAAAAGTGACACAGTTGTCAGTTCCATGCCCATATGTTGTTGCAAGTCCCCTACAATATACTATGAGCACCGGTGGGAATGCTAATCCTATAACCACTTGAACACTTACTATACATTGTCGACCAGAGTGCCCCAGGGGTTTTCCCCCTTTGGCACGAGGCTATTGCAAGTGAGACCCAAGTCGTTGTTGGTAAAACACTAAGACACTATAGTAATACGCCTATAGTGAGAAGCGAACTCGCTCTAAGGGGCGAGGTTGTGTACACCTCTTTATATGAAGCATGCCTTCTTTCGTTTTCCTAGTTTGAATTCGAGGTTGAATTCGTTTGGGCCATGTAGTGTATCTTGTTAAATAGTGCATTGTGGTCATTTGTTGGGACATTTAAAGTATCATACCGGTATGCGTATCGGTAATTTGACATTTATTGCATGTTTTGAACTTGGTCATGTTTAATGCTGGTATACACACACCTTGAACTATGTATTGACACAGAAACTCAACTGGCCAATAAAAAAATCTGTTCTGTTCAACATGCACTGTCTCTAATCTTCATATAAAATAATAGCCAATGCATGATAGTGGGCTCGATATGGACCCTGCATGATAAGGTGATCATTATCAATAAGAAAAGCTCCAACGCTACTTGAGTGGACACTGGGTTTGATGAGGTCAGATTAACATCTGGAATATTAGAACAGGTCAACTCCATATATGAGATCTAAGGGTGGCATCAGTGCAGGCAGTGTCTTGAGTGAACAGGGTTTGCCGAGGGACCAGGTCGGGCTGAACCTTCACTTTTGGGCTTGTTGAGAAAACTAGTTAGAAAACTTGTTGAGAAAACTTGTTAGTTTGTTTAAAAATGATATTATGTCAGAACTGACATAATATCATTTACAATATATTGATGCTATTAGGGATCTCATGGTCTTAAATTAGGACAGCAGGTCATATTTACTATGGTATGATCTCTGGTTTATTAGCATCCCTGATGATGTTATCATTGGAATCACTGCTCTATACCAGGGGTTTTCAACAGGTGGTCCAGGGACCACCAGTGGTCCTTGAGAAGGTTCCAGGTAGTCCCTACTAAGTTGTTTAACCAGATGGAACTCTTGAGAGCGTAAAATGAAACCAAATGGACCCTTGCAGGTTCATTTAGTTTCATTGTCACGCTCTCAAGAGTTAAAATATTCATCATCTGAATTAGCACTATTTAATTAAGAAGTCTACACTGTTTTGTTTGCAAAATCCAGCCTGGAATTGTGGACAAAACCAAAATAATTCTTTAGTTTTGGGGTATTTGGGGAGAAAAATGTCGTCAAATGGTGGTCTGTGGCTCAAATGCTGAACAAATGGTGATCCCTGGTGTCAAAAAGGTTGAAAACCCATGCTCTATAGCGTAGGTTTTTTTCTGGCTCAGCTGAACCCATTATGATTGAAATCAGTGTTTTGCCAATCATTTGGTGGCCTGCTCTACACAGCAAACACCTTTTCCAACACAACACAACACAACACAACACAACACAACACAACTCCAGTTGTAAACCTATAAGGACATGGTTCACGTGGATAAACATTATAGGTGTGGTCATAGTAAAACTGCTGGCAGGGTGAGAAGGGTCAGGGAGTGATTGTGCTTCCACACCTCATCTTGCGTCCAGCTCACTTCCCCCCAGAGCTGTGTTTTCCCACTTAAAGAATGCATTAGATAGATTGACCTAGTTGGCTTCCGCTGCAACGTCGCGCGCTGCACTGACCGCAATCAAAACCCATCCAAATTCAATACATCACGCTATTGACAATGCGTTACAGCATGGTATCGTCCAGAGACTCATCATGGAGGGTTCAATGAAATTATTAATGATTCCGGGATACCAGATTATGATCCGTATGCAGCTCAGTGTCCACTGTGGTACCGCGCTGGGAGGCAGCAAACATGAAACACGGAAATCGTTTTCATGGTCAGGAAATATCTGGATGCGATTAACCCACTGTATCCTGATCAGATTCTAGTTTCCGACGCTAGGTTCTGGCCCCCACGGTAGATTCTAATTCCTCTCAGTAGATTGTAGTTTCTGAAGTTAGATTCCAGTTTCTGACACTAGATTCTATCTTGTGACACTAAATTCTAAATTCCTGTGTCAGTGATGCTTAACATATTTCATAGGAAGGACCCCCAGAAATATCTATTATTTAGCTGCAGAACCTCATCTAAAAACATGTTGTTCTAGGGAATCCCCCAGAAGCAAAGATTTGAGTTAAAAATGTTTGCTCCCAAAATAACGTGTTCAAAGATTTGCGCCACATTTTCACATTTTTTTCAAAAATAGCAGAACTACAAGCTCGTATGGCGCCACTCGGTGGCGCGATATGAGCTTGTAGATCTGCTATTTTTCAACAGAAAAATAAAATGGGTTAAATAAGCTATAAAGGAAATAGAAGAGTCGCCGATACCCGCTGCTGCTGCTGCCATTATGCTTATTATTTCAGCAACAGAGACATAGACAAAGAGATGGAAATGGAGGGAGAGAAAACGAGAGCAGTTTATTTATTTCAATGAGAAGTAAATTGGCCGGCTGGCTGGCTCACTGACTGCACCATTAAAGGGGAAGTTCACCCATTTTCAACATTCTAATATGTCACTATATACCCTAGAGGTGCTGGGTGGACATGATAAAAAAAAGTTCCCCCGTTCTGTGTTCCCAAGAAATGGAGGTCTGAAGAAAACCACTAACACAGTGAAACATCTTGATGACATCATTAAGATGTATTTTCACCATGTTAATGGATTTCTTTAGGCGCTTCTTTTTTTTTCTGAGAGCGTACAAATGGCACCAAATGAACCCGTTAGGGTTCTTTTGGTTGCATTTGTACACTCTCAGAAAAAATCTTGAAAATGGTGGAGCTCCCCTCAAATGACTGAATGATCACAAAATGACTGACTGACGGACATGACTGGCTGACTGTCTGACTCGATGACTTTTTTTAATCCGTATGACCTTTATTTAAGATCGGAGTACAGTGCAGCGTAGAATTACATTATAGGAGCCGTAAAGATCCTGAATGAGATCTCTTCACCCCAATTGCATAAGTGCACACGTGTGCATGTGTGTGTACAAACACATGCACGATACACACGTGTGTGTGTGTGTGTGTGTGTGTGTGTGTGTGTGTGTGTGTGTGTGTGTGTGTGTGTGTGTGTGTGTGTGTGTGTGTCTCCCAACGGAACACAGGTTGACAACCATCATCGGGATTCGATACGGATAATAGTGAGCGCTCCGTTTCATCTGAGGGCTACGGGGAATTCACCTCTTTCACACAAGGGCGCACACGCACGCACACACACACGCACGCGCGCGCACACACACACACACACACACACACACACACACACACACACACACACACACACACACACACACACACACACACACACACACACACACACACACACACACACACACACACACACACACACACACACACACACACACACACACACACACCCCATCCTGGTGGTCCTGTGTTGGTATCAATTATAAGAAGCAGGTCCAATCAATGTCACAGCAGCAGTACTGATACAAGCCTACAAGAAGATTAACACCAAGTTTACATCTTAACATGGAGGGGCCAGCACAAGGGTGCACGCGCACACACACACACACACACACACACACACACACACACACACACACACACACACACACACACACACACACACACACACACACACACACACACACACACACACACACACACACACACACACACACACACACACACACACTAGACTGACCAGATGTCCCGATTTGTGCGGGATTGTCCCGCATTTCACTGTCTTTTAAGGCGTCCCGCCGATTGAGACTTTGTCCCGCATTTTGATTGACAAGCTGTAGTTTTCATTATGTGCGCAAATTCGCAAAATATTGTGACACAATATAAAACACTGGTCCGCTGCAGCCTGCCTGTGAGCAGCGAAGCCTGTCCAAATGGGAAAGGGGCGGGCCGTGTGTGTGTTTGTGTGAGAGAGACGGTTTTATTTGCTGTCCCTGTTCCCATAGAAGTCTATGTAGAACAGCCGCCATTGGACTGACCCAATGAAGTGAACGGAGATGGGTAACTCCGTCTGTATTCTCGTAGAAGCGGCGCGACATTGAGGTGTCCAAGTTTGAATGACCTATATAGGGACAAACTGGAGTTTGAATACTCCGTGTTGGGAAATCAATGCGCCTACTAGTAAAGTAAACGCCCACCACAACACAACAACACTGTCTCACAACGTGTTATAGCTGCGTGCGTTGCAATGAATGAATACATGAAAGAAAAGAAACAAGGAGGAGCCGAACGAAACTAAAATAAGTAAATATAGTAATAAGACTGGGAGACCATGTATTCCTGGGTGAAACCAGTGAAATGCGATTCTGACAGAGTTTACTGTGATGTCTGCAGTGACACAGGGGGGTGAATACAATGTGAGACTCACAAGCAACGTCTTGCTCGACCAAAACAAGATTCGAACACAGACAAGGTAACGGCAGCTGAACTATCTTCTGTTTACCAGTGTTGCCAACTTGACGCATTTGTCGCTATATTTAGCTTTTTTTTCCAGACCCCCCTAGCGCCAAGATTAGTGAAAGTGCTGGTGAGTTGGTGTGAAATGACAGGCGCCAGAGATAAAAGCCTTGTTTTTCACCATTTTTCCTCCTATGACTATGATAGAGTCCTCCTTCCTTCCTAGAAAGGACCATTGGCAACCAAATGGACCCTTGTATATCTGTAACTCTTTGAGAGCATAAAATGAAACCAGAATGGACCCATAAGGGTCCCTTTGGTTTGTGATGGACAAAACCTAAAAGTGCATAGCCTGTTCATGCTGCTATGACAGACATTTACAATTTGATGGCTCCGATGCTAACCAAACTTTTATTTATGTTTCTGGTGATTTATTTCATTCATTGTGTGCCTCTACAATTTCAGACTTGCAGTAGTTGTCTTTGTTAGGAGGAAGATACATTGATTAATATGTCTTTACTAGTTTTTTATTGGTTGCTTTGGCCCTGGTCCAGTTATATTGTCCAGGTGTATAGTTTGTAGGTAAATGTCCACTAAATGGTTAATTTAAAAACATTTCTGTTAAGTGCCTCTTATTAGTGGATGAAAATGGCAAACTATAGTGGTGGTATGTGAAGGGAAGAGTAGAAACACCTAAATTGGGTACTATTTATTCATTTGTGCGACAGTCCGACACGACCCCGCATGTGTCCCACATTGTCCCACACAAACACACTGTTTGTCCCACATCTGGTGAGTTGGGATCTGGTCACCCTAACACACACACACACACACACACACACACACACACACACACACACACACACACAATATAATTGGCCATTTGCATCATCATCCCTGGAAGTCATGCAGGAACGCCTGACAGCCCATGGATCCAAACCGAAAGATCAATCCACCAACAATTATAACACAAGTAAGATGCTGCGTGTTTTACATGCTGTTCACTTCCACACGCACACAACGCATTTCTGCCTGGCTTATATAGTAATCTCGCTCACTGCGTTTGCAATAGAGTCTACAAGAGAACGCACAGAGAACTGGGCTAAACTGCAACTCTAGAAAATGTTATCTGTGTCTTTTAGACAGAAGTTTCTTTTAGATAAAAGTAGACAGTGCTTTTAGATCCACGCAGGAGTCAGTATAGTTACGAATTCAGTGTCAGTAACAGCTCATCAGGTTGTGAGGCTGTCACTGCTAAACAACTGGCCAAGTGGCTTTGTGAAATGTGTCCGTGTGCATGGTGTGCGTGCGTGCGTGCATGGTGGGTGTCCACGTGCATGGTGTGCGTGCGTGCGTGGTGTGTGTCGGCGTGCATGGTGTGTGTCGGCGTGCATGGTGTGTGTGAATGTGTTCCTGGTCTTTGCAAGCTCATCATAAAGGGGATGCGAGGCGTTCTAAAGGATATCGTCCAGCTTCCTCCTAATCCACCTCCAGACTGTACAGTAAATCCTACTATAGAGTCCTTCTCACCAGCCTGTTCTGTTGTTGGCGTTCCTCACGTTGATCTGCTCTGTTTCTGATAACTTCTGCAACCACTTAAGTATCTGTGTCCGTCTGTCTGCATGCCTGAGAACAAATGTCTGTCTCTGTGTCTGTACTGTATGTCCGAGCATGAAACGCTCTCAAAAGTTAAAATATTCATCATCTTAATTAGCCCAAGTCTACACAACTAGAAGATTAATGGTCATTTTGATCTGACTGTTTTATTTCCTAAATCCAGTCTGGAATTGTGGACAAAAGCAAAAGAAATCTTTAGTTTTGGTGGTCTGTGGGGCTAAAATGTCCTCAAATGGTGGTCCGTGGTTCAAATGCTGAATAAATGTGGGCCCTGGTATCAAAAAGGTTGAAAACCCCTGATCTAAATGGGTTTTTAATGGTCGCAATGTGACACATGTCAGGGACCATAGTTTTGACGGTACATATGATCCAGTTCCAGGTCTAGATACTGTACCATGGAACCCACAGGATGAAGTCCCAGTCATCATCACTGGCATCACATCTCTGGGAGCAAGTACAGCAGGGGCGGATCTAGGCATAGGCATGGGGGGGCAATGCCCCACTAAATGCCCAGTCTGCCCCACCAAACATGATGGCATGCGAAAGAACCCAAGATTTCAAATTAAAGTGCTTATATTTAAAATGATCTGAACCACTACTACTGCTACTAAATAAATACAGCTGTGGCACCACTAAACCAACAGCATTTCATCATTGAAAGCAGAAAACTCTGAGTCAGACCTTTAGCTTTATGCATGCTGTGTGTCTGTTGCAACTTCAACAACAACTGAAGTTGTTATTGATGCTTTACTTGACTAATAAAAGTCCTGTAACCGAAAATGGTATGGGGGCGGGATGAAACCGCCCCCATACCATTTTCTCTTGCCCCTCCAACATGTTCTCTTGCCCCCCCCCCCCCCCCAAATGGGACATGTTACATCCGCCCCTGGGGCACAGCCTGTCCCTGTCTTTCTTGGTCTCTTTCCCATACAAACGTTCCTCCAGCAAGCCGATCGATGGCTGGCTCTGCTGCGCATTCCTGAAACTCTGGAAAGATGTGTTACCCCAATTAGCCCGTGGGATTGTTTCGCAGTTGTAGCCTAATTAGGCTGCAGAGTTTGTGAGGGAGGAGCGTACCAACTGTTAGTCGGTTCACCGAGTTCACTGTTGAACATGTGATACCAAGGAATGATACAGTATAGATGTCTTAGAATGTAGCCTTGTGGTGATCATCTATTGCAGTGGTTTTCAACCTTTTTGATACCAGGGCCCACTATTTATTTAGAATTTGAGCCACAAACCACCATTTGATGATATTTTTTAGCCCCTGCACAGGCCCTCAAACTAAAGATTTCTCTTGCCTTTTTCCACAATTCCAGGCTGGATTTCGGGGGAAACAAAACAGTCCAACCTATACAGATCAAAATGGCCATTAATCTTCTACATTCTCTAGTTGTGTAGACTTGATCTAATTCACATGATGAGTATTTTAACTCTCGAGAGTGTAAAATGAAATCAGATGGACCCGAATTGTCCATTTGGTTTCATTTGGTTCCATTTGTACACTCTCAGGGGAAAAAAATATCCTAAAAGAAAAATAATTAACATCAACATTTTTTTTTTCAGACCTTCATGTCTAGGAAACACAGAATGTGGGAACTTTTTTATTAGGTCCACATAGCCTTGATCTCCAGGCTTACTGCGCTGTGAATGAAAGTCTGGAGACAGGTTTACCCTAGAGAAACTAGAGGACTTCCAGTTTGTCTTCAACTGGCAATGGCAACTTCACCCGGAAGTTGACATTTTTTCAGCCAATCGCGGCGCGGTGCTCCCGTAAATGTATATCCCACGGAAACATTTTATTTCTCCTTTTGTGCTCGCAAAGCTGTTTTAAAGGTTTAAAATATGGAATTGTGTGAACTTTGCACACTTCTCTAACTGCTTTGTTCAAGTCAAGTCGCTAGTGAGGACAGAACAGGGTTGTTTCGCTGGGGACTGTACAGTATCTTCCGCCAGCAACTTCCGCAACTACCGCTAATAGTCTCAAAAGTGCACCCGGCACCCAGAGTGATGTCCACTCCACACAACATCTCTAAGGAATGTCATTGACAAGTGTTGGAAATGGGTGGAATTCCCCTTTAAGCACAGTCATATGTACTGTAGGACATTTCATTCAAATGTATAGTAAGTATAGTCAGAGAACTTCAGGGTCAGTTTAATGAAGCCATAATGTCTCAATTTGATTCGGAATCCTGCAGCCTGATGGAGAATTACATTAAAATACGCTTAGGTTTGTTGAGAGCAGGCCAGTTTTGCTTTGAACGCCTTGTCCAAGGACAGCCTATGTGGACTGAGGAGTGCTGAGTTGTTTAAATGACCTTCCTGGTGGGCACTGGGCACCAAGTTGATGGAGTCAGTTTGTACTGGCAATGTGTTTCTAAATGGAGGGTTATACTACCAAAAGGCATACGTTATGACCTTTTGGTGAGTTGGAGCCGCTACGTGGCTCAATAGATATACTGCTAAAGGGCTCAAGGCAGAGTTTCTGGTGTAGTGCAGTGGCGGCCACCTTTTTCATGTTTCAGTCAGTCACTCAACACACTAATACAGTATAGTCTATGGCAGCTCAAACAAAAATATTTATTAGAAACATTATCTATGATTTAGGATGTTTATTTGCTTTTTAATAAAACGTCATACTAAGGCATATATGGCAGGCAAACAGAAGATCTCTGACGTTTGTAATAATTCAAACCATTTGAAAATTGAGCAGGTTATAGTTAGTTAAAAAGTTCATGGCCATAGACACCATATGAGTGAGCTGACTGAAGCAAGATGGCCAAGATGGAGATTGCTGATATCATATGCCCATACTGTATATGGCCATTTGTTGACAACAACAGCATGTAGTGCCATTTAAGCTCATTAGGATGATTACAAACGCAGTGAGCGAGATTACTATGCAAGCCAGGCAGAAATGTCTATGCTTGTGTCTGTGCGTGCATCACACACATATTTTTGGGCATGTGTGCCCATGCCTGACCCAGAACTCCATATATGGGAAGCGAACAGTGTTTTACTTCACATTAAAGAATTTGATTCATTAGTACATGTTTAATGTTATGACAAACCGAAAACCTTAACTCTTTAACAGCTAGGCTCGTCATTAGGCTCAATAGTACCAAAACAATTTATTGAAAATCCTCTGTTGTGAATATGTGCATATGAATGATATCCAAAGACAGCTTAAGGCGTCTACTTTAAGTGAAAAAATAAAATGAGTTGATGGTGTATTTCAATTATTTTTACTACATTTGACAAAACAGCCTGTATTTTCACATTTCACTGTTTCCAGGGCTCATTCAGAGATGAATGCATTTAAAGTTATATCATTTATAGTTGTAAAGTGTGTGAGGTGTTTTCTGGGTTTTGTAGTGCAATCACCAATTAAAGGACTTCATGAGTGGTGTGAGTTAATGAGCTTGTTAACAAAACATAAAACGACCTTTGGAGTGATAAGCAGACAACAGAATAATCAATCACTCCAAAAGTCGTGGTAAATCTGTTAAGGAGTTAACTGGATGTCACAGCACCCAGAGAGAGTCAGACTGTTTTCTTCCATCCATCCAGACAGTAATACTAATAACCCAGCCTATGCAGAGATCCCAAACATGAACTATTGTTGCTACGATGCTGTGGGGCGATGCTGATGAAGCGTCGCTGCATTGTCTGCTCGTTGAGGAAAATAATAATTGAGAATCATCCACAGCGTAACGATGAAAATGTTTTTGTCCTAGAGGATGTGTGCAGAGCCCATCACCACCACCACCACGCAGCAGCAGATGCCAGCAGGGGCGGATCTAGGCGTAGGTATGGGGGGGGGGGGCAATGGCCCCCTTAAATGCCCAGTCTGCCCCACCAAACATGATGGCATGCAAAACAACCCAAGATATTTCAGTATTTCAGACACTACAGAAAATGGTAAGGAGGCAGCTTCATGATGAAGCCGCCCCCTTACCATTTCCTTCTGCCCCCCCCCCCCCCCCCACCCCCCCCCACAATTGGGAAATGTTACATCCGCCCCTGGATGCCAGGCGGACCTGATCGGCGCTGAATGCTAATAGGGCAGCTCACGACGTGGCACAGCCTGTTCCCTGGCACGCTGCGCCCAACACCGCATAGTGACGAAGGGGAGAGGTGTCTGCCATATAGAAATGTCATGTTACTCACCGTCTTCTCACCCCCCCCACTCCATGTTATAGGAGAGATACTTTCTCTCTCTGTTCGCTTCCCATATCCACCGTTCCGTTCTCCCCGGTGTCTTTCCCATGCTGAGTTAAACAGGCAGCTATAAACTCTTGTCCACTTTAAACCCCCAGGGAACAGGCAGGTGTGGAAATGGCAGGTTTATTGCAAAGAAGTGTGAAACTGAATACATTAACAAGCATGAGATCAGTCACAACTCCACATGTAAATTCAATGCTGGTTCCGTACCACATTAGTGGTAATAAGAATTAGCAACAACTTTGTATGCCCTTCAGGTAGGTAGTAGGTACTGTACTGAAACATACAGTATGCTAAAAATAGCATTCAGGCTTTTACCAAAGGTTACACACACATACACACAAGGTAAAGGTTTTTTCTTTTGTCATCTTAACAATTGGTACTTACAGATGGTTCCATAAAATGGGCATATTAAGGAAAGCATAGGCAAGCTACAGGATGCTTCTCTCTGGTTTTGCTGCTGTGAAAGTACACAGAAAACTACTTCCTGTCATTCTTCTTCTACTATAAGCTTAACAAGAGCAAACAATCAAAGACAGGAAATACCAAAATAAAAGTCTCTCCTGGACTTACTAAGATGACCTTTGCTGGTGACTCCACTAATAGTTCCAACACATTCACTCACTCAGTAGGGGGTGAAATAAATTCACGACTGCAATGGACATCGTGATGGGTGGCCAACAGTTGCGACCGATGGCCACAACGGTCACAACCGTCCCCCCCCCCCCCCCCCCCCCCCCCCGCCCCAACTTTCGTGACATCATGTTGTGAACGCGACATATGCTGTGACCGTTTTGCATATAACGGGCGCAACTTTTCATAGCATAGCTTTACCTTTCCTAAGTAGCCAATACATTGATGTCAAATTGTACCCCAGGTATTTTGCTGGACATGTTTACAGTATGACCTCATGGAGTTTGAGCCAGGAAACAAAACAAAATGTTTTGCATTGATGATGTTTTATGCATTGATGATGTCTCTCTCTCCAGCGTTGATTTTGACAGCACATTTTGATGTAGTTTTAGTCTTTTGAATAAACATCCATTTAGCATTAGCCATGTTTTAGTCATCTGACATGTTTTAGTTTTGAGTTTTGTCAACAACAAATGTGTTTTTGTGCATCTTGATGACATCATATTGGCAAATTTAGCGCTTGGTTTTGTGCTGAAAATATCCAATCTACAAACTCACAAAGCGTTGCAGTGTGACGTGTTGTTCTTTGCCTATAGTCTATTGTAAATATAAATATATTTAATCATTGGTATTAGTCATAGTCTTAGAAAAACAGGTAATTGATACTTTTTTGTCAAAGTTTTAGTCAATGCGATGAACACTATAACTGTGACTCTCCAAGTTTCTTGCTCTCTCTCTCTTCCTTTTCCCTCTGTGTGTGTCGGCCAGGCTAGAGGATGACCTAAATACTTCAGGTTTTTGATGATCAGACTAAAAGTGAGATCAGAGAAGTCCGAGTCAGAGGGTCTCTCTCAGGGGCGGATCTAGGCATGGGCATGGGGGGGCAATGCCCCCCTAAATGCCCATTCTGCCACACCAAACATACAGTATGGCATGCAAAGCAACGCAAGATACTTCAAATTTAAAGTGCCTATATTTAAAATGATTTGAAACACTACTACTGCTACTAACTAACTACAGTTGTGTCACCACTAAACCAACAGCATTTCATCATTGAAAACAGAAAACTCTGAGTCAGACCTTTAGCTTAATGCATGCTCTGTGTCTGTTGCAACTTCAACAACAACTGATGTTATTATTGATGCTTATACTTGCCTAATAAAAGTCCTGTAACCAAAAATGGTATGGGTGAAGCTTCATCGCCCAAAAATGGTATGGGTGCAGCTTCATCGCCCGTGTTGCTTCACGCCACGGGCGATGAAGCTGCCCCCACCATTTTCTCCTACCCCCCTAATTGGGAAATGTTACATCCGCCCCTGGTCTCTCTCCTGTGTGTGGCGTGATGGCAGAGGAGAGGAGGGAGATGAAAGGAGACAACAGAAGGGGGAGTGAGAGGACAGAAGAGGAGAGGACTTGACTGGGAACAAAAACCTCACAAAACCCTGTATTTCACCTATAATCTTTAAAGAACCACTTCACCCCCTTGCAACCTATCTTCATATAAGACACTAATGTTCATGATAAATTACCAACATTTTTTTCTGATTGGTCTGTGTCTCATAGGAGCCAGGGCTGTGTGTAGTTCAGAAACCAGTCCACCGGCGAGATCATCGTTATAGTCAGATTTGAGATTGTGAGATCGATGGCTTCCATTTTTGTATTCCAACTTTTCAGGAATAGAAAGCCTGCAGTTTTCTAGACCGAGTAGACAGTTAGCTCAACCATCTCAACCTATAGGCTGCTAAGCCGGCCTGGCGGCATGCATGCCCGAGTGTGGAAAACAGGCTCTTTTGTACAATTTATATAAAAAAGGAAACATATCAACTCGGGTTACTTTTTTCTTTAAAGTAGACACCTCAAGCTGAAAGTTTTAGGGGTCTAATCTGCTAATGTCTAATCTAAGATAGATGTTGATTAGACGTCTAATCAATGTCTAATCTAAGGTTAGACCCCTACAAAACTTTCACTTTTAGACTTTTTTTTTAGACATGTTTTAGATGTTGTGCTCAGTGGGGATGCACTGGACAGTCCACAGCCCTCTTCTGGGACAGGCAGAACAAACAGAAGCAAATTGTGCCATGTCGTAATGAGCGCTGGTGAGGAGGACCGATAACATTAGGACGGGGAAAGATGTTGAAGTGCTCCTTGAAGGACCGGGCACTGATCATCAGTCGTTGCTTTCTCACCCATGTGGCCTCGTAAATAAATACGGCAATGTCTCTGTGATGAACAAATTATCGCCCAGCGGTATGCCGCTGCCCTCGCGCCCACTCAGGTTAATGCCCGCTCATGCCCTGGCAGGCACGCGCACAAATAGGAGCCAATGGGTGCTTGAACTCCTGCCCGATTACCTTCATAAGAGAGAGAGTGTCCTTTTCTCTCATTAGTTTCCCTCCTGCTGAAACCCAACCAACCACTGAGTCATTCTCTGCCAGCGTCTACACGCTGCGCCATATGCCCCACTATGAGAAACTGTTATGTAATGCCATGTGCACGTTACGTACCGCAGAAACCGCACCTCCTCTTTCATGTTGTTATGTTATTTCTTATGGCACTTCTTATGTCATCAACCCCAACTCGGGTGTTGATTTGGACAGAAATTTTTCATTTAGTCTTTTTAATAAAATTTAGTTTTCATGATCTAGTCTTGAAACATGTTTTAGTTTTAGATGTAGTTGACCAAAGGCGGTTGATTTAGTCCACTCATCACCCCCTTTGTCTTTATTTGTTGGCAAAATGTTCTGTATCGTTTTATTTTTTATTTCTTTCATTGGCGCAAGGCTGCTATGTCAACAATCAATGAAAAGAGTTTTAGTCAATGAAAGAAATTACCACTGCTATGGGAGAAGGAAAAATGACATGTTTCAATATGTGTGCCTGTAACTGTCTTCCATAGTTGATATAGCACCTTCATCTATAAGGCTCTTCAGCAAACTGGCCAAATGTTCCAAATTCTTCCACATTTTCTAATTGTGTAGATTCTTGAAAATTAAGTAGTTCAGATACGCAAATATAAGTTAACACTCTCTTCTCAAGGGCATTGCAAAGCTATGTGGAGCGGGTGAGATAGGGGTGTGTGCTGCTCACTCACTGCCTGGCCAAAAGCACTCCTGTATGCATGCTTGTGTGGACTGTGGACGATTGAACCAGCAATCTGCCCTGGTGCCCCGTGCACACTCACCTCTGGGATTGAACCAGCAACCAACCCTGTGCTCGTTTGCATGGGGGGGTTGAACTGGCAATCTGCCCCATGCTCATTTCATGGAGGGATTAAACCAGCAACTTGCATGCTGCTGTGTAGTCTGAGCGGATTGAACCAGCAACCTATCACAAGCTATATAGTTTGAGAGGATTGAACCATCAACCTAACCCAAGATATAGTCTGAGAAGATTGGACCAGCAAACTAAACTACTGAGGGGATTGAGCCAGCCACCTGAATGCTATGCTATCGTCTGACGGGATTGAACCATCAAACTATCCCAATATATAGTCTGACGGGATTGAACCATCAAACTATCCCAATATATAGTCTGACGGGATTGAACCATCAAACTATCCCAATATATAGTCTGAGGGGATTGAACCATCAACCGTGCTAAAGTCTGAGGAGATTTGAATCAACAACATGGCCCACGCTATAGTCTAGCCAAGGGGATTTGAACCATCAACCTGTCCCTTTCTCCTTTGCATGGGGGCTGGGGATTAAACCAGCAATAACCTGCCCTGGGAAGAACAAGCTGATAAAACACTGAGCCAAGAAACATGAGGCGGACAAAAATCTTACATTTTTCTTACAAAGTCACAAACCGTAGCGCCGTAAAGACACTCTAATCTGCACCCCCTGGGGGTGGGGAGGGGGGGGGGGGGCAGATCATTCACACGCTTGAAGGATGACAGGGTAACGACCTCTGACCTGATGCCGTGTGACCGGAGCTAAGATTGAAGAGGAGTTAATGCAGCGATGGCATGAAGCCCACCCTGACGCTTAATGAGCTCCTGCAGTTCCAAAGCTACGTTTTCACTTTAATGCATGCGTGCACGCTCACACGCACATACACACACACCCCCTATGATGTTCACAATGATCACTGCTATGACATTGGCCAGACACCCACACGCGCGCGCATCCACACATATATCTAATTTTATCGCTGAACTATAGTGAGGGCGACAGGACGTAAATATTTGAGGAGAGTGATTTCACCAATGTCATTTAAAAAAAGAACATGTGCCATCGGTGACCCTAACGGTGAGACTAGACAGAGCAGGGCAACAAGCTCAGCACCACGCACGCACGCACGCACTCACTCACTCCCCAACACACACACACACACACACACACAGTGTCACGCACATCCTAGCGGCACATGAAACACTGAGGTCATCCTCCACCTGGCCATTATTTTAAGAGCAGCCAGCGGATCATTTCTCATTTAATGATGTGAAAGGTGAAGCTGCCATGATGGAGTCCTCTCCATCCTTCCACCTTATGCTTCTACCCTACAGTATGCAATACAGGATAATACAGTATAATACAAGGACAGTACAGTGCAGTATAGTACACGGCACAGTACAGTACAGTCAGGGGCGGATTGGCCATATGGAGTACAGGGAGTTTTCCCGGTGGCCTGCGCCACCTAGTGGCCTGGACAAGATCCAAAATGCACTAGTGGCACTTCCAAAATGCACTAGAATGTGCTAGATGCTCATTCTCTACATTCTCTGCTACATTCTCTAGTTGTGTAGACTAAGTTAATTCACATGATGAATATTTTAACTCTTGAGGGTGTAAAAATGAAACCAAATGGACCTGCAAGGGTCCATTTGGTTTCATTTTTACGCTCTTAAAGAGTTACATCTGGTTAACCAGCTGCCCCCCCCCCCCCCCCCCCAATATTTGAACCCACCAAGTGTAATATGCCAACTGAGCTCCTACAATTCCAAATGCATCTCTGTGTGGATCTCTCTGTTAGGAGTAGTGGTATACATTAGGGCTGGGACGATATTGGTCCCTCACGATACGATATAGGTGGCCATATTAGGCCTTCGATAATGAATATATCATGATGTTTGATGTATCGCGATATTTGTGATATCAATATATTGCATGAAATTCATCAACAATATATCATGATACTGTAACTGCAGCTGAAAAACAAAAACTAAAAACAATAAATGAATGAATACAAAACTAAAAGGTAAAAATCAGAACTTACTAATGTATATCCTCAGTTATTAATCTTAGCTTTTCTCATACTGGGCTTTTTTGTTTTTTATCTAGTGTTTGTTTTTTGGGGAATGAAGCAGCTATAGGAGTCATTTAACATTTTAGTTCCCGTTTTTCCTCCCGGAATTACTCCTCTGCAAATATCACGATATTTGCTGAGGAATACATACGATATATATTGCGGGACGAAGTATACGATATCATCATGATAACGATATTTCAGCACACCCCTAGTATACAGTAGCAGTAAGATTATAAACATAGTGAAAACAGCCAGAAAGCTCACAGCTCATTGCACTCCTATAACTAAAATTCATTAATTACCAACACCAACATTGTTGTTGGTAATGTGTTTGCGGTATTTATCTTGGTATTCTTCTGAAGTAATTACATATCGTTATGCTTGCAAGCCATAACAGCTGTTTGGGAACCACTGGTTTACCGTCGGTACGGCTCAGTCCTCCTGTGACACCAACAGTTTAATTCCTGGCTTATCTGTGTGGGTGTAACTAGACTCTCTTTGTTTTCCCCTGGGAACCTATACCCTCTCCCAGTGCTAAACGCTGCACTAATTCTCCCATGAGCTCTTCAACAATTACTAATTCCATGAACACACCTGATAAGAATTTCTGGCTCTGCTCAGGCACCCATACTCCAGTTTTTAGGTATGAAGTGATTGGTGCAACCCCCATGCGGGTAGGGGAGCAGGGTGGATGTAACATTTCCCAATTGGGGGGCAGGAGAAAATGGTATGGGGGCGGCTTCATGGGGGCGATGAAGTCCTACCCATACCATTTTCGGTTACAGGACTTTTATTAGGCAATTATAAGCATCAATAATAACATCAGTTGTTGTTGAAGTTGCAACAGACACGCAGCATGCATAAAGCTAAAGGTCTGACTCAGAGAGTTTTCTGTTTTCAATGATGAAATGCTGTTGGTTTAGTGGTGCCACAGCTGTAATTAGTCAGTAGCAGTAGTAGTGTTACAAAGCATTTTAAATATAAGCACTTTAATTTGAAATATCTTGGGTTGTTTTGCATGTCCTCGTGTTTGGTGGGGCAGTCAGGGCGTTTAGGGAGGCATTGCCCCCCATGCCTAGATCCGCCCCTGCAGGGGAGCAGGACAGGAGGGTGATTGCTAAGAGGCTCAAGCTGTCTTGCTCTGCAAACCATGCAGTGGTGAAATTCATTGTTAATGATGACCACAAGGGCGTTTAACGACCGAATGTCGGAATTAACGACTGACCATCGGACTTATAATGCCCGCCAGCTTCGTCCTGCTGACCAACCGTCAACCAAGACCACTGTAATGGCAGTCAATAATAATGGATTTGCCCTCCCCCCGTGAAAATGCATCTTTCACCCCCCCCCCCACACACACACACAAACACAAACACAAACACACACACACACACACACACAGGTGTGCACACGGTGTTGCCAACTTGCCACATTTGTCGCTATATTTACTTACTACTTTTTTCCAGCCCCCCCCCTAGCGCCAAAATTAGTGAAAAACTTCTGGCAAAAAATCTAGCTCTTTTTTGTTGGCGAGTTGGGGCGAAATTAGTTGACAGGCGCCAGAGATAAACCCCTCATTTTTCACCATTTTCCCTCCTATATGATAGTCCTCCTTCCTTCCGAGAAAGCAACATTGGCAACCAAATGGGCCCTTATAGACCCTTGTGGGTCCATTTGGTTTCATTTTACGCTCTCAAGAGTTAAATTATATTTAATTCTGAATTAGATAATTTTCAAGAATCTACACATTTAGAAAATGCAGAAGAATTGCTATTTTGACCAACATATTGCCAGTTATTTTTCCTAAATTAGTCTGAGAGACTAAACTCAACACCAAACGGTGGTCCTCCGTGCCTAAAATGCAGAATAAATCGTGGGCCTCTGGTATGAAAATGGTTGAAAAACCCACTGCTGAAGCGCATTCTAGTGCATTTTGGAAATGCCACTAGTGCCTCTGCTGCTAAACCTGCTGCTCATAAAGTATGGCACAAACCCAGGGGCGGATTGGCCATCTGGAGTACAGGGAGTTTTCCCCGGTGGCCTGCGCCACCTAGTGGCCTGGACAAGATCCAAAATGCACTAGTGGCACTTCCAAAATGCACTAGAATGTGCTAGATGCTCGCCTGGAACATACAGATCAAAATGACCATTAATCTTCTACATTCTCTAAGTTGGGCTAATTCACATGATGAATATTTTAACTCTTGAGGGTGTAAAAATGAAACCAAATGGACCCGCAAGGGTCCATTTGGTTTCATTTTTACGCTCTCAAAGAGTTACATCTGGTTAACCAGCTGCCCCCCCCCCCCCCCACACACACACAGTACAGTACAGTAAGCTCATAAAGTGAGGTGTTGTGAGCTTATAGATCTGCCGTGTTCACAATATTTGAACGCTCTCAAAGAGTTACATCTGGTTAACCAGCTGCCCCCCCCCAGGGTGGCCTGGCAAAGGCAAAATTGTCCCGGTGGGAAAATATGTGCCAATCCGCCCCTGCACAAACCCCACCGCCTCCCCAGCATCCACCTGTGTACAGTACTCTCCGTCTCCACATCCCCCTGGGGGTCTTCATTCATTCATTCATTCCCTGCAATTCTATTTGGCTTTATAACATCACTAAAATGTTCCAGCTACGAGGAATGAGTAGAGACATCTACAAGCCCTGATGCCATATACCGGTAGCTATATACACTCAATTATGCTCGATAAATATGGATACTGTATGTATTACTCACTGGCTGTACACCAGGGATAGTTTGGGATATTTCATTTTAGTTTAGTTTTAGTTAGTGTTTTCATACTGTATTATTTTCTAATTTGTTTAGTTTTAGTTTGTTTTTAGAGCGGGTTTGGGATTTTTTTTATTTAGCTTTATTTTGGTAAAAATGATTAGTTTTAGTTTCATTTTTTTCTTTGTTTCTTTGTTTTTAATCTTCAGAGTTATTTGTACTCATTCATTACAAAATATACTGTTTAAAACTCACCAATAACTTAGGTCCATTATTTCCGACTTTGATAATAGCAATTGGCATTGTGTTTTATACATGTTAAGCGTTGACCTTTGTCACCTGTACTACAAGGTATAGATTGTAAGGATCAGATATTTTGGAATGAGCAATAGCGTACGGCTAAGTGTGTGTGGTGCCTCCATGAATGTGCCAAAATGGAAAATGGTTGGTATTCAAGCCCTGCTTTGACTTTGACAACTTTGACTTTGACAACATAATTCCTACT
Organism: Benthosema pterotum; assembly: GCA_039105355.1. Taxonomy (NCBI): domain Eukaryota; kingdom Metazoa; phylum Chordata; class Actinopteri; order Myctophiformes; family Myctophidae; genus Benthosema; species Benthosema pterotum. Next base: position 12,012,007 of record CM076967.1, on the reverse strand, counting down.
GTACATTCATTCCTATGGAACTCAAGTCAACCTAGACACATTTTTAATTTAAAAGGTTCATATACGTGAAATGCATATAAAAGTTAAAAACTAAACCTACAGGTTGTTTTGTCATTTCAGTTTAAGTTGTGATTTATTAATTGATTATTAGTTTTTATTAGTTTTAGTTAACTATTATAACTCTATACGACACACACACACACACACACACACACACACACACACACACACACACGCACACACGCACACACGCACACACACGCACACACGCACACACAGTCACACACCAGATGATTACTCATTTTGGCATTTGGATCGTTCTTGTAAATATTTGGATGGGCAATTATCCAGATAAAGGCAGTGCATTGTTTCTTTTGTAGCGCATTATCAACCAAAGTGCCGTATACTGTTGTAAAACCATTGTATACACAAAGCACCTTGTAGCACCTTGGAGTACATGACCTTTCAGAGAGTTGTTGCTGTCCCCGTGGGAATGAATGCAAACTGGGTCAGTCAGTGAGAGAGAGAGACGCGCCACGATGCCACACCCAGAAGTACTGAGTACACACACTGCAAAGTAAACAACCGCTATTACAACCAGACCCACAACCTGCTGCTTGCATAACAATAATAAAATATAATGAAATAAGCCGTAGTGGTAATCAGCGGCGGTTGCAATGTTCCTCTGGCCCCACAGCGAGATTTAGCATCCCAGGTCCTTATTAAATAATAACCCTCCTCCACCTAGCCTCGACACCAGTGCTTTCATTTTCATCCACGTTGCGCGAAAAGGGAAAGGCTGGAATGGGAGTCAGTGGGAAGTGTGAGTCAACCCTTCTGGGTGGGCGTCGCTCAAAGTGATGTGACATATAGCACAGCAGGGGAGGGTGCGGGGCCGGGCGGAGGGGCCAAATCAATTTTTGCGACCGCGGCATACGTCGTCAAGTGGCCAAATGTTCCATTTCAACTTCCGTAATATCATTTTGTGACCACGGCATACGTCGCGATGTTTGGCACCAATGATATAGCATCAGCGGCCAATGGTATAACGGTCAGGGGTTAAGGCTAGGTTTAGGTAAAGGTTTTACCGAGGTTAGGTTTAGGGTTAGGTGTTAGCGTTCGGTTTACTGTTGACTGCCGGCCGTAGTAAAGCAGTTGACTGTTTTCACGGCTCACAACTAATTGATAACGGTCGTGGCAGCCGCAGCCGTCACCATCGTTGGCCACCCGTCGAGATGTATGCCACAGTCACAAATTGAGTTGGCTGTCTCTCAATCACATACTGCAGGGTGTATAGGCTTCTACTCACATCATTTTATAGGCAGTTGTTGCCTGCTGTCTCTCTGTGGACGTGATGAACGGGGCAGCTTTGGGATTCAGGGAAGTTTGATTAAATTGTCTGTTAATTAATTTTTAAATTCAAGTGGTAAAGTTAACGTGGGCACGTATCCATCTTTTTTTATTACTGTTGCTGTTGTTGCCTTCACCAGCATGTGACTTCACTTCACTCTCCTCCACTCAATGTTTGTTGTGGTTCAATTTCCAATTACACCTTCGCTCCGTCTATCTTGGCCTCTCTTTTGAACGTGTCGGTGGTAATTTCATGTCTTGTTTTGACTCGTTCAAAGAACCAAAACGCAACCTTACCAGGCGATTGCAGTGAGAGTCTGCAGTGCGGAAAACTGTTCACAGTAACACCAAACAAACCGGAGCCGATACGTTTGTACGTGCGTCATTAAGCACTTCACAAGCAGCCCAGTTTAAATACTCCATTCCCTGCTTGCAACATGAAGAGCCCTCAACAATAAAGCGTCTCTGTTTACCTCCCAATGAACTACATTTTACATAGCTTATTATTGGCAGGGAATGTAGTGTTAGTGTAGTTTTAACACGGCCACACATCAGAGCTGTGAGCCGGCCAGACCCCAGCCCCCCCACAAGCCCCAAAGCAACTGCTTTGCCGACTGTATTCTTATAGCTTTGTTTAAATGTTTGTGCTGATAAGATTATGCCTTGCCAATGGTTCAAAATTGTGCTTTAGTTAGCCTGGAATCCAGCCTGATTCGCTGCGTTCCGCACCATCTGAAATGTCACTTCACAAATCAGTCTGGACGGGAGCCTACTCCCACAGGTAGAATGGATGCAGCAGTATTTATTGTGTTTACTCCGTTCATCTATGCATTGTGAATCTGAGATACCTAGCTTTTGTTTTGGTGGTAATTGTGTTTTAAGTCAATGTTAACACTGCATCATAACATACCCGCAAGGGATTCACATTAATAAACTTGTGAATTAGGAATGCTAATAAAAGACCAGCCCAGAATTCACTGAGTCGGAAATGTGTCGTTTTATGCATTCTAATTTCTAACCCACATGTGGTCAGTAGTTGAAAGCAAGTATGTACTCAGGTACTGCATATTTAGCAGAGCTGGACTGGGACAAAAATTGGGCCCGGTCATTTTATGCCTGAATTTGGCCCAGACTGTTGTTTTTACAACAACATAATTGATACAAACCAACAGAGACCTACACAACCATTTGTTGCTCTCACAAGAATGATGGTGTCAAAAGGATCCTGATATTTAGGTAGAATTTTGAAGTCTCTCACTGGAATATTTGCTGGAGTTTTTCCAATTTTCAGTACTTATATCTACTTCACCTTATCTCAGCTAGATTCCACCTGACATAGGAGGCGTAGCAGAGAGCGTTGAGGTGTGTAGCGTCCATTTAGGTTTCTCTTTTCTCATGAAAAGCGATTAGCCAAGCAGACAGACTGCGTACGCGTGGTGGTGCCAGGTTCACGTCAGGCTCCGTGACGTGGTCTGGCTCCTCGCCAGACCTCATTGAAACCTTTCCCTAACACTGAGAAATGGCTCCTCGTTGGACCGCTGCCAGACACATTACTGTACCACATGTGTTTTGTTTTTTGGACCATGCAGGCCACGGCAGAGGTCAGCCCAAATGTGAACACGAATGACCCCGCAGTAGCCTAATAAGACAGCCTTGTCTCTTAATTCCATAGCCTATATAATTTCACCCTGTAAATACAGTAGTCGAGAAAAAGAAATCATTAAAAGAAGGCAGCTGCTCTAAAGACGCATGCAGGGGTACTTCAAAAGAAATCCATTTAAAAATATCTATTAAGATGCTTTAAAATGTATTTTCTTTTCTCTTTTTTTTCCTTTTCCTTTTTTCTCCTGTTCCATTACTGCGAAGCGGAGCTTGCTATAGGCTTCCGCTGATATCCAGTAGGAATTAATTATGCAACTGCACAGCTGTTAAGTGGGGGAAGAGGCAAGACGTGCGCTTCATTTTCTGCTCGTTTTCAGATTAGTGGAACAGGCTCAGAGGCTCTATCTGCGCACACAGCAGCCATAATGGAAGGAAATCGGGGGCTCTTCCTTACTTCACAGGTGCTACCGATGATTCCTAATGAAGGCTTTGTTTCGTTTAAGTGCAGCTCAGTGCTTTTCAAACCTATTCATTTCAAAGGGGCACCCTCCAGCTGTACATTCACACAGTTACACGGCAGTGTTAGGGGCGCCATTTGGAACCTGGAACCGGCCCCCCTCAAGGAACCATGATATGATATGGTACCTGGAACACGCTAGAACAGAGAGCCTTGTTCTGTTGTAGCAGAGTGTATCCAGAGATCATACATCATCACCCTAAGTCATTTGAACAGAATGGACTGCAGGAGCTTTAATTGGGCATTAGCAATATTGTTACTTGCACGAGCAGAGCAAGTAACAATAATGAGCACCGCTTTTTTAAGAACGTTGAGTGGCTGTAATGGTGATGTATGTTTATAAGTATCGTCGTGAGAAGGATCTCCTGGAGGTGTCGGGGGTACTTGTGATCTGCTCTCTTGCTCTTCTCGTGCACAAGTAGGCCATGAGTATTGCACAGAAGTAGGTCATGGCACCTGGCATTTTACCGATTAGGTCCACTGAACTGGCCCGAACTGGCCGATTAGGTCCACTGGCAGAGCCTGAGCAGAGCCTTTTGAGGCGTTTCTGGACAACCGTGTGTTCCCCAGACTCAAGGACGGGCACTATACCGTGTCAAAGTCGATATGGCAAGCGGTTCTCGGGTTATGTGCAATACAAATGTACATAAATGCACATGTGCACAACACCTCGAGACCCAGGCTTTTATTTTTGTCCGTGTTGTGCGAAAACGGAAAGCCTGGACTAATTTGCCCAGTTGCCCACATTTAGTCTGAAAGTACCCAAGCTAACTAGTGCTGTAAACAGATGCCGGTCTCCTATTGCTTCACCAACCTAATGGAGATAAGAGCTTTGTGCCCGACACCAACGATATGAGGTCCAGGCCCCCACCAGTACAGCAACCAGTCCTTCTTTCCAAGCTAATTTTACATTGGTGCCCTTGGCGTCCTTTTGAGGCGCCATAGATTTGTTGTTGTCAACTCTGCAGCTGCAACACAAGGACGCCAGCTTGCTCTTGTAGAGGTATACAGTACCTGCTGCAATCGGCTATTTGTTGTTAAAGTGTATACTGGAAAAATAATGCTGATGTTCCTCTCTAAAGGTAAACAAGGTTGCAAGAGCAATACCTCTTACAGAACTCATATCCATGGCCAGTGTCATCGTGGTTAGGATCATCTACTGCAGTGGTTTTCAACCTTTTGTGATACCAGGGCCCACTATTTATTCAGAATTTGAGCCACAGACCTCCATTTGAGGACATTTTAGTCCCACAGACCCCAAAACTAAAGATTTATTTTGATTTTGTCCGCAATTCCAGGATGGATTTGGGAAACAAAACAGTCAAACATACAGATCAAAACGACCATTAATCGTGTAGACTTGGACTAATTCACATGATGAATATTTTAACTCTTGAGAGCATAAACATGAAACCAAATGGACCCGCAAGCGTCCATTTGTCTTGTCAGTATCATGGACAGTTCATGTTAGCGCCATGGTCTGATAAGAACTGACATGAAGTATCATGTCTGTGTCGTGTTTAGTGTCATGTCACGTGTCATAATCTTCAATATGTTGGTATCATGGTCATAACATATAACATAACATAATAACATAATGTTCAGTGACATGACACTGCATGAACAAAATAGTAACCTCCATGCATGCAAAGTATTGCTTTCACAACCACATTCAATTTCAAAACATAAAAACAACACTGATTGCAGCCTGATTGCAGCATTGGGGCCATTGTCATTTAGCGTCATCTCAGCAGCAACAACCTTTTCCCCGAGACGAGAGGTTTGTGACTTGTAACAGGCAATAAAAATGAATGAAAACATTATCTAGTAATCCTGAAAATGCACCAAACCATCCTTCCATTACTTGGATTGGCTACAAGTGAGAAAACAGCTCTATATTGGGTCTGACTGTAGAGCTGGAAATGCGGTCTCACTTCCTTCTTGGATTACACGTCAGTCACACCTACATGCAACCTCAAGTGCACCAAAGCATTATGGTAATTGTAGGAATTCAGCAATCGAGTCAAACTCTGTAATCAAACACACAGGCTTATATTTATTTTTTCAGGCCATAAGGTGCAATTTTCACATTGTGCTATACTGTTACATTATTCACATTATTCCCCGCCAAGGCACGTCAAAGCACACAGACTCGTGCCTCCCTTCAGGCAGTGTTGCCATGCCTGCTTATTATAAGCAACCGTTGACTTTTTTAATGTAGGAAGTCACTGACAAATTATTGGTAGTTTCCGGTTAATGTTATTGTGATTGTTTAGAGTATAGTTGCCTCTCAACGTGTGACAGATGTACAACCTCACAATATGTCACCTCTATGTAACCTTGTAGATCAGCTATTTTCGTTTGTGCTGGTCTTCATAGACCTGGCCACTTGTTTCCCTTGCAGAACTGGCAACACAGCGAGAGAAGGAGGAACTTGTGCACACACAAAGGCAAAGACTTATGGGCTATAAGAACATTATCAATATATAGAGTGACTGCAGCTTCTTCCAGGGTGAAATGTCCCTTTAAGCACAGTAACTGGAGTGTAAATAGTTCCTGCTCTCTCTCTCTCTTGCACACACACACACACACACACACACACACACACACACACACACACACACACACACACACACACACACACACACACACACACACACACACACACCCACACACACACACACTCCAGCAGACAAATTAATCAATGTTTCAATCAATAAATCCGCCGGCCAATCGCTTCCATAATTCTTGCGATCATTCGTCCGGGAACCTGCGGCTTCTCTGTCACCATGGTAACTGTCCCTGCAGGGCCGCCGCGCCACTCTGCAGCCAAATAATCAACCAAAGTGATCAATGAGCTGATAAGATAAGATAAGGTGAGGTGAGATCAAGCTATATTGATCCCTGAAGGAGATTTAGGTGTCATAATGTAGCAGCAACAACATAGAGAGTGTTACCTCACTCACTAACTACTGTAGGGTCTCCAACCAGGGGCGGATCTAGCCATGGGCATGGGGGAGCAATGTTCCCCCCCTTAAATACCCAGTCTGCCCCCCCCAAACACGATGCTATGCAAAAGAACCCAAGATATTTCAAATGCTTATATTTAAAAATGAATTGAAACTACTATTGAAACTACTATTGCTACTAACTAACTACAGCTGTGACACCACGAAACCCACAGCATTTCATCATTGAAAACAGAAAACTCTCTGAGTCAGACCTTTAGCTTTATGCATGCTGCGTGTCTGTTGCAACTTCAACAATGTTATTTCTGATGCTTTACTTGACTAATAAAAGTCCTGTAACCGAAAATGGTATGCGTGCGACGATGAATCCGCCCCCATACCATTTTCTCTTGCCCCTCCAACATGTTCTCTTGCCCCCCCAGATGGGACATGTTACATCCGCCCCTGGCAGCAACATAACTACTGTAGGGTCTCCAACTGTCCTTTGTAATAACAAATCGTCATCGTTATTTGGAAACCTATTACTCTGCTCACTTGCATGAGCAGAGTGTACTTTCAGAGTACACTTTAGAGACTATCAACAGGAGTTGCGGAAGTTACTGTATTTACAGTCCCCAGCGAAACAGTTCCAGTGTGCAAAGTGCACATGATTCCATCTTTTAAACCTTTACAACTTTGCGAGCACAAAGGGAGAAACAAAATGTTTCTGCAGGGTATACATTTTCAGGGACACCGCACCGCTATTGGCTGAAAAATGTCAACTTCCAGGGGAAGTTAAGCCGGAAGTCCTGCCTTTTGACAGTCTCTCGATGGGGTACGATTTCCCCAGGCTTTCATTTCGCAACGCAGATGTAAGACTGGAGACTGAAGATACCCTCTGGCTTCTCTCCCCTGAACATGACCCTCTCTATCTACCACTCGACAAAGCCGGTAGCAGGCAAAACCAGCACAACGTCCACAGGTCAGGTAGCTCAGTCAATAGAGCTCTCGCTTTTTTCGACTACATGGGTCCCCGAGCACCGCCAACTCATCGTATGAGTAGCATGGCCTTGGATGCAGCAAGTTGTGTGCTCCACCTCAGCAATCCATCTCCCAGGGGTGGGTCTAGCACATTGTAATGGAGAAGGACTCCCGTGAACCACTTGTTATTGACTGATACCGACAATAAGCTACTCACAACTTAGTTTTTCTACACCAACCCCCACCACTAACCAAAGAGTTGATGTCAAAGTGTCCTTGAGCAAGACACTGAACTGCTCCCGGTGTGGCGTTATATAAATGCACCATTTAACCTCTATGGTTGTGGTCAGCGGGGACTTTGCCACTGGGCCAACAGAGCTCTGCCAGATCTGCTACCTTTGATAGATGTGTGTGACAATGTATTATGATTAATTAATCATTAATGAATTTCACAGTGACCTCACATCTAGAAGGTCCCAGGTTCGATTCCCGCAGGGGGCACTGTGGGCTCGGCTTGGGGCATGTTTTCACCTCTGCATACACCAGGTGGGGGTGGAGAAAGGGCCTTTTGCCGGAGAGTATAGCACTCAGGGTGGCAGCTTATAGGACATTTGCCACCGGGTGTAAAATGAGTAAAAATAGTAATAAAAAGTTAGAATGGATAAAAGGTTTCTACCCAACTGCAATGATAACCTATATATCGAATGCTGAGCTGCTGTCTCTAGATAAGGATCTGCATATGGCAGCTCTACTGAACGACCCATTTACAGTCTAGCAATCTAAATGTACACGGATATGAATAAATAAATATGATACGTCTGCTGTATGTCTACACATCAATCACCTGAGGCAGCAGACATGATGTGTGCTTTGCAGTAGTATTAAAAAATACCCATGTTCCACCCATTTTCAAAAGTTTTACTAAGCCGAATCGCATCTACTGCCAATTTTGGGACCGTGTCCCAAATTGTGATTGTACATAGCAGACTATAGTGTTCAGATGCCCTAAAAACTATAATATATGTGAACTCTTGAAAGTGGCACCGTTCATACAGTCCTCCTATAAGCTAAGTTCCATAGTATTTTTTCTAAAGTGGTTTGTATGAAAGGTGCCACTTTGAATAAGAATTTGCATGTATGACATTTATATACATTTTTCCATTTGGGTAGTCCCCTACAAGCTACGTCCCTGAATACTCCAGTAAGTCTGACTCCATGTGACCTGTCTGCAGACATATTGTTTTTATTTAAATCTGGATTTAGCACAGACCTGATTCAGGCTCTTTGGTGCAAATGGAGCTGCTTGTGTTAAAACAGGTTTCCACCCGACAGTGACCAGATATGGACATACATACAGTATTATTCATAGTTCTACCAAGAGGGCTGGAGATCAGCTGCTGCATCCGGAGCCCAATCACACATCATCTGCTTTACTGTGATGATTAATGGACCTACACTTCCTCGTGTGTGTGTGTGTGTGTGTGTGTGTGTGTGTGTGTGTGTGTGTGTGTGTGTGTGTGTGTGTGTGTGTGTGTGTGTGTGTGTGTGTGTGTGTGTGTGTGTGTGTGTGCGCTTATGCTTGTGCACGGCCGCACGCACATGCGTGTGTATGTGCAAGGTTCAAGCCAGGGGGGGATCTAGGCATTGGGCATGGGGGGCAATGCCCCCCTAAATACCCAGTTTGCCCCCCCAAACACGATGCCATGCAAAACAACCCAAGACATTTCAAATTAAAGTGCTTATGCTTAAAATGATGTGAAACACTACTGCTTCTACTAACTACAGCTGTGGCACCACTAAACCAACAGCATTTCATCAATGAAAACAGAAAACTCTCTGAGTCAGACCATTTGCTTTATGCATGCTGTGTGTTTGTTGCAACTTCAACAACTGATGTTATTTTTTATGCTTTACCTGACGAATAAAAGTCCTGTAACCGAAAATGGTATGGGTGCGACTTCATCGCCATGTTCTCTTGCCCCCCCAAATGGGACATGGTTCAAGTGCACACACAGGCACAGCACGTATAGAGTTCATTCTGTGTTCTGCATGATTCAGGCAATGGTGGAAAAGTCTGAGGACAGAATGTTTCCTCATCTTATAGTAGGATGTAACCTGATTATCAGACTCAAGTTCAGCCTCCTGAAGCTTGAGTCTGACATTGTCCGCTGTCTGAGCAATGAGCATGTGAACAAAAAAAAGTAAAATATGTCCGATGATGTTCATACAACCCGATGCTTCTTTAAAGAAACTATTTATCATAGTTCGGTTTAATGAACAGATTGATACGTTAGACCAGGGGTTTTCAACAGGTGGTCCTGGGACAACCAGTGGTCCTTGAGAGGGTTCCAGGTGGTCCCCAGGCTAAATGATGGAAAGTTGGTTAACCGGATGTAACTCTTGAGAATGTAAAAATGAAACCAAATGGACCCTTGCGGGTCCATTTGGTTTCATTTTCACACTCTCAAGAGTTAAAATATTCATCATGTGAATTAGCCCTATTTAATTAAGAAGTCTACACGGTTTTGTTTCCCAAATCCAGCCTGGAATTGCGAACAAAACAAAACAAAAAACATCTTTAGTTTTAGTTCTTTGGGGATAAAATCTCATCAAATTGTGGTCCGTGGCTCAAATGCTGAATAAATGGTGGTCCCTGGTGTCAAAAAGGTTGAAAACCAGTACCACTGAGTTCCATTGGATAAATACATCTTGGACCAAAGTAATTTTAAGTTGACAATACTTGGCCAGACCAAGAGTCTCAGAGAGTCGTCTGCGTCGATCAGTCTGGACCAGACTAAGCAGGATGAGGATAAGTCGAACCTACTCCTGTCAAGCAATCAATCATCTCTACAAAGCTAATGTATATTTCCTAGTTCTCTATCATGGATGAAGAGAGAGAGTTGTGTTTTTTTGTGATATTTACTTTGTAGTAGGAATTGGTGTTTACAATGTGTATACATTTGATGACTTGAAATGGAATACTTATGGTACATACAGTACATTTTGATGCAAATTCTTTTGTATACTTTACTTGAAATTTGATGTTTACAGTAAACAAACATTGTGTGTTGTATTTTTTAAAAGTCAGGAATGAAATCGGGACATTCTACAAAATGAGCATAATACTTTTACCTTTGATACTTTATTTATCTAGGAGTACTTTTGTACTTTTTACTCAAGTAACAGGAATCTTAATGTTTTTGTACTTTTTTGTAGGATAGTCAGGAAATGAGGAGAGATATGAGTAACAGTGCGTTTTAACAGCGGGCGGCGAGAACCTGGCAACGTGGGCAACGCTTGAATTTTATTGGCTGTTGCCTAAATCACCCAAGTATCATGTGCACAAGTAGCAAGTTTGCACTCTACCGAGTCGTGATCTAGTCTCCTGGAGGTGTCGGGGGTACAGCTCCAGGAGATAAGACTCTGTTTGCTCGCTCTGCTCATGCGCAAGTAGACCATGGCCTACTTCGCACATTGTGCAAGTTGGCACTGGTACTGAGCTCAGTTTTAGTTTTGATTGTGTGTACTTTGTTGCACTGCATCAGTACCGCCCAGATCTACAAGCTCACTTGACCGCTATTGTTCCTCACACCCACTAAACAGAGAGCCATGTTGATGTTGATGTTTATTTTGTCAAGTTTAATGTATTTTTTTTTTACTACTGCTCATTTTTTCTTCATTCATGCTGCTAAACCTGAGGACCACACTCGACAAATGTCTTCTAACAGTGTTCGGTTCTGTTAGGTTAGAAAAGGTTCTGAAGCTGAGGCGTGTTTTATTGCTCCTCCTTGGGAAGACCTTCCTTCTACCACCCAAGACCAAGCACCATCCAGGTCCATAATGCAGTGGAAATTAAATTTAAGAAACCCTTTATGATCCTGGAAGAAGCTTGTTGAGACCTGGTCTCTGGACCAGCTTGTGCTCCCTGTCTCCGAAATGACTACGGGTTTTATCTGGAGGACCACGGCTTCTTCCTGGATGACCACGGCTTCCTTCCCAGGGAGAACAGGCCCTTCCTCGAGGAGGAGGGCTGGAGGACTGCAGGTTCTTTCTGGAGGATAGTTTCTTCCTCAAGGACCAGAGGTCCTGGCTCTCTGAGAGCTGGAGTGACCACAGGTTCCTCCTTAAGGACCATAGGTCCTGGCTCTCCTAGGACAGCTGGAGCGACCAGAGGTTCTACCTGAGGCACAGGTTCCCCCTCAACGACCACAGGTCCTGGCTCTCCTAGGACAGCTGGAGCGACCAGAGGTTCTACCTGGGGCACAGGTTCCTCCTCAAGGACCACAGGCCCTGACTCACTGAGGAGAGTTGCAGCAAACAGAGGTTCTACCTGGAGCACAGGCTCCTCCTCAGGGAGCACAGGCCCTGGCTCTCCGTGAGCCGCGAGTTCTGACCTTCGGTCGAGGGCAGGAAGTGTGGTCAAAACCTGGCAACACGACGGGCATGTGGCAGACTTTCGCAGCCAGGTGGCAATGCACTCTCTGTGGAAGGAATGCATGCAGGGCAGAACGGAGCACACCTGCCCCTGAACGTATTCGTCTCGGCAGATGGAACAGCAGTCTTCTTCTGCGGTGTTGCGGATGGTAGTGCAGGGCAGGCGGCTTATGAGGTCCTCACTGGCCGGCGCTTGCGCAAAGACGGGGTCAGGCTCTTCCCAAGAAGTGATTAAGAGCTCTTCCAACAGGAGATACGAGTAGGCTACCAACTGCATTTTCCTCCATACGTTCAGCAAAGACCATGCCGAGGTCAACGCCCTCAAGACGCTCCTCAACTTGGCCGCCTTCTTCCTCGCCTCTGCCTGCCACCTCTCCTTTGGCTCTGGGATCTCCTCCAGCGTCTGGATCCCAGCCGTCACGCTCTCGACAGTTTCCTGGACTTTCGCCTCACACGCCTGAGAGAATATGAGCTCTTCGCTCAGGACGTCGTCCAGCTTCGTCCTGTACCTGTGCATCGACTCAGGGAGATGTGCCAGCAACTCCGCGTGGGCCATCGAACGACTTGCGTGTTCCAGACGATTCTCTTCAAGGGCCTGCATGCGGCGTGGCAGCTTCAGCACGGTCTCCTTCAGATCTGCAATTTGACTCGCCAGATAATCGGGTGGGAACATAATGTCGAACATTGTGAGCTTGTGACCATCAGAGGCAGAGGAGTGGAGGTGTTGGACACCCGACATTATTACTGGAGCAACACTGAGGTGAGGAATCGCAAAGGGGATGAACTAAGGTTTAGGTGTAATATTTTAACTGGCTGATATGCTGTATTGATGTGTTGCGTCTTTCGTAGTTTCTTGATAGCTTCTAAACTCAATCACTTTGTCTGAGTCCGTCTTTACAGCTTTACAGCTAATCTCTGGACATTGCTTGAAATGTGCTATTTTGGACACAACTCTTATGTCCTTGGTGAAAGACAGATGATGTCACACCTATGTATCCGTATTTGGTATTTATTTGCACAAGCAGAGAAAGCCAAGTGTTCCGATTGTGGCATGTGATGGTGCCTTGAGTACTATAATTAGGGAGAATAGTGACACTCCCGTTGATTTCCCCATGCTACGGCTGCCGAAGCATGGGGAAATCAATGGGAGGGTCTCCCTTTTCAGTCGTAGTACGGCTTAACAGAGACGCCCATTGGCTGAAAAGCACATGTGACGACAGCTATTGGCTGCTGAAAAACGCATGTTTGGGACGAACATAGTTCCAAACAAACCGCTCTCGCCCATCCACTTGCATTGACAGCAGGACTCTAGTGCAGGTTCGAAGCGCGAGAGACGCAAGATCAAAATGTGTCGCTACTCTCTCTAATCAATACCTCCTGGCTGTGTCTGGGGTACATGCCCTCCATTCGCTCGCTCTGCTCACGCAAAAGTAGGCCATGATGAAGCTATTACATCACCTTTACATCATCAGCTAAACCAACCAATCAAAATGTTCAAAAAAAAAAAAAAAAAAAAACGGTCCACCGACCAACTGCAAACCAAAGACAATACTATAAGCAAGTAAATAGCAAATATTGACAAAAAAGTAAAAAAAAATAGCTATATACTGTGTATATTAGAGAGAGAGTTTTGGACTAAAAAGGTGAGTAGAATACCTTTAAGTAACACTGCGAGACTAACACCAATGTCTGGCAATATGGCGATCCAGTTCACAAACTGCACCTATAATATAGGTGTCCTTGTATGCTCTCCCTAAGGATATAAATCAATTGTTAAAAAGTTAAGTGTGTGTGCATGTGTGCGTGTGTGTGTGTGTGTGTGTGTGTGTGTGTGTGTGTGTGTGTGTGTGTGCGTGCGTGCGTGCGTGCTTGTGTGTGCTTGTGCACGGCCGCACGCACATGTGTGTGTATGTGTTCTGCATGATTCAGGCAATGGTGGAAAAGGCTGAGGACAGAATGTTTCCTCATCTTATAGTAGGATCATTGTAACCTGATTATCAGACTCAAGTTCAGCCTCTTGAAGCTTGAGTCTGACATTGTCCGCTGTCTGAGCAATGAGCATGTGAACAAAAAAAAAGTAAAATATGTCTGATGATGTTCATACAACCCGATGCTTCTTTAAAAGGAACTATTTATGATAGTTTGGTTTAATGAAAGGAAGTTAGACCAGGGGTTTTCAACAGTGGTCCTTGAGAGGGTTCCAGGTGGTCCCCAGGCTAAATGATGGAAAGTTGGTTAACCAGATGTAACTCTTGAGAATGTAAAAATGAAACCAAATGGACCCTTGCGGGTCCATTTGGTTTCATTTTCACACTCACAAGAGTTAAAATATTCATCATCTGAATTAGCCCTATTTAATTAAGAAGTCTACACTGTTTTGTTTCCCAAATCCAGCCTGGAATTGTGAACAAAACAAAACAAAAAAAAAATCTTTAGTTTTAGGTCTTTGGGGCTAAAATCTCATCAAATGGTGGTCCGTGGCTCAAATGCTGAATAAATGGTGGTCCCTGGTGTCAAAAAGGTTGAAAACCACTGCGGTAGACCAACCCCCAGCTCTGACTCCCAATGGATAAATACATATTGGACGAAAGTAATTATAAGTTGACAATACTTGGCCAGACCAAGAGTCTCAGAGAGAGGTCTGCGTCGATCAGTCTGGACCAGGCTAAGTAGGATGAGGATATGTCGAACCTGCTCCTGTCAATCAATCATCTCTACAAAGCTAATGTATATTTCCTAGTTCATGGATGAAGAGAGAGACAGTTGTGGTTGGTTGTGATATTTACTTTGTAGTAGGAATTGGTGTTATATCCATTTGATGACTTGAAATGGAATACTTATGGAACATACAATACATTTTGATGCAAATATTTTTGTATACTTATTTTTATTTGATGTTTACAGTAAACAAACATTGTGTATTTTTTTAAAAGTCGGGAATGAAATCGGGACATTCTACAAAATGAGCATAATAATTTTACCACTTTTACCTTTGATACTTATTTATCTAGGAGTACTTGTAGATTTTACTCAAGTAACAGGAATCTTAATGTTTTTGTACTTTTTTGTAGGATAGTCAGGAAATGAGAGATATGAGTAACATTGCGTTTTAACAGCGGGCGGCGAGAACCTGGCAACGTGGGCAACGCTTGAATTTTATTGGCTGTTGCCTAAATCACCCAAGTATCATGTGCACAAGTAGCAAGTTTGCACTCTACCGAGTCGTGATCTAGTCTCCTGGAGGTGTCGGGGTACAGCTCCAGGAGATAAGACTCTGTTTGCTCGCTCTGCTCATGCGCAAGTAGACCATGGCCTACTTTGGCACAATGCGCAAGTTGGCACTGGCACTGAGCTCAGTTTTAGTTTTCATTGTGTTGTAGTTTGTTGCACTGCATCAGTACCGCCCAAGATCTACAAGCTCACTCGAGAGGGCCGCTATTGTTTCACACTCCCACTCAACAGAGAGCCATGTTGATCATGCTGATGTTTATTTTGTCATGTTTAATTAATGTATGTATGTTTTACTACTCCTTTTTTTGTTATTCATGCTGCTAAACCTGAGGACCACACTCGACAAATGTCTTCTCTCGACAAATGTCTTCTAACAGTGTTCGGTTCTGTTAGGTTAGTAAAGGTTCTTCTACCACTCAAGACCAAGCACCATCCAGGTCCATAATCAGGCGCGTATTTTACGCCGGTGCCGCCGGTGCGGTGCACCGGGGCCCAGCCCCCTTGGGGGCCCACTGAGAGGGAAGGGGGAAAAAGAAAAGAAAGGCTGCTGACAGCGGGCCCCTGCGACTACATAATGGACCTGTGGCCGGTCGTTAGGGGGTTAAACGCTGAGAGTGGCTGGGCCTACCAACCGTCGGCTGGTTTAATTATTTGTTTGCTGAGATTGGTTTACGTTTCTATTGTATATATAGGCTTAAGCCTGCTGCCCACCAGCCTGCTCTGGTGGTCAGTGAACCATAAGACCAACCACCAAAGGCTGGTTTAATTATTTGTTTGCCAAGATTAGACTACGTGTATATTGTATAGTATATAGTCATGCCTGCTGCTAGCTAGGTAAATACCATACCATAAACGTAAAACCAACCGAAGTCAGCGTGCAGCTCTATAGAGTAGGCTACAGACGGAGCTGTGTTCTCGATGCTTGTTGCTTATGCTGTGGAAGTAAGTGCATACCAGCTTTGTTGGTGTTGGACATAAAGTGAATGTGTGAATGCAATAGTTTGGGGACATCATGTTTGAGCCCAGGTCAGGGCAGGCTGTTAGATATTAGTAATGATGGAGGATAGAGATTGAGCTTGGCATCTGTCCATGTTGTTATGGTTCTGAAAATGGTGTGTGTGTGTGTGTGTGTGTGTGTGTGTGTGTGTGTGTGTGTGTGTGTGTGTGTGTGTGTGTTTCATGGCCAAGATCATTGAAAATGAATGAAATAATTGTGTAGCCACTAGCCAGGCACGTTTGTTAGTCTATACAGTATAGCTGTAGTGGGTGTTTGTGCGCACACATGCGTACAAGTTGCTCGTTTATGGCAATGGTAGCTAGGGGCCCACAAAATATTCTTGCACCAGGGCCCATCCTCTGCTCCCTACGCCAGTGTCCATAATGCAGTGGAAAAGAAATTTAAGAAACCCTTCATGATGCCGGAAGAAGCTTGTTGAGACCTGGTCTCTGGACCAGCTTGTGCTCCCTGTCTCGGGAATGACTACAGGTTCTTCCTGGATGACCACGGCTTCTTTCCGGAGAACCACAGGTTCCTTCCCAGGGAGAACAGGCCCTTCCTCGAGGAGGAGAGCTGGAGGACCACAGGTTCTTTCTGGAGGACAGGTTCTTCCTCAAGGACCAGAGGTCCTGGCTCTCTGAGAGCTGGAGTGACCACAGGTTCCTCCTCAAGGACCACAGTCCCTGGCTCTCCTAGGACAGCTGGAGTGACCAGAGGTTCTACCTGGGGCACAGGTTCCTCCTCAAGGACCACAGGCCCTGACTCACTGAGGAGAGTTGCAGCAAACAGAGGTTCTACCTGGAGCACAGGCTCCTCCTCAGGGAGCACAGGCCCTGGCTCTCCGTGAGCCGCGAGTTCTGACCTTCGGTCGAGGGCAGGCAGTGTGGTTAAAACCTGGCAACACAACGGGCACGTGGCAGACTTTCGCAGCCAGGTGGCGATGCACTCTCTGTGGAAGGAATGTGTGCAGGGCAGATCGGAGCACACCTGCCCCTGAACGTATTCGTCTCGGCAGATGGAACAGCAGTCTTCTTCCGCGGTGTTGCGGATGGTAGTGCAGGGCAGGCGGCTTATGAGGTCCTCACTGGCCGGCGCTTGCGCAAACACGGGGTCAGGCTCTTCCCAAGAAGTGATTAAGAGCTCTTCCAACAGGAGATACGAGTAGGCTACCAACTGCATTTTCCTCCATACGTTCAGCAAAGACCATGCCGAGGTCACCGCCCTCAAGACGCTCCTCAACTTGGCCGCCTTCTTCCTCGCCTCTGCCTGCCACCTCTCCTTTGGCTCTGGGATCTCCTCCAGCGTCTGGATCCCAGCCGTCACGCTCTCGACAGTTTCCTGGACTTTCGCCTCACACGCCTGAGAGAATATGAGCTCTTCGCTCAGGACGTCGTCCAGCTTCGTCCTGTACCTGTGCATCGACTCAGGGAGATGTGCCAGCAACTCCGCGTGGGCCATCGAACGACTCGCGTGTTCCAGACGATTCTCTTCAAGGGCCTGCATGCGGCGTGGCAGCTTCAGCATGGACTCCTTCAGATCTGCAATTTGACTCGCCAGATAATCGGGTGGGAACATAATGTCGAACATTGTGAGCTTGTGACCATCAGAGGCAGAGGAGTGGAGGTGTTGGACACCCGACATTATTACTGGAGCAACACTGAGTTGAGGAATCGCAAAGGGGATGAACTAAGGTTTAGGTGTAATATTTTAACTGTCTGATATGCTGTATTGATGTGTTGCGTCTTTCGTAGTTTCTTGATAGCTTCTAAACTCAATCACTTTGTCTGAGTCTGTCTTTACAGCTAATCTCTGGACGTTGCTTGAAATGTGCTATTTTGGACACAACTCTTATGTCCTTGGTGAAAGACAGATGATGTCACACCTATGTATCCGTATTTGGTATTTATTTGCACAAGCAGAGAAAGCCAAGTGTTTCGATTTGCAGGTACTGTAATGGTGGCACGTGATGGTGCCTTGAGTACTATAATTAGGGAGAATAGCGACACTCCCGTTGACTCCCCATGCTTCGGCAGCCGTAGCATGGGGAAATCAATGGGAGGGTCTCCCTGTTCAGTCGTAGTACGGCTGAACAGAGACGCCCATTGGCTGAAAAGCACATGTGACGACAGCTATTGGCTGCTGAAAAACGCATGTTTGGGACGAACATAGTTCCAAACAAACCGCTCTCGCCCATCCACTTGCATTGACAGCAGGACTCTAGTGCAGGTTCGAAGCGCGAGAGACGCAAGATCAAAATGTGTCGCTACTCTCTCTAATCAATACCTCCTGGCTGTGTCTGGGGTACATGCCCTCCATTCGCTCGCTCTGCTCACGCAAAAGTAGGCCATGATGAAGCTATTACATCACCTTTACATCATCAGCTAAACCAACCAATCAAAGTGTTTAAAAAAAAAAAAAAACGGTCCACCGACCAACTGCAAACCAAAGACAATACTATAAGCAAGTAAATAGCAAATATTGACAAAAAAGTAAAAAAAAATAGCTATATACTGTGTATATTAGAGAGAGAGTTTTGGACTAAAAAGGTGAGTAGAATACCTTTAAGTAACACTGCGAGACTAACACCAATGTCTGGCAATATGGCGATCCAGTTCACAAACTGCACCTATAATATAGGTGTCCTTGTATGCTCTCCCTAAGGATATGAATCAATTGTTAAAAAGTTAAGTGTGTGTGCATGTGTGCGTGCGTGCGTGTGTGCGTGCGTGCGTGCGTGCGTGCGTGCGTGTGTGTGTGTGTATGCATGTGCACATTGCATGCCAAGGGACAGAGGGGACTGAGGGGAGACATATGCAGATTAAGTGGCCTCCTCTCTCCTCTCCTCTCCTAACGCTGATCTAAGGAGACAAGAGCCCAAAAACACAGGGTGGATCTATTCCCAGCACTCTTTCAACACGGCACCTGGTGACAGCAGGGATGTGGAGACCAAAGGAAGAAAGAAGTCACTTTGGCGTGGCTCCATCTCTCAGCGCAATTCCATTTCTCACTTCAATGTGCTTCATTGACATAAAACGGAACAATAATAATGACAAAGCACCGACTTAACGTGTGTGTGTGTGTGTGTGTGTGTGTGTGTGTGTGTGTGTGTGTGTGTGTGTGTGTGTGTGTGTGTGTGTGTGTGTGTGTGTGTGTGTGTGTGTGTACCTGGACAAGCGGTGTATCTGGGTCATTGTGTATTCAGTTCTCATAGTTATGGGAGAAGCACAACTTCACCCACCAGCAAGGTGAATGAAATACAGTGTGTGTGTGTGTGTGTGTGTGTGTGTGTGTGTGTGTGTGTGTGTGTGTGTGTGTGTGTGTGTGTGTGTGTGTGTGTGTGTGTGTGTGTGTGTGTGTGTGAGAGAGAGAGAGAGAGAGAGAGAGTCAGAGAGGGATAAACACAGTCTAGTCAACACTATTTTCCTGCCATTCTTAAAAGCAATGCGTTTGCCGCATTATACTATAGATATGACCTACGTATACAGTACCAATACTGTACGTTATTCAATGTATTTAATGTATATTTATTGTATTTTGACACGTGGCTTTGGTCTGTGCTTCGGTAGCTTCGTGACACTCAGTGGAGAAATATTTGTACATTCACTCATGCAGCAGCTCAGACACAGGTGTTTACCGGTAGTTGGACAGCATAATAACCATTCATAATTCATAATGACCATTCATGAAGATAATTATACACACATAGATGTACACACACAGAGATAAATCCTGCACACTGCTCTTACTCAGCAGCATCTATTTAAAGGTTCAGTACTACAGTATATATATGCTGCTAGCCTGTTGCGTGCGTATGTGCATATCTGGTGGACTTTTCCCCCCTCCAAATCACCCAAATCACTGAATGTCCCTTTAATTCCAAGTCCATTTGTTTTAAAGATTCCATTATCGTTTAGTTTTAGTTCATTTTGACGTTTTATTTTCACTAAATATACGGTAGTTTTAAATTTTAGCGTGTGCTTTTATTTAGTTTTACAGTAGGTTAGTTTTATTTCACTGTGAATACTAGACCTGGGCCAATCAATCAATCAATCTATCTATCAATGTCTCCTCAGCTGTCTCTCCATTCTTTCCTCACTCTCATCAGCTTTCCTACTAATTGCCACATCCATCAGGTCATACTATAACTATAAGGTCATTAAAAAGAAAAGAAAAGAAAAGAAAAGAAAAGAAAAGAAAAGAAAAGAAAAGAAAAGAAAAGAAAAGAAAAGAAAAGAAAAGAAAAGAAAACCTAATGATAATCAGATCTCTCTCAACAATCAGGCCTTTGAGTGTCTGCCTGCCAGCTATGCATGCGCTGTGTGAATATGTGCGTGCGCGGTACACTCGGCCGTGCGTATGCACATGCGTGCCATCGCACGTGTGTTGTGAAAATGTTCCTGCACTGCAGTGGCGTCTCTAAGCAATTTGGAACACCAGGCAAGATTTTCCCTGGAGCCCCCCCAGGGGCGGATATAACATTTCCCAATTGGGGGGTAGGAGAAAATTGTATGGATGCGGCTTCATCGCCCGTGTCGCTTCGCGCCACGGGTGATGAAGTCGCATACCATACCACATACCATAACATTTTTTTTTGTTTGTTTGTTTAGAGCATGTCTGGTGCCGCCCCAGGCAACAGCCTAGTCTGCTTAGTGGCAAAAATGCCCCTGCTGCACTGCCAGAGTGACAGGCATCAAACACACGGTGCAGCCCAACCCACACCGCCTGCGGTCAGGTCTGATCTGTCATCTCCCATCACAGGAAACGCTGTCAAGTCAGCTTCAATAATCCATAAAAACCTTTATTAGGCTACTTGTTTTCCGTCTAAATTTACTTCAAAGCACACATCAGAAACCTGCACCGCGGGCCTCGGGGCGAATGATCGCTTTTTCATGTCCGTCGACGATGGAATTAGGTTAATAGCGGTTTTCAGGGAGATGTTTTTTAACTATAGCTGCAAATTAATGATCACCTGTGATTACAACACAGGCAGTGTCACTTGTCACGGAACATTCTAGATTAACTGTCATCCATGTCTGGAAGAAACCGTGTCTCTCATCTCCATATTTTTCTTTTTTTTGTTATTATTTTTAATATTTCTTATTGAAGTACTACACTGCCACACTAAGGTAGAAAAAAGCTCACAGCTTCATGAGAGGAAATATTGAGCCAGTGAAACATGTTAATTTGGGAGTAAATAATGACTAGATTGGATCAATTTAACTTTGGCTCAGGAGGTAGAGCAGGTCATCCAATCATCTATGGGTCAGGGGTTCGAATTCCGGCTCCTCCTGTCTACATGCTGAAGTGTCCTTGGGCAAGACACTGAACTCCAACATGGCTTACGCCATAATCTGTGTATGAATGAATGTGAGAATGGGTGAACGTCATGCAACTTGGATAACCTTGGATAAAGGCGCTGTGTAAATGCACCATTTACTGGAAATTCAGTCTTGGTCTTGGACATACAAAGGTTTCCACCCGAGAGTGACCATGTATTGTAGATTCCCTTAAAGGACCACTTCAACACTAGATAAAATACCATTATATTTATTGTCTCACAGGAGGGCTGTGGGCAGTTCAGAAACCCGTCCTCCATGCATTGTTCTGCAGATTTATTTTGAACAATAGGGCCTAGATTTTCATGGATGAAGACAGGTCCTCTGTCCTGTCTTGGTATTTTATCATGTATATCAGTGAGGACTCATTATATGGAGTGGTGAAGTGGTCCATAACCACTCTTTACCAAAATGGAGTTAAAAGTGTTGCCAAGGTCTACCTTATGCTACTGTATAGTCTCACACACGCTATTCCACAACTAGATGTCTGAATATGATGTTTGATTGATTGATTGATGGATTGATTGAAGATTGACTGGAGATTGATATTAGTATAATAGTTTGAAGAATGGGTACAGTTCAAAATTAAAGTGCAAGTCAATACCGTTGTCTCATTTTCTACACTGTCTCATTTTCAGCTCCATTTCATCTGTCTCACACTGCATTTTTCCTACTGTCTGTGTCTCCTATACTGTCTCAGTCTCACACGGTAGTTTCCTTACTTTACGTTGTCCTACTGTCTCTCTTTCATCTTACTGTCTCTGTCTCTCCCTTTTTCCTAGCGCCCGTCTCCCTTACGCGTTCTCCCTCTCACCTGTCTTACTGCACGTGTCGCTCCTGTTACACCCTTCTAGTCTCAGGTAGTGTCTTCCTACAGTACCTGCCTCTCAGATTTCTGACGGTCTTAATATAGTCTGCGCGTGTGCACACACACACACACACACACACACACACACACACACACACACACACACACACACACACACACACACACACACACACACACTCAGAGAACAGAGAACGCACCTTGACTACAGCGGTGGCCCCTCAATATGGCCTATAGGAGGCCAAACATCTGCTTATAGTGATTTAATGGCAGAGGCGACAGTAGACTGGATATGCTTGGCTGGCAGTCACAGCAGCAGCAGCAGCTCTCACTCAGAGAGAGAGAGACACTGTGTGTGCGTGTGTGCATGCACGAGTGCGTGCATGCGTGTGTGCGTGAGTGTGCGTACTGTCTAAACATATTTCATTTTTGCACAATCCAAGAGCTGCAGAGATGAGATCTCACTTCTTAAGTATAAGCAATTACTTTGATAAAGTAAAACAATTGGGAGTTTAACAATCACACACGCACACACACACACACCCCTCTAAAAGAAAAAAAAAGACAAAAAAGTGCTATGTGAGTTTAGCAATATTCTCACTCCTAAAAAGCTTCTTATCAGCGTGGCCACAGGGTTTAATGTGCCAGAATCACGATAACATTATGTTGACTGACACGGCGTGCAGATAAGTGAATAGTGGTATTATATTATGCGTAATATCTATTCTCATGCTGCGTGTGGGCAAGCCATCTAGTACTAAAACACAGTGAGTAGAGAAAGTGCAGCTCAGTGTAAACGGCACTGAAGTCTAACTATAGTTAGCCATTTCTTGTCGTTATAACGACAAGAAATGGCTGATGATGATACGATGTCAGTTGGATCATATAACAAAGTGTTTTTAACCAGTGGTCCGGGGACCACCAGTGGTCCTTCCTTGTGAAGGTTCCAGGTGGTCCCCAGGCTAAATGATGGAAAGTTTTTTAGCCAGATGTAACTCTTGAGAGTGTAAAAATGAAACCAAATGGATTAAAATATTCATCATCTGAATTAGCACTATTTAATTAAGAAGTCTACACCGTTTTGTTTGCAAAATCCAGCCTGGAATTGTGGACAAAACCAAAAGAATTCTTTAGTTTTAGGTCTTTTTGGGTGAAAATGTCATCAAATGGTGGTCCGTGGCTCAAATGCTAAATAAATGGTGGTCCCTGGTGTCAAAAAGGTTGAAAACCCCTGATAATTCCATTGGCCTCGTGGTTAAAGTGTTCACTCTGAGACTGGGAGGCTGGGGTTTGATCCCCGGCCAAGTTAGGCAAAGTCACGCCAAAATGGCACCCAGTGATCCTTGCTTGGCACTCAGTGTCAAGGGTTTTCCGTTTTCGCGTGACACTATGTCATGGGTTAGATTGGGGTCAAGTCTCTGCGACATACTAGTCATATTCAATGGTTGTACTTGTACTGTATCAAGCTGTACTACAGAAACAGGAGATAGGCTCCTGTATGGGATGAATACCATGCCAAAAAGAATTTGTACTGTAATTGTGAATCCGTAACTGTAATTGTGCTCCGTGTCTCTGCAAAATAAATCCAGTATTAATCAGTATCTGTAATTGTTTTCTGTATATCTGCAAAATAATCCGTGTCAAATTTTGCATGTGTAGAAAACAATTTGTAAGTTTGTATTTGCTGTTTGTATCACTGCAAAATTTCACAGGTGTAGAAAACAATTTTGCAGTGGTGAGGTTTGTATTTTTTGTATTTGCAGTTTCAATCACTGCAAAATCGTTTGGTACCTCTGCAAAATAAATATTGTGTTCTGCAACTCTTGTGTTTTGCAACATTGTAAAAGTATTCGGTCTGCGCAACAACGACTGCGGCGACATCTGCTGTTCAAGTACAACACCACACATCTACAGTTTGAAAAAACACAAGTCAAAATTTTACAGAGGCGACATCTGCTGTTCAAGTACAACACCACACATCTACAGTTTGAAAAAACACAAGTCAAAATTTTACAGAATTATGGCAGTGTCTTCACTTCACCGCAGAGAGCCAATCAGCAGTTGGCTTACTCAGCAGTGCACCATTTTGATTGGTTGGCCAAAGGAAGCAGTCTCGCCAATCCCAGTCATTCATAATACATGAATATGAGATCCCATTGTTGGGAAGTACAGAGGTCTAATGGTGGCTGTTCTATAGCCCAGCACAGCTTTAGTGATCTTAAATCCCTTTATTTTAGATTGTTTTGTGTAATAGTAATGCATAAACATTGCAGAGACTTTAGACGTTTCTGTACAATGGTTTAAAACTGCACGAGGGTATGCTTAAAGTATCTTATTTAAACAGGGACAAACTCGGACTGCAGTTTCTGCCCCTCAATGTCGCCCCTCCACCCTCTGACAGCTATGTGATTGCTGTGCTAGCACACAGCATTAGCATAACTATAGCAGTTCTGACAACAGCTATGTGATTGCTGTGCTAGCACAGCATTAGCATAACCAGCAGTTCTGACAACAAAAGAAGAACATTTGAGGAAAACTCCACTATTTATATACTATCGTTTTGACAGATACCATTAGTCTGTTGGCTTGTGTATAATCTAAATATCAGATAAACGTGCATTAGCGACAATATAACCAGTGTTATTTTAGCAATTCTGTTAAAGCTAACAAATATAAGACTTCCGGTGCTGATCACTTCAAAATAAGACTACCCTTTATAGTATTGAAAAGCGATCCATTTGCACACTTAAACGAACATTCAGCATTCATTAAACAACGCACCCATCATGTTTACACATACTGTGTACAAATGTATGTATAAATAACAAAAACGTTATAAATACATCAGTAACATAAAAATGATATCTCCATGGATACATACAATTCACTGGGAGACGGCTCGGTTGCCATGTAGTGCCATGTAGTTGAGAGAACAACAAGCAAACTGGTCTATTCAAATGACTGTTGCAGCTATAGTCAGTGTTGTAGTGGTACTTTAAGAAGTGGGGGGGACGCTGTCCCCCCACTTCTCTAAAATATTTTTGGGGCAAAAGGAAAAAAAAATCATTAGCATTGTGAAATACATCTTAATGACATCATCAAGATGTGTTTCACCATGTTAATGAGTTTCCTTTTTTCTGAGAGTGCACAAATGTGTTCCATTTGAAAAAAACGTAAAATGGGTGGAATTTTCCTTTAAGAGGCGTCCCCCCACTTCTTAAAGTACCACTACAACACTGACTATAGCTGCAACAGTCATTTGAATAGACCAGTTTGCTTGTTGTTCTCTCAACTACATGGCACTACATGGCAACCGAGCCGTCTCCCAGTGAATTGTATGTATCCATGGAGATATCATTTTTATGTTACTGATGTATTTATAACGTTTTTGTTATTTATACATACATTTGTACACAGTATGTGTAAACATGATGGGTGCGTTGTTTAATGAATGCTGAATGTTCGTTTAAGTGTGCAAATGGATCGCTTTTCAATACTATAAAGGGTAGTCTTATTTTGAAGTGATCGGCACCGGAAGTCTTATATTTGTTAGCTTTAATAGAATTGCTAAAATAACACTGGTTATATTGTCGCTAATGCACGTTTATCTGATATTTAGATTATACACAAGCCAACAGACTAATGGTATCTGTCAAAACGATAGTATATAAATAGTGGAGTTTTCCTCAAATGTTCTTCTTTTGTTGTCAGAACTGCTGGTTATGCTAATGCTGTGCTAGCACAGCAATCACATAGCTGTTGTCAGAACTGCTATAGTTATGCTAATGCTGTGTGCTAGCACAGCAATCACATAGCTGTCAGAGGGTGGAGGGGCGACATTGAGGGGCAGAAACTGCAGTCCGAGTTTGTCCCTGTTTAAATAAGATACTTTAAAGGTAGGGTAAGTGATTTGAAATTCATCCTGTAGTTCCAGCCTGGTGCACTAGGGGCGCCAAACAGTAGCTACACTATGTGAGCCTGCTGCTCGATCCTGATTGGAGGAGAATTCGCCACCACCTGGGGAACTTTTATTAGCTCCTCTGCTAACGTGGGGGAGGGGGAAACTCCATATATGGTTTCCACACCTTATAATAGAGCATTTTAACAGAAAAAAATATTTTTTGGGTGATATCTGATAAAAGTGAAATCACTTCCCCTACCTTTAAGCATACCCTCGTGCAGTTTTAAACCATTGTACAGAAACGTCTAAAGTCTCTGCAATGTTTATGCATTACTATTACACAAAACGATCTAAAACAAAGGGATTTAAGATCACTAAAGCTGTGCTGGGCTATAGAACAGCCACCATTAGACCTCTGTACTTCCCAACAATGGGATCTCATATTCATGTATTATGAATGACTGGGATTGGCGAGACTGCTTCCTTTGGCCAACCAATCAAAATGGTGCACTGCTGAGTAAGCAGACTGCTGATTGGCTCTCCGCGGTGAAGTGAAGACACTGCCATAATTCTGTAAAATTTTGACTTGTGTTTTTTCAAACTGTAGATGTGTGGTGTTGTACTTGAACAGCAGATGTCGCCTCTGTAAAATTTTGACTTGTGTTTTTTCAAACTGTAGATGTGTGGTGTTGTACTTGAACAGCAGATGTCGCCGCAGTCGTTGTTGCGCAGACCGAATACTTTTACAATGTTGCAAAACACAAGAGTTGCAGGACACAATATTTATTTTGCAGAGGTACAAAACGATTTTGCAGTGATTGAAAGCTGCAAATACAAAAAATACAAACCTCACCACTGCAAAATTGTTTTCTACACCTGTGAAATTTTGCAGTGATACAAACAGCAAATACAAACTTACAAATTGTTTTCTACACATGCAAAATTTGACACGGATTATTTTGCAGATATACAGAAAACAATTACAGATACTGATTAATACTGGATTTATTTTGCAGAGACACGGAGCACAATTACAGTTACGGATTCACAATTACAGTACAAATTCTTTTTGGCATGGTATTCATCCCATACTCCTGCCCTATTCTCTTCTGCATGGCCCGGCAAAGCTACCAGTATGTAAAATAAATCTAATCAGTTTAATAAATCTAATCAGTTCATATCTGGCCATGATCCAAGATGGCGGAACGCTAGTTACATGCTCTTCTTTGTCAGTCGTGTTACATTTTTAATTCTGCTGTTAATCATCCTGATATTCCAGTTGTATGTATTTTTGGATGTAGTATGGATGTTTTTAATCACTGTTTTAATATGTAATACGTATGATGTGGTCCTGAAGTGACTAACGGCCAAATGATTAATATTCCGAATGAATATTCTGTGGACCGACGATCAGGATACATGCCATTTCTATCATGCGAGTACAAAAATATACAGTATATGATGTTGAAAGCTGGATTAATGTCGTAGAGAACATTTTCAATGTGAGACGTCTACATTTGCAACACTAGGCCTATATGCAAATTGGATTTCAGCACTGAAACTTTCACATATTCTGCGAGTACTTCTTCCATCACTAGAACACACAGTAATGATCTATAAAACACTATACCACTCACTACCCTTCACACGCTTACAGTAGGCTATTCAGCTGTCTCAGACTAGACACTGCTTAAGTGCACGATTTCAACATACAAGAAAAACTACCTAAACCACTTCCTTCTCAGCTGTCCTGCTACCTGTAACGATGAAAGATGAGACGTCCTGCTACCTGTAACCAGTGTTGCCAACTGCTAAAATGCACTAGTGGCACTTCCAAAGTGCACTAGAATGCGCTAGAGCAGTGGTTTTCAACCATTTTCATACCATAGCCCACTATTTATTCTGCATTTTAGCCACGGACCACCATTTGATGATGAGTTTAGTCTCTCCTACTACTAAGATAACTGGCAAAATGTTGGTCAAAATAACAATTCTTCTACATTTTCTAAATATGTAGATTCTTGAAAAATAGGTAATTCAGATACTTTACAATCTCAAAAGTTACAGATCTATAAGGGTTCATTTGGTTACCAATGGTCCTTTCTAGGAAGGAAGGAAGACTATCATAGGAGGGAAAATGGTGAAAAATGACAGTTTTATATATGGCGCCTGTCAACCAGTTTCGCCCAAACTCACCAGCAAAAAAGCACTAGATTTTCCGCCAGGAGCTTTTCACTACTAGGAGGGGGAAAAAGCTAAATATAGTGACAAATGTGCCAAGTTGGCAACGCTGTCTGTAACTATGAAAAGATGAGATGTGATAAACTAAGGAGCTCTCATTGGCTTGTCAAAGGCTTTGACATAATACCAGAATACCATGCATACTTACACATATGTGATCTGGCAATTAAACTATAGCAAGCAATGTCAACCTTCACTAACACAACATGCAATAAGATCATAAACACAATGGACTGTTTTGGAACCTTTATAGAGAACACACCAAAAACAGCTTCCACTTCTGCAGCCTCTAGCTGCCACGTCTGGGACGCCACAAACTCCCAAAAGTTGCACTGCCTGTTGTTCAAACTATAAAGCTTCACAGTGTCCTGGTGGATGGCATGCATCCCTACGACTGCAGTCTGAAATTTGCATTCCATACGCAACCAAGATCAGATCGTACTGCTCCTATAGGAGGAGTACAGCCATGATGTAATTGACCTGTACAGGAAGAGCTGAGAGAGAGAGAGAGAGAGAGAGAGAGAGAGAGAGAGAGAGAGAGAGAGAGAGAGAGAGAGAGAGAGAGAGAGAGGGAGAGGGAGAGGGAGAGGGAGAGGGAGAGAGAGGGAGGGAGGGAGAGGGAGAGAGAGAGAGAGAGAGAGAGAGAGAGACTTTTTCTGAGAGCGATAGTGATGTAAAAAATAAGAGTATCGATACTAAATATAACAACAATACTCTGATGTTAGTAGAAGTTCCATTTATTCTAAAGATAGGCCACTGGAGTAAAAGTAGCAGCATCAAAACATAGGCATATACTTAAAGTAAAAGTATTGCGCAGAACTTTCCCATTTCACAAGTTCAAAATGTATTAAAGGAAGCATTCAGTGATTTGGGTGATTTAGAAAATCATCTGGTCCCCCCCCCCCCCGGTAACAAGATGTGCACATGCACACACCAAGGCCCATCTCATCCTGATTGGATGAAGAGTTTTCTCCCAAAGCCCAAACTGAATGCAACCATTTGTACGACCTCATAAAAAAGAAAAATAAACGTCTAAAGAAATCCATTAACATGGTGAAAACTGAAAATACATCTTGATGACCATGTTAGTGGCTTTCTTCAGACCTCCATTTCTTGGGAACACAGAATGGGGGGGGAATTTTTTATCATGTCCACACAACACCTCGAAGGTACATCAATGAAATGTTGAAAATGGCTGGCATTCCCCTTTAAGGCTACAACACTTGCCACACTACCGGGAGGTAGTGAAATGTGTAAAAGTTAAGTACAGTAGATGTACTTTATGCCACTGGAGGGGGAGAGAGGACACCGAGGAGAGGAGAGGAGAGGAGAGGAGAGGAGAGGGAGGAGTGCAAGGCCAGCACTCAAGGACAGACGTGTAGAGTAAAGTGATGACTGCCTGGATTTCACTACTCATTGACTAAACATGGATTCAATTAGAGGCAGCTGAAGGTCAACCAGGTGCGATACAGTGCGGCTACAGGACTCTACACGCTGGCTGTGCTTTAATAGCAGCTCTCACGGCTGTGCTAATGTTTAATCCATCCATCCCCACCTGACCGCCCCTCTCATATCCCCCCTGAGTACACTTAAATCCCCTGCATGGCACCCAAGTCGGTGTGTGTGCGCGAAGAGTATAGTGTGCACATACCTAGGTCCAAGGACGTGCACACATAGACAGCAAGAAGGGGCTTCAGTCGCTGCCCTTTTATCCGTCCGGAAAACTGCACTTTCCAGACCAAGAATTCAGCTATTTATTATGGAGAACGGAATGTAAAAGACCACTCCCTTCCATGCCAACCTTCAGGAGAATTG
Organism: Benthosema pterotum; assembly: GCA_039105355.1. NCBI lineage: Eukaryota > Metazoa > Chordata > Actinopteri > Myctophiformes > Myctophidae > Benthosema > Benthosema pterotum. The sequence continues at coordinate 11,981,828 of CM076967.1, read as the reverse complement.
CTCCTGTGTTTGTATACAAATTTGTATAGAAATCCACTCAAGTTAGACCGCATCTCCACTGTAGTTCAAGGTTCTGGGTTGTGCCCCAAACATAGCTGATCTACAAAGCATTGACCATTTTTGCTATTTTGATCCATCCAACACATTTTGGATGTTTTTGGCTGGCCTTTTGGTGTTCTAAACATTAATGTTGGAGATTTGCTATTTTTGAAAAAGTCATCAAAATGTGGCCCAAATCATACAGTACGTCTTCTTTCAGAGTAAACATTTTTAACTCAAATCTTTGCTTTATACGGACGGCCCCCGGAAGAACATATTTTCAATTGCAGTTCTGTGGCCAATTGCATATATTTTCGGGAGTCCTTGACATGAAAATGTTTGAGAATGCCTGACATATAGAAACATGAGAATTTCAGAAAACTGATGTCATTTTAAAATAGATATACTTTTGTAGAATCTGCCCCTCTAACACTCTCTGCACGTACCTGTGCATGCACTCACTTGTGTGTGTGCGCGTGCGTGCTTGTGTGTGTGTGTGTGTAAGAAAAAGAGAGAGTTTGTGTGCATGCATGCAGTACACAGTCTGTTTTGCATGTACAGTATGTGATCGTTATCTGCTGTCTTTATCAGCTGTGGCTGTTGTGAGAGTTATCGGTCCACCCATCTATACAGTCACTATACAGAATGAGGTAGTGCCGTCGTCGTATTGAAGATCACACTGGAAGGATTGTTCTAGAGTCCCTATACACAGGCCTGACGGTGATATATCACATGTCACTGTTCTGACGGGACTATACAGTAGGAGGGGGAGGAGAGGAGAGAAGGAGCGATAAAGACTTAAAAGAGCAAACCACGTCATTCTACAAGGGTATATCTCTACCCAGCAAACACAGTCAGGATGGGCTGAATTAGTGATGTCTTCATTGTGGCCAGATCAAGGCAATCCAGACTCAAATCTGGCCCAGAATATCACCTGATTACAACCAACACAAATCCTGTCCACTAAAGACGGACGTCCCTGGACGAGAGAGAGAGTCAGATTGAGGCCAGACTAACTTAAATCATGAATCAATCATCATAACTCGTCAGAACTGGGCCAGAATATGCTTTATTGTTTCAACTGATAAAGACGTCCTAAACAGTGCGTAAGGGTCCATTCGGTAAGAGGGACTCCAGGGAAAATCTCCTGTGATGTCATACCTATGACAGGCACAGTAAAATGGTGCCTCCCAAGGGATAAAAATATGAACCATTTTTAAACTAAAGAACATATTATATGTTCAATTCTAGTTATAGAGGACAACTGTATTCATCCATAATATGAGGCTTATTAGCCTGGGACCCTTTTAAAGCAAGTCTGGTGGAGCTCTTTAGTGATATTACAATGGCGTCCTACAGTGACTCAAGTGATGTTCAAGACTAGGCCAGATCACAAGGTGATTGCGTTTTTTTTTTCATCCACAAAAGATTGTTAGAAAACACACCTGTCGTTTGTTTGTGAGCCGACAGAATAGCCACCCTGTTGACCGACGGCTCAGACAACTGACCATATCCCTCTAAGAACATTGTAGTCCCTCCATGTGCCAGAGTATAGTGCCTCCCAGTACCGGCAGAATAGTTCTGGAGCGGTGGATTGTGTGGCCTTGGGTCTTTCCCTAGTGGACTGACCGAGAGTAGCTACTGGGACGTAAGTCGGGACTTGATCAACCCCGGCTGGGTCGCCTGAGTGAGGGGTATGATGTTGCGAGACCCGAAACCCCGATGACCTTGGGATACATCACTGAGGATACGTCCCAGTTGCATCCATGCGATGTATCTTTAAGCCTTTAGTTTCTATTTATAGTGGCTCATAGGAATAGACTATGTGACAACCAGGGAAAGACTTGGTGACCACCGGAGAGACGGGTGACAGCCGGAATGTAGACGGCACCCGGGTGAGCAGTATGGGTTAGCGCCCCAGCCTGTGTCCTCCGTGAGGAGGAAGCCCAAAAACCTTGGTGAGGCCGTTAGGAGGGCCATTACGATTCACTGCTCCTGAATGAAATGTCTGGTGCTGGGAGTCTGGTGCAACGCACAGGTCCTGTGCCAACCTGGTGAGAGCAGGAGCAGACCTGGTGAGACGTAGGAGGGGTCTGGACAGGAGTCAACCCACAGAGCCTAGTCCCTCCATGTGCCAGAGTATAGTGCCTCCCAGTACCGGCAGAATAGTTCTGGAGCGGTGGATTGTGTGGCCTTGGGTCTTTCCCTAGTGGACTGACCGAGAGTAGCTACTGGGACGTAAGTCGGGACTTGATCAACCCCGGCTGGGTCGCCTGAGTGAGGGGTATGATGTTGCGAGACCCGAAACCCCGATGACCTTGGGATACATCACTGAGGATACGTCCCAGTTGCATCCATGCGATGTATCTTTAAGCCTTTAGTTTCTATTTATAGTGGCTCATAGGAATAGACTATGTGACAACCAGGGAAAGACTTGGTGACCACCGGAGAGACGGGTGACAGCCGGAATGTAGACGGCACCCGGGTGAGCAGTATGGGTTAGCGCCCCAGCCTGTGTCCTCCGTGAGGAGGAAGCCCAAAAACCTTGGTGAGGCCGTTAGGAGGGCCATTATGATTCACTGCTCCTGAATGAAATGTCTGGTGCTGGGAGTCTGGTGCAACGCACAGGTCCTGTGCCAACCTGGTGAGAGCAGGAGCAGACCTGGTGAGACGTAGGAGGGGTCTGGACAGGAGTCAACCCACAGAGCCTAGTCCCTCCATGTGCCAGAGTATAGTGCCTCCCAGTACCGGCAGAATAGTTCTGGAGCGGTGGATTGTGTGGCCTTGGGTCTTTCCCTAGTGGACTGACCGAGAGTAGCTACTGGGACGTAAGTCGGGACTTGATCAACCCCGGCTGGGTCGCCTGAGTGAGGGGTATGATGTTGCGAGACCCGAAACCCCGATGACCTTGGGATACATCACTGAGGATACGTCCCAGTTGCATCCATGCGATGTATCTTTAAGCCTTTAGTTTCTATTTATAGTGGCTCATAGGAATAGACTATGTGACAACCAGGGAAAGACTTGGTGACCACCGGAGAGACGGGTGACAGCCGGAATGTAGACGGCACCCGGGTGAGCAGTATGGGTTAGCGCCCCAGCCTGTGTCCTCCGTGAGGAGGAAGCCCAAAAACCTTGGTGAGGCCGTTAGGAGGGCCATTATGATTCACTGCTCCTGAATGAAATGTCTGGTGCTGGGAGTCTGGTGCAACGCACAGGTCCTGTGCCAACCTGGTGAGAGCAGGAGCAGACCTGGTGAGACGTAGGAGGGGTCTGGACAGGAGTCAACCCACAGAGCCTAGTCCCTCCATGTGCCAGAGTATAGTGCCTCCCAGTACCGGCAGAATAGTTCTGGAGCGGTGGATTGTGTGGCCTTGGGTCTTTCCCTAGTGGACTGACCGAGAGTAGCTACTGGGACGTAAGTCGGGACTTGATCAACCCCGGCTGGGTCGCCTGAGTGAGGGGTATGATGTTGCGAGACCCGAAACCCCGATGACCTTGGGATACATCACTGAGGATACGTCCCAGTTGCATCCATGCGATGTATCTTTAAGCCTAGGCCAGGGGCGGATCTATAGGCATGGGCATAGGGGGGCAATGCCCCCCTAAATGCCCTGACTGCCCCACAAAACACAATGTCATGCAAACAACCCAAATTTCAAATTAAAGTGCTTATAATTAAAATGATATGAACCACAACTGCTACTAACTAACTACAGCTGTGGCACCACTAAACCAACAGCATTTCATCATTGAAAACAGAAAACTCTCTGAGTCAGACCTTTAGCTTTATGCATGCTGCGTGTCTGTTGCAACTTCAACAACAACTGATGTTATTATTGATGCTTTACTTGACTAATAAAAGTCCTGTAACTGAAAATGGTATGGGTGCGGCGTCATCGCCCGTGGCTAATCCAGATTATTACCAAAGGATGCATTCAATGGGAAATTAAACTAATATAAAAAATACTCTGGCAACTCACATATGCCAATTAAAATGTTCAAGTGATTAATCTTGTGTAAATGACGTGTGAAGTGAAGTGTTAATGATAATATAACTGGGTTGGGATCGACACTGGACTAAACCAAATTACGAAAAGGAAACTATCTGACTTTAGTGAAAATGAAGTAACTTAAAGCCAGTATAAAGAAGCTATAGGAGCAAAGAGAAGGAAGGACATTGGAATGCTGTTTCGCCCTAAACACAGAACGCAATGCAGGAGCAATAATACACCTGAGGCACAGTGAACCAAAACTACAACCTCAGTAAACAAAACGCTGGCACAAAAGCACACTGCCACAGGCAGAGCTGATGAAGACGAGGCGGAAACTGATCTGCACTTTGTAACCCTGCTGGGCGTCTTTTAAAACACGGGTTTTCAACAGGTGGTCCGGGGACCACCAGTGGTCCTTGAGAAGGTTCCAGGTGGTCCCCAGGCTAAATGATGGAAATTTGGTTAACCAGATGTAACTCTTGAGAGTGTAAAAATGAAACCAAATGGACCCTTGCGGGTCCATTTGGTTTCATTTTTACACTCTCAAGAGTTAAAATATTCATCATCTGAAATAGCACCACTTAATTAGGAAGTTTACACAGTTTTGTTGGTGAAATACATCCTGGAATTGTGGACAAAACCCCAAAATTCTAATTTTAAGTCTTTGGTGTGGTGTGAAAATGTAATCAAATGGTGGTCCGTGGCTCAAATGCCGAATAAATAGTGGGCACTGGTATGAAAAAGGTTGAAAACCCCTGCTTTAAAACACAGGCCTGAAAATCCACCTTTCAGCATGCCAAAAGGGGAGGAAATGATGACCCTTCTCCTTGTCCTGCAAGGACTTTTTTTTCTGTGACCCCATTGTTTGTGTGTTTGACTGTACTGATTACAATTCTGTTTGAATCTATAGGCTGCACTACAGTGATTACATTTCTGTTTGAGTGTAACCTGCACCGATTACATTTGTTTGACTGCACCGTGGCCTGTAAGCCTACTGATCACATGTGTGCAGAAAAAAGCACAATCAATCAATCAAACTCTGCCCGCTTTGCCGAGACATTTGTATTATTAAGTTACATCAGTGGTTTTCAACCAGGGCCCATTATTTATTCAGAACCATAGACCCCAAAACTAAATATTTCTTTTGCTTTTTGCCACAATTCCAGGCTGGATTGTGGAGAAAACAAAACAGACAAACATACAGATCAAAATGACCAATATTCTACTTTCTCTAGTTGTGTAGACTTGGGCTAATCCATGCAGTGAATATTGTAACACTTGAGAGCGTAAACATGAAACCAAATGGACCCGCAAGGGTCCACTTGGTTTCATGTTTATGCTCTCAAAGAGTTACATCTGGTTAACCAACTTTCCACCATGGGGATCTGGAAATCCTCTCAGGGACCACTGGGGGTCCCCGAACGACCTACTGAAAACCCCTGACTTAAATGATTTCATCAGTGTATTATTGTGCAGATTAGAGGATTAATCTTTCATGATGGAACTGATGTGTCACAATAACAATGTTTTGCGCTGCATTAACAGCTAGGTGAAGATAATTGGAATAAGACCACCCAAACGTACAACCCCCAGAGTTAATTGTTTCTTTTGTATTCTGTTTGTTTCTATTATGATCATCTATTGTTTCTTTCAACTGAATAGTGTTTGCGTGTTTGTGTTTATTCGGTTCCCACAGCATTTAGAGGCATTAGCAGCTATACTACAGAATGTACTGTGGATTTGAACCCTGCTCTCTTTTGCGAAAATGCTGACATTTTTTTTTCTTAGCTTGTTTTTTTTTTTTAACCATATTGAGTCATGGAGTGTTCCTGTTTGTGTCAAACTAGAAACAGGATGATGTCAAAGGTTACCTTTAACTTATGCCAAAGGTCACGTCTTACAGAATACAGACACATGATTTTAAATGCCTCAATAGAAGGGCAGGCGGAACCAACCACAACATTCTCATACCATGCACAACCCTTTGAAAAAGAAAACGTGACATACTGCAGTTTTAAAACGCCTCCCAATGCTGTGGGAGGTATAAACAGACAAAACAATAACACACAAATTATAACATCTATAATAACAAACAAGCATTCTCCTGAACAAACACAAAACGTAATAAAACATTTAACAATTAACTATCCCTGGGGAAACTTGGGGGAGATAAAATTAGCTTCATCTGTTAATGAGGTGAAAACATTAAGGCATTGGACTATACTAAAATGTCTGAATCCGAAAGCACACCTTGCATTCGTATTTGTTTGCTGGATGGGAGCTACACTGTGCACACTTCCTAACCAAAACACGCACACACCAAAAGATATTTTGAAAACACGCATCCCAAAATAACATTGACGGGTGCCTGGATTAAAAGGACATGTGAAGCTGACGAAAAGATATCTGTTATAAAAAGCTACCAGAATAACTTCATTAGATCAGAGTACAAAAAAAAGGAGTCTTGACCTACAGAGGTCTGCTTCTTCTGTCGTCATCTACAGTACGATCATGTCTGTACCTGGAGAAGACTGCAGGTCAGCAGGTCACAGCGTTGTACACAACTACTCACATCTGACAAAGTTATTCTGGGAGCTTCCACTCATTCAAACATCCATGTCAATCCAAGTTAATATAGCCTATAGCATGAGTTTTCAACCTTTTTGACTCCAGGGACCACCATTTATTCAGCATTTGAGCCTCGGACCACCATTTGATTACATTTCCACACCAAAGACCTAAGATTAAGGAATTCTTTTGATTTGGTCCACGATTCCATGCTGTAGTTTGCCAACAGTGTAAACTTCTTAATTAAGTTGTGCTAATTCAAATAATGAATATTTTAACTCTTGAGAGTGTAAAAATGAAACCAAATGGACCCGCAAGGGTCCATTTGGTTTCATTTTTACACTCAAGAGTTACATCTGGTTAACCAACTTTCCATCATTTATCCTGGGGGCCACCTGGAACCTTCTCAAGGACCACTGGTGGTCCCCTGGACCACCTGTTGAAAACCCCTGATATATAGCATCACCATCATTTTAACCACTTCAAAATCGTAATTGCTTTCTATACTTTGTCTAGTCAAAAACAGCAGATCTACAAGCTCAAAGCACATCGCCTCAGCTTACGGGCATGTAGATATGTATATCCTGAAATATTTGACTCTGGGGGTTTCTGGAATTAAGTGTTAATGACAACAATATAACTGGGTTGTGAACTACACCGAATTATAATAATAATAATAATAATAATAATAATAATAATAATAATAATAATAATAATAATACATTTTATTTATAAGGCGCCTTTCAAGGCACTCAAGGTCGCCGTACAGAAATAATAAAAACAGTCAAACGAGCAAAAATTAAAAAAGAAGAACAGAACCAACAATAGCAAGGAGCAGAGACAAAAGGTCAACCATAGGCCTGCCTGAACAGGTGAGTTTTGAGGTGTGATTGGAAGGTGGTGATAGAGTCCAGGTTTCTTAAAGGTAGGGGAAGTGATTTGAAATTCATGGTGTAGTACCAGCCTGGTGCACTAGGGGCCCCCAAAAGTAGCTACACTATGTGAACCTGCTGCTCTCTCCTGATTGGAGGAGAATTGTGGTGACCTGGGGAACTTTTATTAGCTCCTCTGCTAACGTGGGGGAGGGGGAAACTCCATATGTGGTTTCCACACCTTATAATAGAGCATTTTAACAGAAAAAAAATATTTTTGGGGTGATATCTGACAAAAGTGAAATCACTTCCCCTACCTTTAAATCAGGGGGGAGGGAGTTCCAGAGGTGAGGGGCAGCGCGGCTGAAGGCTCTTGACCCCATGGTGGACAGACGGGTTGGGTGGACTTTGAGGGTGATGGAGGAGGCGGACCTGAGAGAGCGGGTGGGGATGTTCACCTGAATCAGGTCACAGAGATAAGGGGGGGCGAGGTTATGGATGGCCTTGTAGGTGTGGAGGAGGATTTTGTAATTTATGCGGAAGTTGATGGGGAGCCAGTGAAGTTGGTATAGAACGGGGGTGATGTGATTGGAGATGGGGGTCCTAGTGACAATGCGAGCTGCTGCATTTTGAACCAGTTGGAGCTTATGGAGAAGTTTGTGGGGGAGGCCAAAAAGAAGTGAGTTGCAGTAATCCAAGCGGGAGGTGACGAGGGAATGGACCAGGATGGCAGCACTGTGAGGAGTGAGTGAAGGACGGAGGCGGTTAGTATTACGGAGGTGGAAGTAGGCAGACCGGATGACGTTGTTGATGTGGGTGTGAATTACATGAACAAAAATGAAACTACCTGACATCATTGAAAAGTCATTACAAGAATGACACACACACAATTACATAGAGACCATATCCTGTTACTATTGTAACAACACACAAAAAACAAACAAAGGCAGGTTAAAGTATATTCATATTGAATGTGAAACTATATGTTGTTGTATTGTAATCTCAACATGGTCAAAGTGAGGATAAGAAAAGGTAGCAGTAGTATATTGGTAGTAGAACCATGGGAAACGCTAGAATTTAGGCCTCCAGCCTTGAATGTGGGCAGATTCTTCTTCAGGACAGTATCCAGGCCAAAAGTTGAGATACAGTAACGTCACAATCATTTTAACCACTTCAAAACCATAATAGCTTTATACTGTCCAGTCAAAAAGAGCAGATTTACAAAGCCATAGCACACTGCCTTTGTGCCAAGCTATTATAAGCATGTAGATCTGCAATTACCTGAAATCTTTGCTTTTGGGGGTTTCTGGAATAAAGTCTTAATGACAATATAACTGGGCTGTGAACTACACTGTCTGGACTAAACTGAATTACATGAACAAAAATGAAACTACCTGACATTATTGAAAAGTAAGTTAAAGTCATTAATGAAGAAATGGAGAAAAGGAAGGAAGGACATTGGAATGCTGTTTAGCCCTGAACACAGAACGCACTGCAGTAGCAATACACCTGAGGCACAGTGAACCAAAACTATGTACAGCCTCGGTAAACAAAACGTTCTGTACAACGCTGTGACCTGCAGTCTGCTTCAGGTACAAACATGATCGTAGATGAAATCTTTGCTTTTGGGGATTTCTGGAATAAAATACTGTGAGATCGGGTCTGTGGGCAAATACATAATGTTGAGTAACCTTGCGTCACCAAGCTTTCCAGTTTCCACCCAAGAGGAAAGTGCGCGCACGCACACGCACACACGATTGCAGAGGGCGGACATATCCTGCTAGTATTGTAATGATAGAATAAACAAACAAAGGCAGGATTTGGTATATTCATATTGAATGTGAAACTATATACAGCATGGAGCGAATGGTAACCCATATTGAAAATGTTATACACTCTAGAATATACTATAAAATTATATGATATAAAAATGTCCACATGAGAATTTATGTTATGCTGTAATCAGATTTGTAATCGACAGGAAACCTGAGAATAAGAATTTTGCCATTCATAATACCGATCCCGCCGTGAGGTTTCCTGCCTGCAAAACACACCAGTCTGAAACTCTAAATGTTGAGAGTTCTTCTTGGCATGACAATTGTTAAGCACCGTGGAAAACGCTTATAGAATTTAGGCCTCTGGCCTTGAATGTGTGCAGATCCCTTCTCTTCCTTCTCAGCTACTGTTTAGTAATGAAGCATCCCATAAGTTATACCTGGGCATTATGCGGCATTTGTTTCATTTTTACACTCTCAAGAGTTAAAATATTCATCATCTGAATTAGCCCAAAGTCTACACATTCAATCAGAGAATGTAAGAGAATGGTATTTTTTGTTATCCTGTTTTGTTTCCCAAATCCAGCCTGGAATTGTGGACAAAAACAAAAGAAATCTTGAAGGAAGTTTATCTTGAAATTAAATTAATATTACACAGACTTTAGTTCAGCCTTTAGTCTAGGCCCTCCACAATATTTGGTGTATCTCATTTGACCCCTTGGGAAAAATAATTGCCCATGCCTGCCATAAGCTGTGTAGTATACACTATACAGGCATGTGAACACACATCCAGAGCTATATAGTATAGTGTGATTTGTGAGCTGTTGTGACAGATGGAGGATGCATGTCCTCTTGTGGAATAGTGTAAACCAGGGGCGGATCTAGGCATGGGCATGGGGGGGGACAATACCCCCCTAAATACCCAGTCTGCCCCCCCCCCCCCCCTTCCCAAGCATGATGCCATGCAAAACAACCCAAGATATTTCAAATTAAAGTGCTTACATTTAAAATGATTTGAAACCCTACTACTGCTACTAACTAACTACGGCTGTGTCACCACTTAAACCAACAGCATTTCATCATTGAAAACAGAAAACTCTTTGAGTAAGACCTTTAGCTTTATGCATGCGTGTCTGTTGCAACTTCATCAACAACTGATGTTATCATTGATGCTTTACTTGATTAATAAAAGTCCGGTAACCGAAAATGGAATGGGTGCGGCTTCATGAAGCCACCCCCATACCATTTTCTCTTGCCCCTCCAACATTTTCTCTTACCCCCCCCCCCAAATGGGACATGTTACATCCGCCCCTGGTGTAAACCCACCATAAAAGAGCACACACTGATCATTATATCTGCACTGTGCTGACCTCAGTGCATGCCACTATAGCACTGTAGTGTAAACACAAACCAGAGCTAGTTCGGCTGTTCTCTATATTAAATTATGCTTACTCAAGACTCCTACACACTTTCTGTATTCTAAACAGTAGCAACGAATTTGACATTTCGACAAGCTGCATCGTGACACGGCTCTTATTGTTTTCGCATCTCTCTTTATTTGGTTGTCAATGTAAACACGCTTCTTTTATTCTACTGTCGTTGCAAAAACACTTTCTGAAGTTCTCCGTTGTTTTCATTCCACACACGGCAGCAGCATGCTTTGGCATTGGCAGTGTACTGTGCTGTATGTTTTCTTCTATGACAATGTCAGAGTCTCTTTGAGTCTCTTTGGGCTGAATTGAGTTGAAATGAATTGATTTGATATAAAAACAAGGGAGTCACGGTCAGAGGGCAGACAGGCAAGCAGACAGGCAGAGAGAGACAGGCAGGCACAGACAGACAGGCAGGCAGACAGACAGGCAGGCAGACAGACAGCTGTGTGATGAGACAACACAGAGGGGGGTGGAGGTGGGGTGAGAGCGGTGAGGTGTAACAGGTGAGTGTGGAGGGAGGGTTAAAGTGTAATAGGCGTGTCAGGGAAGGAGGGACTGGGGGAGAGAGAGAGAGAGAGAGAGAGAGAGAGAGAGAGAGAGAGAGAGAGAGAGAGAGAGTACAGTACAGTACAGTAAGTAAGGAGGGAACTACTAGCGAAGGAATTTTTCTTTTTGAGGAACCGAAAACTGTTGCAAAAAAGAGAAGGAAGGAGGAGGAGGAGGAGGAGGTGGAGCACAACACAGACAGAGCACATGAGGGGGAGAGACTGAAAACAAACAGGAATAGAAAGGAGACAGAGAGAGAGAAATAGAGAGAGAGAGGGAAAGCGTGTAAGAGCAGGTAGTGTAGTAGAGCAGCTGCAGCCTAATGACCAGTTATTCTAATCTGCACACACAGGGCAGAGAGAGAGAGAGAGAGAGAGAGAGAGAGAGAGAGAGAGAGAGAGAGAGAGAGAGAGAGAGAGAGTTGAACATTGATCTAAGGGGCTTTCAAGAGTTCAATTGAGTGCGAGAGAGAGAGCGAGAGATAGATAGAGAGAGACTGGATTAACTCAAAACAGGGGGGAGAAAAAAAGCACAAGACAAGAGAGAGGGAGATTGAGGGAGACAGAGGGGTGAGGAGGGCAGAAAAACAAGCCGGGGCTGACAGCGTGGACCGGACTTGAATGCATGGTTTGGTTCCCACTGACACCACCACCAGCAGCAGCAGCAGCAGCGACACAACAACAAAGGAGAAGGAAGAGAGAGAGAGACAGAGGTAGAGAGAGGGAGAAGTCAGAGAGTTCTGGGGTTAAAGTGCAAAGCTTGCCCAAGCGTGTCTTTATTATGCGACTCAGATACCTGAGTTAGACACTTTTTAGACAAGACAGACAGCTTATACTCCCTCCACCACCACCGCCAGACACCACCACACTGTACCGGCACTATGTTGATGAAGGAGTACAGAATATGCATGCCACTGACTGTGGAAGAGGTAAGTGCTGTTTGACTTTCCCACACTCACTTCATGCACGCCGCACATGCGCGTACACACACCAGAGACACACACGCGCGCACACGCACACAATTACATACTGTAGAGGCCGTATCCTGCTACTATTGTAACAACACAGACGAAAAAACAAACAAAGTCGGGCTTTGGTATATTCATATTGAATGTGAAACTACATGTTGTTGTATTGTAATCTGCACAAGGTCAAAGTGTCAAGTAAGTAAGTGACGATAAGAAAAGGTAGCAGTAGTAGCCTATAGTGGATCAGGGCCGGATCTAGAGGGGGGGCAGGGGTGGGCAGAAAGCGCAGCTAAATGGTGCAAAGTTGGTTAACCAGATGCAACTCTTTGAGCCCAGCTAAATGGTGGAAAGTTGGTTAACCAGATGTAACTCTTTGAGAGCGTAACAATTTCATTTTTACGCTCTCAAGAGTTAAAATATTCCTCATGTGAATTTTCCCAAGCCTGTGTGTGTGTGCCCACATCTGACAGCACTCCACAATGAGCAGCGATCAAGGGAACACCTGGAGAGGCTGCTGTTGTACTATCTGCATTATTATCTCTCCATCTGTCTGTTTTGTTACTATCTATCTAGGCCTTCAGGCCCCGCCCCCTCCCCCTGTCCTGGCTGTGTGTGTGTGTGTGTAAGTCCTCCTCGCTCAGACACAAACCCGTCCGACTGGTTCGTTCGTTTTGCGGCCCTGTATTTTGCCCGAGAGGCAAAAACTTCAATGTAAAAAGAAGCCGCGTTTGCCCTGGGGCTTGGAAAACAAACACACATGACACAGGGGGGGGGGGGGGGGGGGGGGGGGGGGGGGGGAGTTTCAGGTGTTGGCCATGCAGGGGGAAGGAAGGGGAAACCATTGTAAGGCGAAATTCCAACGTAGATAGTCGCCCCTTTTTTTTTACTCGCACTGCAGTGTTATTATATAATCGTGAACGCAGTGAGTGAGATTAGGCCTACTCTGTAAGCCAGGCAGAAATATTCTGTGCATATGTCTGTGCATCGCACACTCCATATTTGACCCAAATATATTGGAAGCCAACGCTGTTTGTTTTGACGCTACAGGTGTGCCAGGAGCACCTTACTGGTATAATATAATAAAATAATATTTACATTTATAGAGAACTTATTAGGCGCTGACTAAAGTGAATGATGCTGAAACGATTAAATCTAATCCTTTTCCTATATTCAGTATATTCATTATTTCAATCACATATCCCTCCCTGCTATAGTGTGTATAAGGAGTTCGTCCCTGTGAGGGTCATAAAAATGGGGTCATAAAACCCTATTTGAGGTTTGGGGTGGAGCCTGAGCATGTGCACATCTTGCTCCTTCAAATGGGTGACAGTACCAGTTACCTGCAGCATACAAGCTACCATTAGTACAGTTATTTTTCATTTACTTAAAGGACCACTTCAGCACTCAATGTGTCTTCATATAATTGGTCCTCACTAATGTAGTACACAATTAAATGCCACTTTCTATTTCTACTCAACTGTGTCTCACATGAGGGCTGTGGGCAGTTCAGAAACAAGGCTGTCTTCCATGCATATCATCGTTCAGCAGATTTTCTGAAACAATATTTATATTTTTATTTTCCAGAGAACGAGGGCTTCCATTTTCGCAATGCAACTTTTTCATTTTCGCATTGCAAGCCTGTCTACTCAGGCTTATGTGAACATCCCAGACAGTTTTTAAGTTGCTTGATTCATTATTTAGATATTCATTTTAACTGCCCACGTACACTTCCCGCATTTTAACTTCAAACTCCATTTTTTTTCTTGTGAATGATATTGTCCAATGTGTGAGGAGTTATGCGTTTCTTTTTCAGTTACTGTTTTAATTTATTTTTAATAAATAAAATATATAAAAGTTTTGTCTCCTCTGAGACACTCCTCCTCCTCATCCTGATTCTTTCCCCCAAAAAATAAATTAAAACAGTAAGTGAAAAAACATGAGCACCTCACATAGGACAATATTAATCACCATAAAAGTATAATTTCCTTTTAAATATAATTTTGAGGTATTTGTACTTTCCCTTGAGTATTTCCAACTTCAACATTTGTTTTTAAACTGCGATTACTAGAGACTTTGTATGAATTTAGTCTAGATTATTATCATTACAAAATATGTATTAATAACTTAATTTCAGACATAGCCGATCTACAAGCGCACACTGTGTCGCAATATGTTTTGTAAAAAAGGAAATTGTTTGGAAAGGATTTACTTTTGACCAGTGATAACTTAGGAGAGTAATATCTTTACTTTTGACCCCTTAGACGAAGTAACAATATTGCTTTACTTAGAATCAAAGAATAATATACAGTATTCCATATTACTATATTACTTTCCCAAGTCTCCCTCCCACCCATACAGGAGTAGAGATGTCGCAAGTTTCTGTTTAGAGAAAACTTATGACAACTGTCCTCTGTGCAGAATGCTATGGTGGATTAGGATTTACAAACTACAGTGTATCTCTGTTGTTATTTGTTTGATAGCTTGTAAATCTGTTCCATTTTTCGCATGCAACAACAAGCTCAACAAAAGTAAGTAATGAGTCATGTTTTAGTAAAGTAACATATTACTTACTACACATTTTGGCAGAGTAATATCTTTCTTTACTTTTGCTGGAAAAGGTAATAATATTACAGTAATGTGTAATATTTAATCAGTTACTGCCCAACACTGCTTGTGACCCGTCAAATATACATCTGTGAACGTGACCCAGACATGGGTCCCAACCCGATGTTAGTGAAACAGCGTTCCGTCTACACACAACCTGCTAAGTGTCCTTCAAAATAAGAACAAGCTCCTTCCCGCGGCCGTGCATTAATCCCAGCCGTGTGACCGCCCCAACAACAAAGACAAACGACCCAAAATCGGATTTTCAAGTGTGCGGCCCTAGAGTAGAAAACTTTAAACTCCTTAAAGCCAAATTGCCCTTGGACTGGAGCGGTATATCTGGAAGGAGGCACACAGCCTGGCATTTTGAGGCGGGTGGCCATTGTCTGAACATAATTGCTGCGAGCCTGAGACCACAATGAACGAACCCAACCCCATTAGTGAAAATGAAGTGGCTATAGCAGCACCAGTGTGGAAAGAGGAACGTGCCTCTGATGATGACATGTGATATCCCTGACTGTGTGGTACTACTACTTTGTTTTTTGGTGCTGTGGTTTGTCCACACGTGACAGTTGAGAGCACTGGTTTCTCAACATGGGGTCTTGTGACCCCACCAAAGGCCATTGTGGAGCTTCCAGGGGGTCCCTTCTAAATGACTATACTTTGTCCCTGAGGTTGAGTGTCTGTGCGATCGCTAAGATGGGTAACAGTGGCGCACGCACCCCAAAAGTCCTAAAACATAATGATATGGTGCATCATGATATGGTGCATTACTGCAAGTTTGTAAACACTGCAAGTGTGCATTTATTACTGCAAGTGTGCAGTTATTTGCAGTGTTGTAGTGGGACTTTTAGAAGTGGGGGGACGCCTCTTAAAGGGGAATTCCACCCATTTTCATTTTTTTTCCTGAGAGTGTACAAATGTGAACCAAATGGACCCTAGTGGGTCCATTTGTTTCCATTTGTACACTCTCAGAAAAATGGAAACTCATTAACATGGTGAAACACATCTTGATGATGTCATCAAGATGTATTTCACCATGCTAATGATTTTATTCAGACCTCCATTTCTAGGAAATGCAGAATTGGTGGAACCTTTTTTATGCGTGCACCTGTGCAGCACACACAGACACGCTATTAAAACATATAGCATATTGAGAAAGATTGTTTACAATGCCTTGTATCCATAAAAGTAAATGACAAGACAAAAAACATAGTCCCATGTCCCTCCACTACACCCCTGGTTATTTGGCTTAGTTTATTTTGGCTGTTTATTAATTTCAAGCAATCCCTTGCTGCAAATCCTGCTGAAATGCAGGTAAATATCACACGCCTATGTCATACTCATAATTGACATGCAAGTGTGCACACTGCACTGCGTCAGGAAGTGTGGGCAGGGCCTTTTGGCTGGTGGCGGCACGTGGCCCATCATTTCTAGATCCGTCCATGTCTATTTGGCTGTATGAAAAATGTCCATGCAGGGCGACTGACTGTGGCTCAGGAGGTAGAGCAGGTCGTCCCAATGATCCGTGGGTCGCTAGATCGAATCCCACCTCCTCCGGTCACATGACACTGAATTTCTCCGCATGTGCTGGTTGTGCCTTGCATGGTTTCTTCCACAACCTCTGTGATTGTGAATGCAATGTAGCCTCATGGCTAAAGCCTGACCAAATCAGCTGTTGGCAAAAAAAATGCCTGTCAGCAGAGAGGACTGAATTAGCTCACATATTAGCAAACATATTTGAAAACTGTGTCCTGATTGGCCAGTCTAAATGTAAGGCACTATGGGCTCCATTTTTGTTACCATCTAAACCCCTTATCCTAAACCCCTTATCATTTTTTCACTATTTGAAAAACTTTTTGGAATATTTTAACATGCCAATCTATTGACACATTGTGAGCTTGTAGCCTGGACATTTAAACTATTGAAAATGTTCTTTTTAATAGTTTAAAAAGGCAAAGAGATTAAGGAATAAGGGGTTTAGAGGTGACGAAAATGGAGCCCTATATGTAAAGTGTCTTGGATAAAAGGTGCCTCATAAATGCACCCTTTATACCATGCAGCCACAAGCAGTGAAGACTCTCATTGTGAGTTGCTATTTGTGGCTTAATTGCGTCTTCAACTTGTAGATCTCTATTTTGGGGAAATTATGTGAACTGTTTAATTCAATGCATGAGGATTGAGCAGGCAGTTTCTCATTACCTGGGGGGGGGAGTTCCCCTGGTAGGTCCTATAGTGACAAGTGGCAGCAGGAACACATTTGTTATTTTTCCAAACCCGTTATACCATTGAGTATAACGAATTGTGTTAAATGAGTGAGACGGTTTGATTGTGTGGAGAGATTCAAACAGGTTATATTTGTCACTCACATCAAACAAGTACAGTTACGTGCAGTGTGACCTGATGTGGCACAGACAGTACTGTGCCAACTGCCAACAACACATTATATAACATTACAAGATACTGTATGATTGATTACAGATTACAACATAAGTGGACCACTTTCAACATGGCCTCTCTAATTTGGGCAGGCCATTAGGCAACCAATTCCCCAGATTGATTTATTCATTCACCTTTAGAGTAGCCTATAATCTTTCTTTCTTTTTCTTTTTTTCTTCTTATCCATTTTTGTCCCAATGTAGTCATTATGCCAGTGAATTCCTCCCCACTCGTTCCTGTGCTGCCACTGCTGTCATATGCTACACCGTCTCAACTGCCAGTGTGGAGTCATCAATGTAGTTGCGTGATATTTCTGGTGCAAGCAGTGCGTTGCACCAGGGCTCAGCGCCCCCTAGAGCCCAGAATCGGAAGCGGGGAAAAATGAAATGGAAAAACAGCTGGCGGGGCCTCTGTTTTTATGAAATAAATGCCTGTGGATGGTCAGGGAGGAGTCAAAATAGTTACGCCAACTCCATTCACTTCATGGGGGCAATAAATTCAATGGAGGCTCAAAAAACATATTGGACTCGCACTCAAGCGCTCAGTTTCTGACCACTCAATGTCGCAACGCTTTTACTGTTGCCACTACCTCACCAGAAGGCCATAGCACGTCATCCGTTCCAGAACCATAGAGTAAGACAGAGATTATGACAACTCCGTTCACTTCATGGGGCCAGTTCAATGGCAGCTCGTTTATTGGCAAAATTGTGACACTGGAAGTTTACAGAATGTGTTGGGAGTCTATGGGCTCACGCGTGGACATGAACCATGTGACGGGGATGTTTTCTGCCCCTTCAATGACGTAACTCTGTCTTACTCTTCGTTGCTGGTTTGGCGCCAAAGAGTACTTTCCGCTATTCCTCTCCCCTACAAGGGGATGTCCCTTTGGTCTAAGATGTTCGAGTTTTCACACAGGAGATCCGAGTTCGAATCCTGGGCATTACACTTGCACAACAAAGGCGTTGAAAAGTAATAAAAAGTGTACGAGTGTAGACTAGTAAAATATATAAACTTTGTTACAAAGCCTCTGGGGTGCCCTGGAGGCGTTTCAAACTGAACTGGTCAGCTCTGTAACTATGCATGAGAGTTTTGGGGGTCTTTGAAATTAAAACGGTTTGAGAAATGAGTTCCAGAGTCTCACACACACACACACACACACAGGGGTTGACACTAAGGTCTCCGAGGCACTTGCCCATCGGGCAAGTGCAAGTCAGGTTCTACTTGCCCTCAGGTCATGGTCACTTGCCCCCCAGGTTCCAGGTGGTCCCCAGTTAAGTTGGTTAACCAGATGTAACTCTTGAGAGCGTAAAAATGAAACCAAATGGACCCTTACGGGTCCATTTGGTTTCATTTTTACGCTCTCAAGAGTTAAAATTCATCATCTTAATTAGCCAGGTCTACACTGTAGAAGATTAATGGTCATTTTGATGTGTATGTTAATTTGCCTGTTTTGTTTCCCAAATCCAGCCTGGAATTGTGGATAGCTAGAAAGCAGGGAAAGACACAGAGGCAGAGTGCAATGACTGCCTTCAAGACAAATTTATCTTGTGTTGTGTTATAGCGCACTAAGTTGCACACTTGCCCGATCGGGCAACCAGGTAGCAGTCTTCACTTGCCCGACCGTTTTTTTTACTTGCCCCGGGCAAGCGGGCAAGTGTTAGTGTCAACCCCTGCACACACACACACCCCCAGGCTGCCCTGAGTTCAATCTGCAGCCCTGAGCGCCGTCTCTGAGCTTTCTAGAGACAGGAGACAGTTAGTGGGAAGTCCTGTATGACTGCTTTCACCAGTGATTACCCCACATTATTTTCAGATAATAGAGTGCTTATAACTATAATTATACAGTTTTAATAATGCAATGTTATGTATTTTAATTCTTTTCCCCCCTTGTGTGTGTGCACAAGGAGGGGGGAGTATTAAAAGGTTGAGTGTCACATACTGTAGCGTCGGCAATGATCTTTTCTTTAAGAAGTCTATTTAAATTCTGCGTCATTAGTCTCATTTTCGTTCTGTTCTATCTATCCCCCCCTAAAGCAATTAGGTTGTCTGGCCGATGTCTACTTTACAAAGCACATTGTCTGACTGCATGATGTCTAACTTTGCAAAGACGCCTTCGCCAATGCCAACACAGCTGTCAGCGCGAGACGAGACGCTTCCATCCTTGTCAGTGCCGATTTCCTTCTTTATATCGCAAAATACCACACAGTGGAAAAAAAAAGGTTAAATACGGCTTAGATGGTTAGTTAATGAATATTTCATAATAGTAATCTAAATCAGCGTTGATTAAAAGGAGAATTCTACCCCAGACGGCTTTCTTACCTTTATTCACAGCTGGTTTATTTAAAAAAAAGTACTTTAGTTCTTATTTTGTGGGGGAAAAAATCCTTATTGGCTTTTTCCCTGGCTACCCCAGAGGTTTTCAACCTTTTTGATACCAGAGCCCACTATTTATTCAGAATTCGAGCCACGGACCACCATTTGATTACATTTTAGCCCCACAGAAACCAAAACTATAAAGATTTCTTTTGATTTTGTTCACAATTCCAGGCTGGATTTGGGAAACGAAACTGTCAAACATACAGACCAAAATGACCATTAATCTTCTACATTCTCTAGTTGTGTAAACTTGGGTCTAATTCACATGATGAATATCTTAACCCTTGAGAGTGTGAACATGAAACCAAAAGGACCCGCAAGGGTCCATTTGGTTTCATGTTTACGCTCTCAAAGAGTTACATCTGGTTAACCAAGCAACTACCTGGGGAACCACCTGGAACCCTCTCAAGGGCCACTGGTTGAAAACCACTGCCCTACCCAACCATAAAGCTTAAAATTTGGCTATGGGATGTGGTTCAACTTCACTCATTTCCATCACTCCAAAATGCATTCTTTTTTTCCCAGCAGCCGCTTCAAACATGGCTGAAGGTGAAAGTGTGAGTGTCAACACATTACTGACATGGTAGAGAGACAATATATAGCAAAAAAAAGCATTTGGCAGTGATGGAAATCACTCTACTCTAAGATGGGGTAGGGGAAACTGGATCACAAAAAACTCAAAAACTCACTCATACAGGTAAGAAAGCTTTCTGGGGTGGAATTCTCCTTTAACGCTGCAAAATAATAGTAGAGAGTAAAAACTACATTATACAGTATAAATACTTTTCACTAATTCCACTCTGGGCACTTCTGTCTGTCTGTGTTCTAGAGAGATAATTCACATCATCAGTGGTATTTACACTTGAGCTGGAGAGTCTGAGATCATTAGAATCAACATGTGACGTGGAAACGCTGACTCATTCATTGTTTGATATGAAAACATCTGTCAAATCCTGACTGCTGACGACCGCTCATGATAATAACACAAAGACAAGCACGTTAATGGGCGTAGTGTGACACGCAAAACTCAAGAGCTTCGGACAAAATTACGCACACACAGATACATGCACATGCACACACACCTCTAGGAGCAAGGGAGGGAGGGAGCACACATTCCAAAGATGCTCTTTGAACTGGATTTAATGCTTCATTTGAGTTTTTATTTGCATGATGTGCTTTGCTGCGTCGGCTTCAAATAGCACCTGACAAAGCCAATGTGGTGAAAACGCACCGCGCATCATGCAAATAAAAGCTGAAATGAACCATTATGTTCTAGCTGTGCAAGGAGCATCATAGGAGTGTCTGCGGCTCAGCGGCTGGTCGCTTCCTTGTTCCTAAAGGGAAGTTTTATGCTGTTACTTCATGTCATTATATCTAGGTTCAAGGTTGTATTTTGTGTATAGGTACATATTATTAACAAGAATTTTTAGAGATAAAATAACATTCAAACAAGATAAGAACACAGCAAGCACCTCTTCAAACAGGAATTCTCGGCCCAAATAATACCCGACCCCGAGTATAGACAGAGTTACACTGTCGCAAACTCCATTCACTTCATGGGATAAGTCCAATGGCGGCACTATCATCAAGTTGTGTTTCACCATGTTAATGATTTCTCTTTTCTGACGTATTTTTCGGGGAATGTACAAATACATATGTACACTCTCAGGAAATATTTTGGAAATGTCCCTCTTTCAGCTCAGTTTTCTGACCCCTCAATGTCGCCATATTCCGGCTGGTCGGAGTATTATTTGGGCCAAGCCTTCATGTATTAGCACAGAGCACTTGCAATAGCACTTGTCCTAGCCTCACCCCCTACAGGCGTATGCAAAGGGCAAAGGCTCAAGTTATGCACTGTAGATAGCATTTCTCTGTAGACTTAGATAGCAGTTTAAGCAGACTTAGAGCACTTTAAATATGCATAGTATAATTAGCTTTCTAATGTCATGTTCTTATGTATGTTAAGTATCTTTTTGCTATTAGTATTTCTTTTGTTCAAGCTTAATGCAAGTCACTCTGGATTAAGAGTGTCTGCTAAATGCCCAAAACTGTAAGCACAACAAACAAAGGGATAGAACAACCGCGCAAGAGTATGTTGTATGCATTTATATTTTATAAAACAAATGTAACACATTAAAATATTGCGTTGAAAAAACATACTGTAAAAAAAACAGTTGCTCTAGGTGAGTTGAGCCTCAAAATGCCAGATTTAGTCACATATGATGTGAAAAGTATTTGCATACAGAGTAGTTCTGCCTCTAATAGCCAAGAGGCCCAACATGATCCTCCTAATAGGATAGGATGTTTAGCATCGCACACACACACACACACACACACACACACACACACACACACACACACACACCACACACACACACACACACACACACACACACACACACACACACACACACACACACACACACACACACACACACACACACGACAGCCGGGTTCAAATACAGGTGCTTATTGAGCTGCGCAGTCCTGCTGCTTTCATGACATTGCAAGTGGTCCAGAAATGAATTCCCCCATTCGTTTTCCTCAGAGACTTTTCAAAAATGATCAATATACTGTAAAGATGGTTACGCCACAGACAAAGACAACTCAGGTTGTGGCGAATCACAACAATCACAATATTTTGGGCCAATTTGTAAGGAGAAAAACAAAAGAAAAAAGTGTTGTATCCTGCCGTTTCTTTTGTTCTTACTATGTCTATGAGGAAAAATGAATGGGAAATTTATTTCTGGGCCACGGGGGAGACACCCTGAAAGGGGATGGGACTGCACAGCTCTATAGCAAAATGCCATAGCTGTCCTTGCAATATTCATCATTTATTTATAATTATCTAAGACTAATAACTAAACTCAATACCCCACACTCAACACACACACAGTGTTGATTCGACCTCAATCAAATCTCTTCTACCTGAAAACGAACAACACTGCGGCACGACGCACAACCTCAGATTAGTGACGCTGTAGGCAGGGTTCAAGTGGTTAATCATTTTCGGTCAAAGTACCGTGTCACCACCCCGCCGTGCTCCCTTTTTATCTGGCTCATGAGCACACGTCAAACACAATGGAGCGTAAAACAAGGGGCGGATCTAGGCATGGGCATGGGGGGCAATGCCCCTCTAAATACCCAGTCTGCCGCCCCACGATGCCATGCAAAACAACCCAAGATATTTCAAATTAAAGTGCTTATATTTAAAATGATTTGAAACACTACTACTGCTACTAACTAACTACAGCTGTGGCACCACTAAACCAACAGCATTTCATCATTGAATGCAGTAAACTTTATGAGTCAGACCTTTACCTTTAGCTTGCATGCTGCGTGTCTGTTGCAACTTCAAAACTGATGTTATTATTGATGCTTTACTTGACTAATAAAAGTCCTGTAACCGAAAAAGGTATGGGTGCGACTTCATCATGAAGCCGCCCCCATACCATTTTCTCTCGCCCCTCCAACATGTTCTCTTGCCCCCCCAAAAGGGGCATGTTATATCCGCCCCTGCTGAGTGCCCTGGCCTGGCTGTGTTGGCTCCCTTTTGTTAGCACAGACATGGGCAAACATCATCAAGTGGCCATGATGATGATGGCCTGCATGTTTTCCGGATCTCCCAACCTGTTGAGCTTATCAGCAGACCTGTCAGCGGAATGCAGCAGGAGGAGGGGGAGGAGTGGAACTACACCGCGGGTTAGAGTGCCTTACGTCACTGCCGGGAAGAGACCTCTTTATCTCCGTACTCTAATCTAGGTTTTCTCATAAAATGAACACCCTCCCTACTTGATCGAATCTGCAGTTCCGAGATGTTTTTGCCAACTTCTGGGAGGGCCTGTGAAACGTACACACTAACTAAAGCTTCACACAAAAGCAACAAAAGTAATTTTGAAATTGAAATACACATGGTTTCCACCAGATCAATGATGTGGACTTGCTCTGCAATTATAAGAAATACAAAATTATACACAGTAGCTGTCTACAGTCGATTTGGAAAATATATCAGAATTTGGCCGAGACCAGTGTTAGTATACATTACCCTCGTAGCATGTGAGAATTATCAGCGGACATTGGACACTAATTGAGTTTTGCCACGGACATGCAAAACAAGAAATCAGTAATATTACCATTTGAGAGGGTCTACTCTACTATGGCGCTTCTACTTGCACTGGGCTACACATTTTAAATCAAATCATTATGTTATGCCGCCATGTCTAAGGGACATGGCGGCGCGCTCAGACGCGAAGCCAGCAGCTCTCCCCCTGGATGCAGTTTTAGTTGTATATCTGTATATATTCTTTATTTCCCAGCCAGCAACCTGCTGGGCGAAGGTCCTGTATAGCCGACAAGACCTACTAGACATAAGATCCCGATGTGAATTAGCCACTTCGGGCGATTTCACGAGGCAGTACAACAACATACCAGTGGATTTAGTGCGACAGCCGGTATGGATTGTTCCTGTCAAGAGACGCCGACGGAAACGGCGCGGCGATCGAGGCGGATCGCTTAACAGACTAAAGAAGAATCCACACCGACCTACCATCCCGAGTATTTTCCTTGCAAACGTAAGATCTCTGGCAAGCAAAATGGACGAGATGAGGCTCCGGGTGGCGACAAAGACCGTTAGCAGCTGTGCTATTCTAGTCACCGAGAGTTGGCTAACTGCCAGCATCCCCGACGCTAGTATTGAACTACCGGGATATACTACTCATCGGCAGGATCGCAACAGAGAATCCACAGGGAAATCACGCGGCGGTGGAGTAGTGATTTACCTAAACAACAACTGGACTACTGACTCCGTGCTGGTAAGCAGCCACTGCTCCCAAGATCTGGAATATATAACAGTGAAGTGCCGACCATTCCACCTAGCCAGAGAACACTCTGCTGTGTTCATTACTGTTGTTTACATAGCACCAGATGCTAACGCCAGCACAGCACTAACCACTCTCCACGACGTGATCAGTGCACGGCAAAACAAACACCCCAATGCCATTCACATCACAGCGGGGGACTTTAATCAGACAGACTTAAGAACAGTGCTCCCCAAATTATACCAGCACGTGAAATGTGCTACAAGGGGAGACAACACATTAGACAAAGTCTACACAAACATCAAGAATGGTTATAGAGCCAGACAACTGCCCCAACTCGACCAGTCTGATCATATGTCCCTGCTCCTGATACCAGCATATAAACCTGTCAGGAAAAGCGCCCCCATCACAATTAAAACTGTGAAAACATGGCCGGAGGGCGCCATAGAACAACTTCAGGACTGCTTTGCAACAACAGACTGGTCGGTCTTTGAAAACAGTGACCTGGAACAGTACACAGCATCAGTCCTAGGTTACATCACACACTGTATGGACACTGTCACCAGGGATAAGCGCATCCGGATATTTCCAAACCGGAAGCCCTGGATGACAAAAGAAGTACAGTGCCTACTGAAAGACAGGGACACAGCCTTCAAGAAAGGAGATCAGATGCTCTATAGTGCCGCCAGAGCCAAGCTGAAGAAAGGAATCAGGAAGGCTAAGGCGGACTATAAAAGCAGGATCGAGAACTGCCTACAGAGCAACGACAACAGGAAAGTATGGCAGGGGATACAGCACTTGACCAACTACAAACCCGGCAAACCAGTGGCTGATGGCGACGCCTCCACAGCTGAGGAGCTAAACAGCTTCTTCGCTCGCTTTGAGAGAGAACCACCAACCGCCACACCAGCACCCACCCCTTTGCACCCACCAGCCCCCCCACCTCCAGACAACCACACCATCACAGTAGAGGAGCACGAGGTGAGACGTATGCTGAGGGCAGTGAACCCAAGGAAGGCCACGGGCCCCGACGGAGTACCAGGACAGGTCCTGAGAGAATGTGCGGACCAGCTGGCTGGGGTCTTTACTAAGATCTACAACCAATCCCTCTCCCAGGCTGTCGTCCCACCGTGCATGAAGACCTCTACAATCATCCCGGTGCCGAAAAAGACTCACATCAGCTGTCTGAACGACTACCGGCCGGTTGCACTTACACCCATCATAACAAAGTGCTTTGAGAAGCTCATCAGAACCCACATCTCCTCTGCTCTACCCCCTGGGTTCGACCCCAACCAGTTTGCATACCGAGCTAATAGGTCCACGGAGGACGCCATCGCCACAGCTTTACACTCCACCCTCAACCACCTGGAGAAGAAGGAGAGCTATGCGAGGCTGCTCTTCGTGGACTATAGCTCGGCCTTCAACACCATCATCCCTGACAGGCTGGTGTCTAAACTGACAGACCTGGGCTTCTCAAGCTCTTTATGCCGGTGGGTCATGGACTTCCTGTCTGATCGCCCCCAGAGAGTGAAGCTGGGCTGTCACACTTCTTCTAGCCTGAATCTCAGCATCGGCTCCCCACAGGGCTGTGTACTGAGCCCGTTGCTCTACTCCCTGTACACCTATGACTGCAACACCACCCACGCCTCCACCTCCATCATCAAGTTCGCGGACGACACCACCGTAGTGGGGCTCATCACATCAGCAGACGAGTCCGTGTACCGATGTGAGGTGGCGAGGCTAGCAGCATGGTGCGGGGAAAACAACCTGGAGCTGAACATCTCCAAGACCAAGGAGCTGATTATAGACTTCAGGAGGAAGAAAAAAACTGTTATTCAGCCCCTGGTCATCAACGGAGAGGAGGTGGAGATAGCCTCTAACTTCCGCTTCCTGGGTGTCCATCTGAATGACGACCTGACATGGAGCACGAACACCTCGGCGATCATTAAGAAGGCACACCAGAGACTATACTTCCTGAGAGTTCTCAGGAAGAACAACCTTTCTAGGGAGCTGATGACATCCTTCTACCGCTGCTCTATAGAGAGCATCCTCACATACTGTGCTGGTGTGTGGTTTTGGAGCTGCACTGCCGCAGAGAGAAAGTCTCTTCAGAGAGTGGTAAACACTGCACAGAAGATCATTGGGTGCCCTCCGGACGCCCCCCTCCCCTCCCTGGAGGTACTGTACAGTGAACGCTGTCTAAAGAAAGCACAAAACATATTGAAAGACCCCACACACCCAGGACACGGACACTTTAAACTGTTGCCTTCAGGGAAACGGTACAGCGTGCACCCAGCCTCAACAAATAGACTGAGAGACAGTTTTTATCCCAAAGCCATCAAAGAGCTAAACAGTGTGGCTGGGAAAGGTAGAGGGTAGCATATGAACTTCAACTATTTTGCACAGAGGCCAGGGAACATGTGCAATATAAACATAAACATGTGCAATATTGTGTACGTTCGTTTACAAACTCTAATGTATACAGTATATACCATTGCACTTTCCACTGTCTAGTTGTACCCTAATTATATATATTTATTGTTTTTATAGATATATTTATTGTTTTTATTTTCTTAATGAATTCAGATGTTCTACAGAGATTTTTTTATTCGTACTAGTTTTAATGCATTAATGTACTGCACCTTGGGGACTGATGCTTTTTAATCTCGTTGTTCTAGTGACAATGACAATAAAGTTAAGTCTAAGTCTAAGTCTAAGTCTAAATGAAAATAAACAAATACAAATGTATTTACAGCCTTGGGGGGAGGCCCATCACAGCACATCACAGCATGTTTGTACAAAATCGTGATGTCATGGTTAAAATAGTTAGTTATATTTTAGACAATCTGGATTCTCCTGGTAACTTATTGCAAACAAAAGCCAGGAAGAAATATCAGTGAGTGAGTGAGTGAGTGAGTGAGTCACACTGTATATGCATGTCTTATTGATACACCGTATAGTGGCATTTTGCAGCCTGATACAGGGCAGGCAATAGCTGTGGTATCATGGTCCAAGTTGTATAATCAGGTCTTATCAGTATACAGAGAGTGCTTCCATGTTGTTTTGCAGGAGCAAAAGAGCCGTACTTGAGGGCAGATACAGATTAAGTTCTACCAGATGAACTAGTTTTTAGCAGTGGTGGTTTCCATTAGGGTGAACAGGTAGGAAAGTCTAATAAAACAACAGGAAAAGACGTGAAAGACGTAAG
This sequence comes from Benthosema pterotum, assembly GCA_039105355.1. NCBI lineage: Eukaryota > Metazoa > Chordata > Actinopteri > Myctophiformes > Myctophidae > Benthosema > Benthosema pterotum. The sequence goes on along the minus strand of CM076967.1, from coordinate 11,954,189 downwards.
ATGTGAGCAGATAACGATGTTCAGTACATGATGAGTGATTAATGGACATGACATAGGATTGGAAGGCATCCGTTGGCACCGTCACAGCAGTTTGATACACAGGTGCCTAACTTTGATCAGATCTGTAAGGAGGTCTAATGGTGAGGCTGTGGATCACATAAGGGCCACATAAGGGTGCTATTAAGAGTATTGTTATCGTTGAACAAACACTTTCTCTAGAATTCAGCATTACTTGTCTAGTTCTGTCTAAGTAGGGAGGAAATATCCGCACTCACATGAAGTTCATGGGTTTTCTTTATTTCTTAACATTACACATCAGCAGACTACCTAGAGAAACATACACGTTTCTGCACTCAGGCCTTAATTCCTCAGCGTCTCAAACGTGTTTGAAATGCTGAGGAAGGCCCGAGTGCCGAAACGTGTACGTTTCTCTACTTAGAGAAACATACACGTACGTAAGAAATAAAGAAAACTCATGAACTTTATGTGAGTGCGGGTATTTCCTCCCTACTTTGATCTACAAGAATCGGCACCCTTCAGCTACTGAGAATACAAGCTGGACTCTGAGTACAGCGCGCCTACCTAACGGTTCTATTGTCTAGTTCTGTTCCCATCTGCCTTTGTGTTTCTGATTTGTTGTTGTCCTTTCCCTGCATCATATTTCACTGTGGTCACCTCACACAGCATTGACTTTAATCGTTTCATTGTCTGACTGACACCTCATACATTCCAATAATCCAAACAACATATCCCACACAATAAAATGCACAAATCTTATCTTGCTTTCATGACACTTGATGCAGTCCTGGTACCTCATACAATACCACAGATCTCCTGCAACATACGGTAGGCTATTTATTAAGACCGCTGACCGCAGGCTCAAGGCGACAACATGGCCAGTGCTAATGTTATATGAGCTACAGCAGGGCAGGATTTAGCCAGCCTTACTAGGGTGGCCTGGAAGAATGGCAGAGTGCGGGCAACTCCAAAGTTTTTCATATGAAGCCGAGGTTTTCAATCTTTTTGACACCAGGGCCCGCTATCTATTCGGGATTTGAGCCACCACCAATTGAGGACATTTTATCCACACAGACCCACAACTAAAGATTTCTTTTGTTTTTGCCCACAATACCAGGCTGGATTTGGGAAACAAAATCAAACATACGGATCAAAATGACCATTAATCTTCTACATTCTCTAGTTGTGTAGACTTGGGCTAATTCAGATGATGAAAATTTTAACTCTTGAGAGTGTAAAATGAAACCAAATTTACCTGCAAGGGTCCATTTGGTTTCATTTTTACACTCAATGAGTTACATCTGGTTAACCAACTTTCCACCATTTAGCTGGGGACCACCTCGACCTCTCTTAACCACTAAGGGTCCCCAGATGAAAACCACTAATATTACCTTTCATTGGGTGGGCAGGATGCACATTTGGGTGGGCTCTGCCAACCACCCCTGCCCCCCTCTAGGTCCGGCCCTGAGCTACAGTCGGAAAACCACAACAAACCACAGTGATTGAACCACGAATAGCCAGAAACTAATGCAAACAACAGTCACAATGTTGTGACACAGAAACCTAGTTAGAAAAATAATAACACGTAAGACACAGTGTGAGCGAGAAGCGACCGCAGGGCACAGGGAAACAACAACAGAGTTAAAAATATCTAGTCGTAATAATACAGGGTGGAAAATAGGCGGAGACAGTGCTTGTTGCACCTGACAATTATGCTGTCATCATTTCTTGTTTAGGTTAGGTACTTTACAGCAGGGGCGGATGTAACATGTCCCATTTGGGGGGGCAAGAGAACATGTTGGAGGGGCAAGAGAAAATGTCATGGGGGCGGCTTCATCACCCGTGTCGCTTCGCGCCACGGGCGATGAAGCCGCACCCATACCATTTTCGGTTACAGGACTTTTATTAGTCAAGTAAACCATCAATAATAACATTTCAACAGTTGTTGTTGAAGTTGCAACAGACACGCAGCATGCATAAAGCTAAAGGTCTGACTCAGAGAGTTTTCTGTTTTCAATGATGAAAAGCTGTTGGTTTAGTGGTGCCAAAATTGTAGTTAGTTAGCCTAGATCCGCCCCTGCTTTACAGTGTATTGAAATATTTTCAAAAGCTTTGATTTTTAGATCGTTCAATTTGGTAACCATATATTATGCCCATACCTTTGTACTTTTACTCAATGTAAAAGGTATTGCTTCTACTAGAGTGCATAAAAAGACAGGAGGGGGGAGTGGGGGGCGTTTTACAAATGGGAGGCAGCCGGAGAGTCTGCCAGTCGCCCCCGGTGTTTAAAAGCATCCATCTTTATGATTAATCACAGGCCATGAATAGGCGATAAGTAAATATTGAATGTTGACATTCCTCAGTAATTGGAAAGAGAAGCAGGAGTGTCCTGATAAAGTGAAGGAGCCACGAGTGAGAGATGACAAACCAATGCATCTCTCTCTCTCTCTTTCTCTCTCTCCGTGTCTCGTTTTATTCCTTCCAAGGCCCCCATTTTTCCCTCAATTACAATATTTTAATTACACGTCTGCTTTATTGCCGTTTCACGCAGAGCATATTTATTGCGGAAAGCACGGCGGCGGCATAATTAATTCCATATTTACTATAGAATGATTGTAATGATGAAAAAACACAAGCGACTGGAGGATGGAGGGGGGTGCGTTATATAATAATTATATGTACAATGTTGTTAACTCCACCGTGCAGGAGATCATGCATGCACGTCGTCTCTCTCTGAGTTGGTGTGTGTGTGTGTGTGTGTGTGTGTGTGTGTGTGTGTGTGTGTGTGTGTGTGTGTGTGTGTGTGTGTGTGTGTGTGTGTGTGTGTGTGTGTGTGTGTGTGTGCCCAGTATAAGATCGGTCAGCTGTACATGATCAGTAAACACAGCGCGGAGCAGAGCGGAGGTGGAGAAGGAGTGGAGGTGGTGAAGAACGAGCCAGAGAACCATCCGGAACACGGCCTGGGACAGCTGACCGAGAAACGCATCTACCTCAACAGGTTAGAGCGCACACATGCACGCATACACACCCATTCCTACCTCAACAGACAGAGTTTGGGATGGCTTAGGCCTCGTACACACGTAAACAGCAATACAGCGAAGAGTCTGGCTGTCTTGCTATCTCCAAAGCAGTGTTGCCAAGAACTGCCAAAATCCAAAATGCACTATTAGTGGCACTTCCAAAATGCACTAGAATGCACTAGAGCAGTGGGTTTTCAGCCATTTTCATGCCAGGGCCCACTATTTATCCTGCATTTTAGCCATGGACGACCATTTGTTGTTGAGTTTAGTCTCTCGGACTAGATAACTGGCAAAATGTTGGTCAAAATAGAAATTCTGATACATTTTCCAAATGTATAGATTCTTGAAAATTAGGTAATTCAGAATTAATTGACGCTTTCGGGTCCGTTTAGTTTCATTTTACAATCTCAAGAGTTACAGATCTATATGGTCCTTTCTAGGAACGAAGGAGGACTCTATCATAGCATGAAAAATGGTGAAAAATGAGGGTTTTATCTCTGGCGCCTGTCAACCAATTTCGCCCCAACTCATCAGCAAAAAAGCACTAGATTTTCCGCCAGGAGTTTTTCACTAATTTTGGCGCAGGGGAGGAAAGGCAGCGTTGCTCTTTCGTGGCCTGAACTACCCCGCATGCAGCCAGAGGTGATACAGTGATACAGTGATTTTACAATATACATTGTGGTCCCAGAGATAGTAATGTCATTTGATTGGGCTCTCTACCCTAATTCAAGTCAAACCTGTGGGCTCACAAAATGAAAATCGATGAAAATCACTATCAGAGCCTTAAGAAAGGAGAGGTATAAAAGGAAACACTGCTCTAAAATGCCAAAAGCAGAACTCCTGCAGTCTGCACACAGGTATACGTACTGTAGGTGCGTAACTATCGACAGCTGATGAAGGTCAGTGCGACTGAGACGTCGTATCGCCAATAAAATATGTGCTGTGACCGAAGACAGTGTGAGGAAATCCTTGTATTTAAAAAAAAAGCATAAACTATGAAAGAAAACAAGTTCCACAAAGGCGACAGGTGCGTAGGAGAAGACCAGACGAGAGCCCCGACGTACTGAATGAAAAAGACTCCCGCGCACCGTCTGCAAATGAAAGAAAAATATTGAATACAACAACGTTTTACACATTCATCTGTCTTAAGGTGAGGCCTTGAGATAAAAGCATGACTGAAACGCTGTTGTATTCCCACTCAATCCATTTCTTGCAATTTAAGGCAGTGCGATTGCAACAGCTGTGAGCTCTTATGATGAAAACCAGGCTGAACGTGTCTGTATGTATGTGTACATGTGTGTGTCTGTCCTGGTCCATGTCACACACTTCATATTTGGACATCTCTGACCCAAAACTCCACAAGCTGGCAGACTCCATGCATGATGTCGTTGCAATTTACATTTGCTTCCCATGGAAGTAGGAATGTTTTTTGAACACTATATGATAGACAGCATGTCTGTCTCTCTGTCTGTGTGACCTGACAAAGAACTCCATAAGGGACACAGGCATAATATCTGGCCCGAACGTGCATTTCCAAGTGAGTGCAGTTACACCAAAGTGAAAATTACAGAAATAATTAAAACACACATTCTGTGTGTTGTGGCTGTCTGTTGTTGTTATTGCAATTCATGAGGTGTGTTTGTGCTTTCAAAACTATAACTGCCATACAATAATCTACAACAATGTAATATATGTCCATTAGCCAAGACCCGGCCTCACCCACTTTGACACTCCCACTTGGCCTCATTCATTTTAATGCAAATATCATGGATTTTACACATTAAATACTGGTTTTGACTTTTAAAAATCACTTCCAAATCTGTCAACAAGGCCTGCCAATGCCCCATATACCGTACAGGCACAGTGCAGATGTGCAGTTTGTGCACACGTCACCGGACAGCACACACTCATAGCAGCAGAGTTAAGACAGTAGACAGTTCAGTTCAGTAGTGTGTTGACACAGAGCACTTCCCGTCTGATCTATCACCACCAGATGTAATTGTGCGGATGTAAGCCGTACAAATGAAGGCTGTGCTCAGATCAGCCCGCGGCTAATTCAGCTAGAAATTACACTGAAAGCACTTAAGCGTGCTGGACCTCCATCACTCTTCACTCTCTTCTGTCTGCACCTCCTTCCAACTCCCATCTGCTAACTCCATCTCCTTCAAACCTCTCCCAATCCAGAGGTTCACAACCTGTGGGTTGGCCTATAGCCACTTTGGCAACTCTCAAATATCATCCTGTACTGTAAATAATGTAAATAATACTGTAAATTACAGTATTCTGTAGATAGTGTTGATAGTTGCTCGCCTAATCATCAGCTAATAATTGTAGTTGAAAGCAAACTCACCACTTTGACCGCAACCTGCATGTCCTATTTATGCACATGTTCCAAATTAATCCCCCTCAAAGTGGTGCATTTGCTTTCAACTACAGTTTCAACGGCCACCAGTTAGAACTCCTACTCAGCTCCTGTTCAGTGGCTATGGTTGCTCATGAGGATATTGGCAAGTGGGCCCTCAAATTATTGCCAAACACTAGACTTTATAAAGCATTGATACACCTGTGTAAAGCGAGGGACGCTCTTATTATACATCATACATCCAGCCAGATGATTTCTAACATCATTTGTCAAGTACTACCTAAACAACATAAGTCCATAGAAGTAGGTGAAAAAAAGCACATCATACCTGACCTAAGCAAACAAAGTCCATAGGCTTGGCTGCCACATGACATAATTTCAGATAGCCAAAAGAAAATGCCATGGTATGTGATTTTCTTTAAAACCTTGAAAGATGCACAGATAAATAAACTTACCGTATACAGAGTTGTTCCATTGATTCCAGCTGGAACACAACCGATCGATGGGGCTCAGGAGGGGCTCAGGAGGTAGAGCTGGTTGGCGGTTTGAATCTGGCTCCTCCTGTTTACATGTGTCCTTGGGCAAGAACCCCAAATTGCTCCTGGTTTGCTCCACCGAGAATATCTTCCAAAAGAAAAAGTAAACAAAATATATTCCAAAAGTAAACAAAAAAGTAAACAGAAACTGTCAATCTTCTTGTCCAAAAATCAAGTCAAGGAAAAGGCCCTATAGAATAAATAGAGAAAATACAATGTAGGCCTACTGCAGGCCTGTAGTATTTTCACCCCACTAACCCTCATGTCAGGAGACCCCCAAGAGATTATATTTGTGCTGTAAGAACATAAACCATCAGAATATCTTCTTTGAACACCTATATTGGGGTTCATCCTTCATCGTTGTATGGACAATTCAGTAAAAAATTGTAGCTGCATGCTGCTTGAAAGAGATTTTTAGTCAAAGCACCACACCAAACACTCTTTCCACACCTAAAATGGAACCCCTGGCTGCCATCTCACTTCCTGTAGTTCTTGATACCTCACTTCCTGGAACTTTCCAAACAGTGATCCTTCTCCTCAGCTCCCCCTATGGATGGAATGAAGCATGACAACAGAAAATGAAAGGCTTGGCTGGATTCAACAACAAAAAAATCGCCATATTAGAGGCAACTTTCGAGCCAAAAATCAAAATATATACTGTACATTCGCTTCTACTTCACTTCACTTCTGCAGCTGCAGCTGTTTCCCTGCAGACAGAGACTTGCTTTGCACTACAGACGGTCCAGAACATTTGTTGTTGTCAACAAATCCTTTTTGTCAGGCTCATGATGAGGCAGTGCTAGTGTGTGTGTGTGTGTGTGTGTGTGTGTGTGTGTGTGTGTGTGTGTGTGTGTGTGTGTGTGTGTGTGTGTGTGTGTGTGTGTGTGTGTGTGTGTGTGTGAAACTTCTGCAGTTTCACAATGAGCCAATAGAGTGGAGATGAGTTAGATTCAAACATGTTTACAAACACACATTTGGAAACACTAAACTAAGTATATTACCTTTATTGAATATGTTTCTTGTTATGCATATTGCCTACAGGTACATGGACAAAAATATAACTTAACACCTCTCTCTCTCTCTCTCTCTCTCTCTCTCTCTCTCTCTCTCTCTCTCTCTCTCTCTCTCTCTCTCTCTCTCTCTCTCTCTCCAGTAAACTCCCATCGTGGGTCAAGCCGTTCGTCCCCAGGTTCTTCTATGTGACAGAGAAAGCATGGAACTTCTATCCTTACACCATTACAGGTCAGTGAGTGTGCATGTGCATGTGCGTATGCATGCGTACATGCACATCTGTCTATCTGTAGACATATATGTCTGTGTGTGCATCAAAAGTTTACTCTCCACAAGAAAGTAACTAGACGTGTGTCCCAAACATGCACTGAAATTCTTTATTTGGAATTCCCTCTTGAGATGAACTATGTCATTTTCGAGGCGTTGCGAACAGGGGTGTATTGGAAAAGGAACGTGGGGGGACACTTCTCTCACATCTAAAATATTTTGTTGTTTTTTTACTTGTCCTATACTTTTATGGCTGCAAGACATTTGCAAAACATGTATCTAAACAGGCTATACACATCTGTCTGTTTTAATATTGTGTCTGTGTGCATTGCGCACATGCATGCAAAAGCACGTGCATTTGGGCACACTTACTGTATGCACTTCTAAAAGTCCTACTACAAGATTGGTTGCGAAGATACAGAATACAAAAACATAATGGACATGAAAAGACAGAAGATAGGGCAAAAGGACATTAAACGATCATACATCAGCAAAAACCCTGTTTTTCAAGACTCATTTGTGGACAAAAAACAATGAATGTCAAATAGCCTAGTCTCTGATTAATACAACCTTGTTTTTTAGGATATTTCGACTGAAAAAACATGGTCTTGTCCATCCAGGGTATTTTTAGCCTAGAATCCAGTCTGATTTGTTGCATGCGTTCTGCGCATTTGAAATGTCACTTTGAAAATCAGTCTGGTCAGGAGCCTATCCCCACAGTTAGGCGGCCATATGGAGGTTGAAATGCAGCCGAGGATTCTGATTGGTCTGTGGTTTGTTCGAGGAGAAAACAATTGAACAATTGACTATTGTTGAACAATATTGTTCAATCAGAAACAACGTGGCTATGTAACAGGTGACTTCAGGGAAATGCAAGTCAAGCAGCCTCTCAGAGATAGAAATTTCATTGAATGGGGGGGGGGGGGGGGGGTCCATAAACGACTTCATGTCAAACCGGGGGTGCTTGTAATGAACATGTTTCAGAATCACTGCTACAAATCCTCTCTTATCAGGGTCACTACATGATGTTTCCAACTGGGGCCCCACAGGGTTTGGGGGTTCTTGTCATGTAGGCTAGAGAAACATCAAATAAAACACGGAGCAGAAATTATAATGATATCATGATCTGATGATTAATATATCCAGCGAGATCGATCTGAAACGTGGCCGCGTTAATAAAGTAAAATCCTTTGCCTTGGAAAAATTGGTTGTGCGGGGGCTCTGCTTCCTTTCATACGAGCTCTGCGGTGCTGTCGGCCCGTGCAGTAGCCCACTGCCCATGTGGGCGTAAATAAGGACGCTTTGAAGAAAATATAATGAGACACAGGGGCGGATCTAAGCATGGGCATGGGGAGGGCAATGCCCCCCTAAATGCCCAGACTGCCCCGCCAAACATGATGGCATGCAAAACAACCCAAGATATTTCAGTGCTTATATTTAAAAGTATTTGAAACACTACTACTGCTACTAACTAACAGTTGTGGCACCACTAAACCAACAGCATTTCATCATTGAAAACAGAAAACCCTCTGAGTCAGACCTTTAGCTTTATGCATGCTGTGTGTCTGTTGCAACTTCAACAACAACAGATGTTATTATTGATGCTTTACTTGCCCAATAAAAGTCCTGTAACTGAAAATGGTATGGGTGCGGCTTCATCGCCCGTGGCGCGAAGCGCCATGGGCGATGAAGCCCCATCCCAGCCACCCCCATACTATTTTCTCCTGCCCCCCCCCCCCCCCCCCCCCCCCCCCCAAGTGGGAAATGTTACATCCGCCCCTGATGAGACATCGCTTTTGACATGTGTCTGCAAATTAGTGAGTGAGTCGTGCGTGTGTGAACGCGTGTGTGTGCGTATGTGCAGAATCATGAGCGTGTACTTCATGGTGTTGGTATACATGGTATCACTCTCTCACGCTGATGCATAATACAGAAGCTTATCTAACTTTAACCTCTGCTTCCACAAACCTGATCTATTATTTACGGCCCCGTGTATGATGTAAATGCATGCCCAGCGTTTCTCCGGGTTCTGGGAATGTGTGTCTATGTGTGTGTGTGTGTGTGTGTGTGTGTGTGTGTGTGTGTGTGTGTGTGTGTGTGTGTGTGTGTGTGTGTGTGTGTCGTTTTCAGTAACCTAACCATGATCTTTTTTTTTTCCTTCTTACCCATGGTGGAACTGGTGCACTGCTGCAGAATACACAGTGAGTATATGCACACGCACGCACATGCACTACATAGCAGTTCTACATTTATTCTTCATTTATTTTAACATCATTATACTGTACATTGGCCATTTTTGGGTGGTGGCCATAAAAAAGAAAGATTCCACAATTGGTTTTATTTTTTATTTTATTTTTTTAATATAATCTAACTCTTGAGAGCGTGAAATGAAACCAAATTGACCCACAAGGGTTCATTCCCCACTCCCACACACAGACACCTCACCCCCTCATTCTTTCCTCTCCCCAACCTCTAGGTGTCCTTCCTGCAAAAGTTCAGGATCAAAATTGAGACGCGCTTTGAGGACAACAATGGCTGCAACACCAAGGTAAGACTGACTGACAGCTATACTAACGCTAGTAGAGAGAGAGAGTCTGGGAATAAGGAGATCTACTGGTATATTTCTTATAGTTTAGCACACACCCTTTGGCTGACTCTGACTGGCCCGGGGACCACCAGTGGTCCTTGAGAGAGTTCCAGTTAAATATGGAAAGTTGGTTAACCAGATGTAACTCTTTGAGAGCGTATAAATGAAACCAAATGGACCCTTGCGGGTCCATTTGGTTTCATTTTTACACTCTCAAGAGTTAAAATATTTATCTGAATTAGCCAGAGAATGCAAAAGAATGGTCATTTTAAATAAATCTAGGTTTGTCTGTTTTGCTTGTGAAATCCAGCCTGGTATTGTGGACAAAAGCAAAAAAAATCTTTAGTTTTGGGGTCTGTGGGGCTAAAATGTCATCAAATGTTGGTGTGTGGCTCAATTACTGAGGTGGTGTCAAAATGGTCGGTTACTCTTACTTTTATCTTGAAATGAAATTAATATTACACAGAATTTAGTTCAGCCTTAGTCTTGGCCCTCCACAATATTTTATGTATCTCATTTGGCCCCTTGGGAAAAATAATTGCCCACCCCTGGTTTAGCAGCCTACTCTCTGGCCCCTCTGACCAGGCGTGTGACGTGTGTCCAATGCTGTTTGGCCACACCACCACCCACGGCTAGATATTTCCAGGAAGTGATCTAATAATTGAAACAGTCTTAAGATAAAGAAGAAAAAGAAGAAGAAATGCCATGAAAAATCGGAGATTTTTATAATATACGTTGTACTTTAGACTGAAACATTTCATGGTGCAATCAGTAAATACAAAATAGGGTGAAAAGGTGGCTCAGGGATAAAGTGGGCAGATGGGGTAAGGCAGGGGCGGATTGGCCATCTGGAGTACAGGGAGTTTTCCCGGTGGCCTGCGCCACCTAGTGGCCTGGATAAGATCCGAAATGCACTAGTGGCACTTCCAAAATGCACTAGAATGTGCTAGATGCTCGCCTGGAACATACAGATCAAAATGACCATTAATCTTCTACAGTCTGTAGTTGGGCTAATTCACATGATGAATATTTTAACTCTTGAGGGTGGAAAAATGAAACGCCCTCAAAGAGTTACATCTGGTTAACCAGCTGCCCCCCCCCAGAGTGGCCTGGCAAAGGCAAAATTGTCCCGGTGGGAAAACATGTGCCACTCCGCCCCTGCAGATGGGGAAAGGGTTAGTTGGAACTGGCAAGGTCCCGTGCTCCCAAGGGCTTAGTGTTGAAATGTCCTTGAGCAAGACACCAAACCCCTAAAGGACCATATTCACACGGCTGACATCTTGCCAGCAAGGTGCCAGGAAGTTGCAACTTCCCAGACAGCCCATTCAGAAGTCCTATTTAATTAAATATATGGAAAATGTCAAACTCACCAAACATTGCAGCTGTACGGAAACTTTTGGAAAGCTTGAATTATCCTATTTCTAAAAAAGTGCAAAAGTTATCTAGACATGTTATGAGCTACTTCCTGTCAAGAAATTCCTTCCAGACATAGGCGGGTCTAGGAATTATGGGCCCCTGGCAGTCATAGGGCCCCCCCCTACACCGTAGCATCTTTCTTCCTGGCGCAGCGCGATGGCAATTGCTTGAAAATAATAAACACTGAAAATAACTAAGCTAAATAAATGCAAAATGTTTTAAACACTTCTGATGGTTCAGGACAGGGGTTTTCAACTGGTGGTCTGGGGACCACCCGCGGTCCTTGAGAGGGTTCCAGGTGGTCCCCAGGCTAAATGATGGAAAGTTGGTTAACCAGATGTAACTCTTGAGAACCAGATGTAACTCTTGAGAATGAGTAACTCTTGAGAATGGACCCTTGCGGGTCCATTTTGGTTTAATTTTCACACTCTCAAGAGTTAAAATATTCACCATCTGAATTAGCACTACTTAATTAAGAAGTCCACACCGTTTTGCTTGCAAAATCCAGCGTGGAATTGTCAATAAAACCAAACAAATTATTTAGTTTTAGGTCTTTGGTCCTAAAATGTCATCAAATGGTAGTCCGTGGCTCAAATGCTGGATAAATGATGGTCCCTGGTGTCAAAAAGGTTGAAAACCCCTGGTATAGGACTTTGTGGCTTATTTTATTGACACAAAATGAATAAAACCATTGTTAATAACAATGACAAGGACCATGAGTGTCACTGTTATTCACTGTTACCCCTTTTTTGGAGGGGCCCCGGGCTTGAGCCTCTTAGCGATTACACGGACACTCTAGCTCAGGGACCCCTGGGCCTGGGCCCAACAACATGCCTGTTGGAAAATCCTTCCCTATAGTCTGAATATCGTCAATTGCTCCCCATGTGCATGTTGGTTCCTGGAATGTATTCCTCCGGCATTGGCATGTGAATGTTAGTACTGTATATGAAAGGGTGAAACTACCTAATAAGTGTTTTAGAAAGCACAGACTCAGAGCAGAGGCGAGAGAAGAAATCTGAGAATGTGGAGAAGAGTGGAGAGATATAATCTGGGCAGAGAGAGACAAAGAGAAGAGAGAGAAGGGGGGGTCAGGGGAGAAGCGGAGGAGACAGACAACGAGAAAGTGAGAAAATTTCAATTTTCTCTGCGGTGTAGAGAATGTTCATCATCACATTGATGTGGCCATTACAAGGAAAACAAGCACAACCGTGGCAGTGCTATTGGCATGTCTATTAAGCAGACGGACAGAATGGTGTTGAAATGTATGCCTTTCTGGAATAGAACAACACGACGTGACACACACACACACACACACAAGCTGTCGCAACATCAGGACCACATAATCAACGGAAAAGTACAAGACCCGACACGCCAACACAACACAATACCCTCTGAATGGAATGTACAGTATGTTTCTGTCTCTGCGATGCGTGCACGTGGGCGTGTGTGTGTGGGTGTGTGTGTGTGTGTGCGTGTGTGTGCGTGTGTGTGTGTGTGTGTGTGTGTGTGTGTGTGTGCACGTGCATGTTTGTGCATGTACTGTTTCAGGAATACAGGAAAGAGTGTTTTCCAATTGAAATGCAACCCAATGCCACACTCAGTGACACACCGTATAGGCCGCGCTCTGCACAACACAGAAAGATACCTACTGTACAATATGATAATGAATGATAACAGCACTTATACAACCTTACACACACACACACACACACACACACACACACACACACACACACACACACACACACACACACACACACACACACACACACACACAGAAAGATAGAGACACAGACACAGACAGTGGTATGACTCATCTCTGTAGTTTGTAGGTAAACATTAGGTCATATCAGTTCACCATGTATAGAAAAGTACAAAGTACATGTACTCATACCGTACCTATACTAATACCTCAAAATGTTATTTATTTACCGGTAAGCCATTGTGTCCTGTCTAGATTTCTAACATAATATTCAAAGATTTGCACCACGTTTTCACGATTTTTCAAAAATAGCAGAGATACAAGCTCATAGCGCGCCACTCGGTGGCGCGCTATGAGCTTGTAGATCTGCTATTTTTCAATAGTTAAAACATAATGCTTAGAACACCAAAATGCGTTCAGTACACTAAGGGTTAAGTAACATTTTGAGGTACTATAAATACTACTAGGAGTACTTCTTTTTTAGTTCACTACGTATCTCAGTTGCAATCGTTATTTTCTGTTTCCACTACCCCACTATACGCTTTTAATGGGGTTATGGGATGTTGTTCAAACACACATATTTCCATACTTTAAAAAAGCAATATTTTGCTATATATTGTCTCTCCCCCATGCCAGTAGTGTGTTGACACTCACACTTTCACTTTTGGTTCAGCTGTGCTTAATTGAGCTGTCGCAAGACACAGGGGCGTGGCACACTGATTACGGCTGAACCACAGCTGAAGTGAAAGTGAAGGTGTCAACACACTACAAAATAACAACTGGATCACTTTTTGGGGAAAAACAATCAACTACAAATAAAGGTTAGAAAGTCTTCTGGGGTGGAATTCTCCTTTAAGTAAAATCACATCTCAGCCATAGGCTACATATGCACAAATGAGCACGCACGCACACACGCACACACACACACACACACACACACACACACACACACACACACACACACACACACACACACACACACACACACACACACACACACACACACACACATACACACACACACACACACACACACACACACACACACACACACACACACACACACACACACACACACACGCATCCAGCCATCCGAGCAAACAAAAGCATCACGACACACACACACAGCTCACAACACAAACACAATGCTTTTGGAAGTCAGTGACAAGGAAATGCAGGGCTGTTGATAGGACAACAAAGACACAGGCAAACACGCATTGAGCAAATACATACCATGGCTTTTCTAGTCTTTACTTTTTGTCTGATCTGGGCTTTTGTCTTGTGTCCTTTCTTTTGTTACACAAGTTAAAAGTAAGATGAGTGATTTGGTCATTAAAAGATCAAAGTTCAAAGTTAGTGGCCATCTCAGACAACAAGAATGCTGTTGTGTTTATTAACAGTCTGAAACACGTTGCCACATATGATCGTGACCGGCTCTGTGAAATTTAGCATAATAGTGAGGTATGGACCCAAAAAAAAAAAACGCTATGTAAAATACAGTGCAAACAGCACAGACTTAACTGTAAATACACAAACATTTTCGCCATGTAATTGTAACGATTTAATGACACTAAAACATGCATCCATGGGAACAAAAACATTCTCTAGCATTCAGTGCGACTTCCTATTCTGATTAGATCCAATGAGCACTTCTCAAAACACCACCCTTTGGGGCGGAGTTTAGTAACTGTCCAATGCAAGTCCATTAGCAACGGTTGCTATGCAGGTCAAGCTTTCCCCTTTTAAGGTACCTATTGGACAATGACGGATTGGGGACGGACTTAGTGAAGGGCTAATTGGAATCCTGACCTGAGAATGTGTTTACTGTTTCATAAATAGCTGAACAAACACTATACAAATGAGTACTATCAATTAAGTTAACACTTATGTTGACCTATCACACGCTATACCTTTAAAATGAGCCTTTGGATTGTGTTTGTGATGTAACTTTGTGTATTGAGATTAGAAACCAATCCTTACAGATATTCTCCTGGTTGACTTGCATGAAACGGTGAAACAGATCTCACAGTCACTTGTTTACCACACTAACAAACGCAAAGCCAATTCATGGGGATATAAACTATTTACTATACCTTTAAAACTCTTTGTTTCTTTTCAAATAAAACTTCTAGTTTTATTTAACAAGTTCAGCACATTTGAAATCATACAGCGGTGATTCATAATCCTTTTTAGCCCATAACCGAAAAGAGATATTTGATTTTTCCTCCAAGCTAAACCAAGCTAGTTGTTTTTTTTTGATAACTCCATGATAGATGGACGCAAACAGACGATGATCTGTTGTCAATATGGACGGATAAAATATTCTCTGCCTTGTAAAAGGTTCTCTCTCTGTGTAGACCCTGGTTTAGAAAAATGTACCATAACTGCAGCAATCCAATAATCCAAGTCTTTATTGTGCTGCAGACGAATTTCATATCTATCGGAAAAAAAGGTATGCAACAATAACGCAATAAGTCAACCTTGGTTTGGCAGACGCACACACAGCAACAACAACAGATGGAGTTTTATTGTTTCCTCCATTCATATCATATAGTTATAGTTTTGTGTGTGCGTGTGTGTGTCTTTGTATGTGTGTGCACGTGCGTGCATGCATGTGTGTTTGTGTTTGCTTGCCGGAGAGCCATTAAGAGTTAATTCTAATTAAGGATAAATAAAAGAATTATTTTCCACCCTCCCTGTCTCTTTCTGTGCGTACACACGTGTGTGCGCCCATAGCAAGGTTATTATAGTAAACAAAATGTTTATTTCTAAACTAACTGAGCTATAATGAAATATCCCAAACTATTCTATAACCTTGGCTTCTCTTCGCATAGAGAGTATATTATGTGTGCAGCTCCTCCGCTGTGATTGGCTGCGAGGCCCTGGGGGTGTGGCGGTTTGTTATTGTTGTTGTGTAGGAGGTGTGAAAACCTCACTATTCCAGACACTCGCTCATCTCTACTGAACCGTGACATTGCTGTGTGTGTGTGTGTGTGTGTGTGTGTGTGTGTGTGTGTGTGTGTGTGTGTGTGTGTGTGTGTGTGTGTGTGTGTGTGTGTGTGTGTGTGTGTGTGTGTGTGTGTGTGTGTGTGTGTGTGTCAGGGCTGGATCTAGAGGGGGGCAGGGGTGGGCAGAGCCCACCCAAACGTGCATCCTGCCCACCCAATGAAAGGTAATATCAGTGGTTTCCATCAGTGGTCCGAGGACCACCAGTGGTCCGTGAGAGAGTTCCTGGTGGTCCCCAGGCTAAATGGTGGAGAACTGGTTAATCAGATGTAACTCTTTGAGAGTGTAAACATTTTTGAGAGTGTAAAAATTTTTACGCACTCAAGAGTTAAAATATTCATCATCTGAATTAGCCCAAATTTACACAACTAGAGAATGTAGAAGATTAAAGGTCATTTTGATCTGTATGTTTGACTGTTTTTTCCCGCAAATCCAGCTTGGAATTGTGCACAAAAGCAAAAGAAATCTTTAGTTTTGGGGTTTGTGTGATGGTGGTCTGTGGCTCAGATGTCGAATAAATAGTGGGCCCTATAGTGTCAAAAAGGTTGAAAACCACTGCTTCATATGAAAAAGTTGCCCACCCTGCCATTTTTCCAGCCCACCCTCGTAGGGCTAGCTAAATCGGACCCTGGTGTGTGTGTGTGTGTGTGTGTGTGTGTGTGTGTGTGTGTGTGTGTGTGTGTGTGTGTGTGTGTACAGTATGGTCTATTCTGGTACAGTAGAAGTGACCTGTTCCATCTGTTGTGCTGTGCAGGTTTTCGGGGACACAGCGACCCCGCTGGGGAGTGTGAGTTTCCTGGACATCCTCTCTGACCCCATCCCTGAAAAACACTACAGAGAGGAGGAGGTACTGCACACACACACACACACACACACACACACACACACACACACACACACACACACACACACACACACACACACACACACACACACACACACACACACACACAGTCATTATGTATACACGCACGCACACACGTTGTCATTATGTGTTTGTTTGGGGTTTTTTTGCAAACTTTTGGGGACGTTGCATTGACTTCCATTTGTTCGCTTAAAACAGGGGTTCCATAAACTTTTTCAGCTTGAGACCCAAACATGCAAATTTATACATGGGCAGTTAAAGTATATTAAAGGGGAATTTCACATATTTGCAACTAGAATCAGTAATATATCTTAGCTATGTTGTATGTAAATATTAAAAAAAAAACACACACACACACACACACACACACACACACACACACACACACACACACACACACACACACACACACACACACACACACACACACACACACATTAACGTTGCTTTTCTCAGACGTTCATTTCAAGGAAACACAGAATGGCTGTGACTTTTTATCATATCCATGTGACATCTCTAAGCTATATTAAAACCCTTTCAGGCCGGGAATCCATTTTTGGATTCTGTACAGTATGTACAGTATTCCAGAATTATTATTTTTTTATGCTGATATATAAATATTTCAAGTTTTTCAGAGACCTTAGGTCAGGCCTAAATGGATTAATGACATCGTAAAATGTTGAAAATTGACAGAATTGCCATGAACAAACCACAATTTTCAACCTTAGCGTATGTAGCCCTACTAGCCCATAACATGTGGCTTTATTTGATTCATTATGTTATGTTATAACCAAGAGTCCTGTGGCCCCGCCTGCAGGCCTTCTAATTGACACACATGTTATGCCCTACCCTGAGCGAAAATGTCAAAAATGAAAAAGGTCCATATATTATTCCCAGACCTGTTTTAGCACCTCAGGCTATACAGTATACAGGCTAATACAGCATATTTTCAAATAGTAGCTTTACTTCAAATACTGTACGTATATGCCAGGTTCCATTAAAACACCCAGCGTATGACACCTTTTTATTTATTAAAGCTGGGGCTCTGTGGTTTGGAAATGTAAATATGTAAAAGGTAAGCTGCAGCAAAGAGGTGAAGCTGCAGCGAAGAGTGAACCAATTGGGAAGAGACAGAAACAATTAAGTTGTATCTATGTGGAAGTAATTTGGAAAATCAATAGCAGATATAGCAAATGACCCATCATCCACTCTACAGGATGTTGAGCTACTTCCCTCTGGCAGATGGTACAAGTACTAAACTGTAGCTAACTGTATACTGCAGGGATGTAAAACTCAAATACACAGTGGGCCAACAACTGGTACAAGTCGAAGGCCGGACCCGCCGGACTGTGTTTCTACACACACAAAATCATGATTTCCCTTAATAACAAGATAAATGCAAAGAAGAAACTGCATGCATTCAAAACTGATTGCATTATTAAAGCTCAGTTTCCTGTTCTATGACTCTCACAAAGCACTGCTTTCACAGTGAAATAAGGACGTAAATCTAGTGAGTTGAGACAGTAAAACAGTTCCATTCAGGGAGTATGAAGTATAGCAGAGGGCCAGTTCTAACAGTAATTAAATATCATCCTGCGGGCCTGATTTGGCCCGCGGGCCTCGAGTTTGACATATGTGGTATAGTATAGTATACTGTAACTGAATAATGGTCTGGTGCAGAAAGAAGACTATTAAAAAATAGCTGCCTGCATGGTTCCTTTGAAATGCCTTGGGTTCAAATTAAATTTGAGTGTTAAAACAGCTATAGTACTATTTTGAAAATCCCTTCAGGTAAACATTGCCCACACACTGTGTGTATACAGTAGGCCTGTATACTCTCTTGTATCTTGCATGCGCTCCTCTCTGCCCATGCAGGCGCAGCACTGACCCCACCCACTGCTTCTCTTTAATCTTTCTAATTCCCTCCCTGCCAACATCACACATTTCCTCCTATCTCCGGAGACAAAGGTCACTCACACTCACTCACAGACAACACACACACCTATAAGCAAAGATGCACACGCAGCCTGCACACACACACATGCACGGCCGAGCACGCACACTCACAGCGCACACACAAGCCCGCAAAACTCTGACACATCAAAAAAGCAGACTAGATAAGTAAAGCGTGGGAGCGTGGAAGTCACAGACACAAGCACATTCCAGTCATCAGTGGCGGTGGTCAAAGATGCTATAAGCCAAATAAATTCATACTTTGCCGACGGCGGGGAGAACAGCAGACCTACAAGCTTGCGGCACCTTTGTGGGTCCCATGCCTTGTGAGCTTGTAGGTCTGTGTTTTTTTGGGTCTGTGCGTCCCCCGCCCCCTGCCGTGCGAAAGAACGTAATCTGGCTAGTCTGTTATCGCACGAGCACACACACTCCTCTGAGGTTGGTTTGAGAAACAGCCTGCTTAATTACACTCACCACACGCACATGCACACACACACACGCACACACACACGCGCACACACACACACACACACACACACACACACACACACACACACACACACACACACACACACACACACACACATTCTTACATATGTTAACTACTTAGGACCACTCCAAAAAAATGGACTATTGCTATCCTTTTTAGGACCACCCTTTCTAGACATTGTAGAGACATATGAATTACACTCCTGAACATGAAAAAAAAATCTATTTTAATACAATCACCGCAGATTGTATTAAAATTCATTTTAGAACATTCTAGATATTAACAATTTTACCCTACTTGTTAGGACCAAGAGTGGTCCTAACAAGTATAGTCAAATTGTTAACATTGTAGAAACATTGTAGAAGCTAATACCTTTTGTTAACGTAGATGTATTGGCTCTTATGAGTTTAATCATGTTTGTAAATACATCGAAGATGCAAATATACTCCACTACAAGTGGTTGCCTTGGCCTGGAAGAGAGGTCATCAGGTGGTCTCCAACCTTCGTAGAGTGTTTCGACCCTTGCCCACGACACTCTCCAGTTGGCTGGTCAGCAGTGATTGGCCAGATCACTGCCCCTCTCCTCCAGGCTACATGTTTCTATGTACTAGAAGGTCTTTTTTCCAGGACTTGTGTTCTGCAACGTTAGAGGGACACCCCTTTCCACTAGTGCTACGAAGATGTAATAAACACCAAAAAATATTATTTGAGCTCTACAAGACAAATCTCACTTCAAATGTTGAATACACACAATAGAACTCAAAATATAGCCACCTGACATGATGCTGTATTAGGAGGACAAAAGATAATGAGTTGCTTAGCTCCGCCCATGACACAAATGGTAATTGTCAGGACTATCTTGATTTGTATGGACCATGGCTATACAACACACTTACAAGACATACAGGTGAATTAAAGGGTCAAACATGAATAAATGGGACATGCATTCAAAGTGAAATATACTGTAGACACCGTGCTATTCAAAGCTGCTATTCATCCCATGGTTTTGAGGCAGTACATGATGAGCGTTCAGGCAGACTAGTCTGGTCCTGAATGCCCCAAAAAATGGTGGCTGATGACATTTAGACCTTAAGCAAGGTCCAATTCTGCCACTGTGACACTGTGGCCAAGTGACACTGTGCTGAATGCATTTTGCCACATGCCAAGTGATACAAGTGACCGTTTTGTCAGAAATTGAGTAATTAGCAAGTAAAACCCCAAATTAACAACAGTTAAAAAAAAGAAAAGAAAAATCAAATAGCTTTAATTTTGATATTTAATGTACATAATGGGTTAACCCCTTGGTTAGTCCTTTAGGAGGGCTGTTTGTCCACCGCTCATGTCTCTTCCATGTCCGGCGTTGGGAGTCTGGTGCAACGCACAGGTCCTGTGCCTCCTGGTGAGACGTAGGAGGGGCACGGACAGGTGTCAAACCACAGAGCCTAGTCCCTCCACGCATCAGAACCTCCCAGTTTTGGCGGAGTATTTCAGGGGCGGTGGATTGGACGGCCTTGGCCTTTCCCTTGTGGGATTGATCAGGGGTAGCTACTGGGACGTGAGTCGGGGTGTCATGAACCCCGGCTGGGTCACCTGAGTGAGGGGTATGATGTTCGAGAGACCCGAAACCCCAATGAGCTTAGGATACATCACTGAAGACACGTCCCAGGTTGCATCCATTCGATGTATTAAAAAAAACCTTTCTATATGATTTTTATGAGCCAAATTCATTTCTGCCATATGCCAAGTGATACAAATCCCCATTTTAATCTAATAATCTAATCTAATAATTAGGATAATGAATAACTAAAATAGAAATTGGTCTAATTCTGATAAATTGTACTTAAGTTGTTTTAAGTTGTTTCTATATGATTTTGATGTGCTGAAACCACTCTGCCATATGCCAAGTGATATGAGGCAGATTTTTTTTCTGGAAACCAAGCTCACAGGGCTTTTATAAGATGTGCCTGTAGGCCACTAAAAGTATAGACCTATTCCATTTCATGGTGATTATGCAATACAGCAAAAAATCATAAACAACAAAAGTACATCAAAAATTATAGCCAATTTCCAATTTTCGTAATTGCTTATTATAACTACTAAATTTCTAACAAAACCGTCACTTGTATCACTTGACATACGGCAGAAATGGATTCAGGACATCAAAACCGGACACTTTTGCCTGTGACCAAAAAGAGAGATTTAAGACTTACTTATGAGCTTGTAGATTGTTTCTTAGATTTACTTTGACTTATTAATGAAGTTACTTTAGAGAAAATCATTTCATTTTGAATTTGATAAACAATTTTAATAATTGAAAAAACAATTTTAATAACTGAGAAAAACAAATAAAAATAATAAAGGAAACAACAAACACAATAATAATGAGGGTAATAATAATAATAATTAACAATTATAAGGGTAATAATAATAATGGGACCACATTTTTTTATCTTCCCAGGGGAGAAATTTGTCTAGCATTACATGCACATTACAATATGCCTCCAATTTAGGCAAATCAGACGCTCTTAAAGGGGTATTTCACTTTCAAAAAAACGTTTTGTCTTTTTATGGTCTACTCAGTTCCATGCACATTAACCCCTTTATATACTGATCTCCCCCCAAATCCAATAAAATACACATTTTGAGAGATAAATGCATTTTCCTCCAGTTTGCTTAACAAAACAGCTATAGTACCTGAATGTTCAGATGGCACTTGCCTGGAAAGCTTCACACAAAAAGGATGAGGAGAGTGTGGTAGTCAGACCTCAAGAGTGAAGTATAGCTACAATGGAGTCAGTGCTGCCATTTGGGGCCAATACATTGACCCTTTGAGATCACAAGCTTCTGGGCTAGAAACATTGTTAATAGGAGGAGATATGTATATGATAGGTTACTTCTTGCTGATCCCTGCTGGCTGACCTGGTATTATAATCAGAGTACCTAGTAGTAAAAGAATAGGTAGACATCAATGGCAATGACAACTGCGTCAGCCGCATCCCTTCCGACCTGGAATGACATTGTCAATGTTGACATGGCTTTTTAAACTTGTATTCCACCCTCTGTGAACATCACAGTTAAGAATGGTGCCATTGCATAGGCCTACACATGACCATTGAATAGATAGAATTTAGTTAATATACTTCTGGCAACTGGTGTGACAACTCGTGTGATGACCACATTCATGAGTTTGATTTAAGCATATTTGCATGAATTGAAATTCCAAAACCAAATAGACAAACGATAGGAAGCGCTTGTTGTCTTTAGACGGACCACCCTGGAGCTATTCAGTCACTGTCCTATGCATGTGGGCGGTGCTTCAAAGCACCCACACGGCTAGGGTTTGTTGGTAAATCAAGCGCTCCCTTCCCCAGGTCATCTTCACAATACAGTGGAAAGAAATAGCGCACCTGGGTTTGTTATTATCTGATTCAAGGTGTGGAGTATTGGGACTAAGAGTTTTAGAATCAATCATACACAGCACTTTGACATACACATGAATTATAAGGACATTTTAAGAATTATTAGGACCTTCTGGCAGTCAAATTTGGGCATGAACGGATGAATATGCATCATCATCATCATCATCATCATCATCAATACTATAATTCAGAAAATGTCTGTCTGAATGTCTGAAACCGCCATTACTCCTCGCTGGCTGCACCAATCGCTCACACGGTTTCACACGGTTGTTAACCATAATATTAGGAAGAGACTGACAAAGCCCTTTTTTCAAAATTAACGCATTATATTGGATCACCACATCATACATATATGGGGATACTCTGACCTCACGCACCATGGTTTGATTATGTTTGAGTCACCACGTCATACCTATATGGGATACTCTGACCTCACGCCCCAGGGTTTCATTATGTCTGAGTCACCACATCATGCCTATTATGGGGATACATGTGACGTAGTGCTTTGTAGACGTAAAGCTTCATAGACGTAATAGGGAAATGTAGCAGTGCTGAAGACGTGTCCCAGATCACAAATACAACGGGCACAAACGGCATGATAGACATTTTAACAGGTAGTTAATTAATAACACATTCCACAAATAAAATGCATAATTGTGCATTAGATACTATACAACTCTATTTCGGGTGGATGTTTTTGTATTTCTGGCATCAGGGGGTTAATAACTACAAAATGTCAAAGGGATATTAGCAGGCACCCTCTTGAATTCTTAAGAGGTTGCCCTAAGCTACAAGACTCGGTTCAGCCCAAAAACAGCGCGCCGGCTCCCAACTAAAGTATATGGGAATGCTAAAGAACATATTAAACCATTGATTAGTGCTAAAATATTAGAAAACAAAGGATTGCTTTCCAGAAAGGCACACTTTTCAATATGTGAAGACACAAATTGTCTACAACATAACATCTGCCCATGATAAACATCTCTCACTCTTCATTGGCAATTTTAGAACCTCATACAGGTTCAGCATAATAGCTTCTTCATTTGGACAGGATACCACCAAATATGACTAAATTCAATAGACTATGCTGAGCTAATATTGTTCTGCTAAAGACATGGAGAAGTTGGAAGAGTTACACAACAACACTGCTCTAACAGGGAGACAGCATATGTTAGGATGTTGATATTTGCCTTATAATTTACTAATAGACATAGATACTAGAAATTGAGATTGATACTGGGGCAATGTAAGATTACCAAAAAACACACATTAATGCACCTGCATGGGTTTTGTCCAGACTGCTTCAACCAACCAAAAGATTTAGGCAGTTTGCCTGTAGAGTGCAGGGTCGTTAATTAGGCTGCATTGCTTAATTAACGACCCAACCATTGCAGTATGGGGGAAGGGCAGCAGTTGAACTGAGCTTACAGAACTACAGCAGTGAATTGTTCTTACAGGTGAAAGACAAAATCAGAGTATCCTGTTATTGCATCATACTGATTTTTGCCTCACACAAACATCTATTCTAATCACATAGTATACGTGTATTTAAACTGGCTAAAATAAACATTGATATGAACTGTTTTGGATATGTGATATAGTAGTGATTCTTGTAGCTGGGAGTCACTTCTTAAGAAATCAAGAGGGTGCCCACTGATATGCCTCGGGCATTTTTAATTATTAACCCCTTAATGTCCAAAATATAAAAAAAAAATCCATACAAAATACAGTTGTATGGTATTTAATGCAAATTACTTGGTCTAAATGCATCAAATTTATCATTATATAGTGTTTGTGAATATGGATATGCACAAAGTATATGATTATTAATTATTGAATTGTTAATTAATGCACATTAACCCCTTTATGTACCGATCTCCCGCAAATCCAATAAAGACTCGGTTCAGCCCAAAAACAGCGCGCGGGCTCCCAACTAAAGTATATGGGAATGCTAAAGAACATATTAAACTAGTGATTAGTGCTAAAATATGAGAAAACAAAGGATTGCTATCCCGAAAGGCATACTTTTCAATATGTGAAGACACACATTGTCTACAACATAACATCTGCCCATGATAAACATCTCTCACTCTTCATTGGCAATTTTAGAACCTCATACAGGTTCAGCATAATAGCTTTTTCACTTGGACAGGATACCACCAAATATGACTAAATTCAATAGACTATGCTGAGCTAATATTGTTCTGCTAAAGACATGGGGAAGTTGGAAGAGTTACACAACAACACTGCTCTAACAGGGAGACAGCATATGTTAGGATGTTGATATTTGCCTTATAATTTACAAATAGACATAGATACTAGAAATTGAGATTGATACTAGGGCATTGTAAGATTACCAAAAAACACACATTAATGCACCTGCATGGGTTTTGTCCAGACTGCTTCAACCAACCAAAAGATTTAGGCAGTTTGCCTGTAGAGTGCAGGGTCGTTAATTAGGCTGCATTGCTTAATTAACGACCCAACCATTGCAGTATGGGGGAAGGGCAGCAGTTGAACTGAGCTTACAGAACTACAGCAGTGAATTGTTCTTACAGGTGAAAGACAAAATCAGAGTATCCTGTTATTGCATCATACTGATTTTTGCCTCACACAAACATCTATTCTAATCACATAGTATACGTGTATTTAAACTGGCTAAAATAAACATTGATATGAACTGTTTTGGATATGTGATATAGTAGTGATTCTTGTAGCTGGGAGTCACTTCTTAAGAAATCAAGAGGGTGCCCACTGATATGCCTCGGGCATTTTTAATTATTAACCCCTTAATGTCCAAAATATAAAAAAAAAATCCATACAAAATACAGTTGTATGGTATTTAATGCAAATTACTTGGTCTAAATGCATCAAATTTATCATTATATAGTGTTTGTGAATATGGATATGCACAAAGTATATGATTATTAATTATTGAATTGTTAATTAATGCACATTAACCCCTTTATGTACCGATCTCCCGCAAATCCAGTAAAGACTCGGTTCAGCCCAAAAACAGCGCGCGGGCTCCCAACTAAAGTATATGGGAATGCTAAAGAACATATTAAACTAGTGATTAGTGCTAAAATATGAGAAAACAAAGGATTGCTATCCCGAAAGGCATACTTTTCAATATGTGAAGACACACATTGTCTGACTGCAGCCAAGTTGAAAGGTCATAGAGGTAGTAAGTAAAAGAAAGACAAGAGCGGTAATAATTCAGTAATACGCCTGAGTGAAAAGGTAGGTTTTAAGCTGGGCTTTAAAGTATAGGACATAAAAGGGGACAGGCTTGAGACAAAAATTTACAGAGTGATGTCAGAGGGGTCACAGAGTGATGTCAGAGGGGTCATGTCTATGTTCCCTCAGCTCTTAAAGTCAGGTTAGGATTAGGGGTAGGGATAGTAATAGATTAACCCTAACCCAAACGCCCAAACCTAACCCTAAACGAAGGCATGTCAAATGTCGCGAAGTAACGTTTGACATGCTTTCGGTTAGGGTTATGGTTTGTGCGTTTGGGTTGGGGTTAGTCAGCGAGGGAACATAGACCTGAGGGAACATAGAAATGGTCCCATGTCAGACACGTGTCACCATGATGATGCGGGCTGCCAGACACTTGTTACGATGAGTGAACATGATTATGTCATCAGTGTGACCCGCCCCAGAGTTTTCTAAACTCTGACCCGCCCGCCCACCCTCGGACAAAGTTCCCCGAGTTCTACAGTTACATGCGACCTGCGGCCTATATGAGCTATATATAGTAATTTATTGTATAATTAGTGTGGTTGCCTTAAAGGCAACACACTATTGTTATTAGTGTGGTTGCCTTTGGGCGACCACACTCTGCAATTCCCTCTGGAATTGCTCCTTTCTAGTTAAAATATTAAGTTTGCCAGATGGTCCTAAGTAGGACACACACACACACACACCCCACACACACCTGATACACACCAAATGTAAAAATGCCTCCTTTTTAGGGCCATATGTAAAAACGCCTCCTTTTTAGGACCATGCCAATTTCAACACCAGGCATGGCTTATGACATTCTCTATCTGTTTTAAGTGGTCTTACTTCTTAGGACCGGGTTTTTGGTCCTAACTTGTCCACCGGTCCTAAGTTGGAAGGTGTTTTTCTTCGAAACGGTCCTAAGTAGATAACATATGTGAGAACACACACACACACACACACACACACACACACACAGAGTCTTTTATATGAGCCCGGCTGGCCACCCACACGCACACACACACACGTGTGCACATGCATGCACGCACGCAGACATCAATGCACACACACACACACACACACACACTCAAACTCTTATAGGCTCACTAACTCTCTCTCTCACATGCAGACTATTTTATGCACACAAACACACTCTCTTTCACAGAACTTTCACAAAACACACTATTAAACTCACGCATGCACACACACACACACACACACACACACACACACACACACACACACACACACACACACACACACACACACACACACACACACACACACACACAATCAATCTCATTCATATAGCACTCTCAAACGCATGCACACATCACCACATGCACACACACATTACACACTCTCATACGCACTCAACTATTTCATACACATACAAACACACTCCTACATTTGTAACAAAGGGGTTCCACTGGCTGCGCCTCAAGCTAAATTCAGGCTGGTCCGGATCGGGTCTGCATGATAAGGAGGAGGAAAGCACTGGAGCAAAGTCAGACAGATAGAAGCCTTTTTTATTAAGACATGATGCAAGCAGGATACTCGCCCACTCACTGCATCTCACATCATGCACGTGAAAGACGTGTCGTTGTAAAACCATCTTGGTGGTGAAGATGTATTGACATAAAAAAACGTACGTCACAACTTGGCTTTAACTCTTTGACAGTTTAAAGCTAAGGGAAGTGATTTGAAATGTATGGTGTAGTACCAGCCTGGTGCACTAGGGGCGTCCAACAGTAGCTACACTATGTGAACCTGCTGCTCCATCCTGATTGGAGGAGAATTCACCCACCACCTGGGGAACTTTTATTAGCTCCTCTGCTAACGTGGGGGAGGGGGAAACTCCATATATGGTTAGAGCGTTTTAACAGAAAATATTTTTTGGGTAATATCTGACAAAAGTGAAATCACTTCCCCTACCTTTAACTCAATAGCACCGGAATAATTCTTGGAAAATCCTCTGTTGTGTATTTGTGCAAATGAATGGGGTCCAAAGACAGCTTAAGGTGTCTACTTTAAGTGAAAAAATAAAATGGGTGAATGATGCATTTCATTAAAAAAAAATACATTTGAAAAAACAGCCTGTATTTTTATATTTCACTGTTCCCAGGTCTCATTCAGAGATACATGCATTTAAAGTCATACCAGTTATCATTTATCAATTATAGTTCTGAACTGTGTGAGGTGTTTTGTGGGTTTTGTAGTGCAATCACCAGGACTTCATGAGGTGGTGTGCAGTGAGTTAATGAGCTTGTTAATAAAAGAAAAACTAAAAATGACTCTTGGAGTCATAAGCAGACAACAGAATAATCAAGCACTCCAAAAGTCGTGGTAAATCTGCTTGCTCCAGTTACTCCATTCATTCTTCGTTATTTGTGTAAACCCGTGCCTAAAACACATCCCGTCCCTGTGCGTGTGGCTGTGTGTAGGACCTGAGCGTGTGGCAGTCCAGTCGGACGGGCCGGGGTCCTCTGAAGGAGGGCTGGAGGGACAGCAGTGACCCCATCATGTGCTCCTACAAGAGGGTGGAGTGCAGCTTCGAGGTCTACGGCTTCCAGGGACGCACGGAGGAGTTCATACACAAAGTGAGACACAACAACAACGCACACGAGGCTTAGAGGCCTCCCACACACACACACACATAGCAAACGCATTGTTTGTGTTCTGTCTGTGTTTTGATCATGTCTGCTCTGCATCATGCAATTCCAATAAGAGTCACAACATGCATGGCATCTGTGTTTGATGGCTGAGTTCTGCCCATCAAACAAACAAACAAAAAAGTCACACCCGTCTGAGTGGAGTCGTGAAATCTGCCAATTAGTCTTCGCTACATGACTGGAGCTGGGGTAAAGATGGCGAATTTGAAGAAATTTTGCAGTTTCATGGATTTCTTCCATGTGAAAGTATGGAAACTCTGCTCCGCTCTGACAGTCATGTGATCGTGCTAGCCAATCGCAGCTGCCACTTTGTGCTGGCGTCCAAACCAAGCCGACGACAAGACATGTACGTTCCTATCTCAAATGATCGGGTTTCCACTGGAGACAACCGTCTATAGCATAGGTGTCAAACTCTGGCCCGCTGTGTAATTTCCTTTGGCCCTTGAGGCAACATCAAATTAACATTAGAGCAGCCCACCGGTATTATACAGCCATGGCGCCACTGTTTGCCGTCTGCTCTGTAGTGGTTTTTAACGTTTTTCATCCCAGGGCCCACCATTTATTCAGCATTTGAGCCATGGACCACCATTTGAGGATATTTTAGTATCCTCAAATGATTTCCTTTGATTCTGTCCATGACCATTAATCTTCTAGTTGTGTAGATTAGGACTAATTCACATGATGAATATTTTAACTCTCAAGAGTTACATCCGGTTAAACAACTTAGCTGGAGACCACCTGGAACCTAGCCCTGCAGCTTTGTTCAGTTTTAAATTTTGGCCCACTCAGGAGTTTTACACCCCTGGTCTATAGGGAGTGTTTCACGACTCCAAAAAGGTGCATGAGTGAGCAGCACAAACAACCCAGGTTGGAAAGGTTTACCCCCAACAGTTAAAAGTTACTTGCTAAACATTGTATAGTCAGTAACGTAATCGTGATTACTTTCAGTTACTTTTGGATTACTTTAAGCAAAACCTGATTTATTTAGATAAAATACGTTTTACCGGGCAAGAATGTAGATTCTATGAAAAGGCAGTCAAGCAAAGCACAGCAGGCTGATCACGTGTCATCATGCGTGTTTTAGTCCGACTGATTATTTTATTGTTTGGTGTTTTAACTGATTTGTACCCTAAAAATTAATTGATTGTTGCTATAAGATTACACACTTCAAAATGTATTCCAAGAAGTTACCGTCACTGTTTTTTTGTAATCCGTTACTTCCCAAACCTGAAGAACCTGCAAACAACGGAATACAGTATACTGTACCAGCTTGTAGACTAGTCAGTCAGCTAAATATTTTTATAATCGACTTCTAAATCCAGCGTTTATTTTGTCAACCAAAATCTGCTTTGGTGAGACTCAGCCAGATAAGCCTCCAGAGGTTGGCCTGGCTACCATCATTACCAGCAACCAAACGCCCTTTACTGTTAGTATAAGATAAGAAACAATAATGCCCCAGTCGGGAAATCCCACAGTCATTTATCAACATCTATGTCATGTAACGGTTAGGGATGTGAAAAAAAGTCGGAAATCAACACGATTGTCGACACGTGCTGACGTCGACACAAAAAAGTACGAGTCGAAAATCGCCTCTTTTTTCTTTTTTTTTTATATTAATGATTTTTATTTTGTATTCTTTGCAATTTCTTGTGCAAAAACGTCACAACGTTACTGTTTTCAAGGGAACAGAATTGCTTATTTCGGGTATTAGGCTACTATCACTGTAGTGAGAACATGTCTGTGCTGCGCGCGTCTGTGCTGCTTCCTCCTCCTCCTCCCCCCGGCGTTCTGCCGCGGCGAATCCGGCTTTCCCCCCCCGAGTAGGAGGAGGTGCAAGCGGCAGCGGCCCCGGTCTGCACCCGCCGAAATGCGTCTTCCTCCTACCCCCTGCGTTCTGTCCCGCGAGTCCGGCTTTTCCCGGGGAGGTGGAGGAGGCGGCAGCGGCTGCTCCCTGCACCCGCCGAAAAAAAAGCTAAACAGGCCCGGACGCAATGATTGACTTTTATTTCGCCGAGCAGGCGCCTCCGAAATGGAGCGTTACGTATGGGAGAAAGCTATCTCTCCTGCACAAGACCGAGGTCTCACATGGTAGAGAGAGAGAGAGAGAGAGACGGAGAGAGAGAGAGAGAGAGAGAGAGAGAGAGAGAGACGCTGCTGGTGGCAAGCAGCACGCGTCAAGCGCGACAAGCCTATATTATTTGTACTTATCTTGTCCAGTGTTCTGTTTCACGTTGTTTGGCCATGTCTGACAGCAGACGCAGGAAAAAGCAAAGATGCAGGGAATCCGTCGCAAGGAAAGAGAAAAACTCCTCTATCAAGTCGATTAGGCTACTAATGAATGTGGAATGCCAGGTGCGGGTGCTTGTCTGTTGCGTGGTGCGCTCTGCGCCCTGCGCCTCGCTCTGCCATGCGCTTTGCTTTGAGAACATGCCTGATCATTGTCCAGCGCAGTATGGAACGTTCTCCTCAGATATGCATATTTTGGTATTATATATTGCTCGATTTCGCGGTCCTGCTTATTTTATCTTGCACCTCTCCCTCCCGTAGGCATTTTCATGCCGCCCGCGCTGCAACATTTTGCGTTGGGTCCCGCCGGCACCGCGGGCTAAAAAAAAAGAAAAAAAAAAAAAAAAAAAAAATCGATTTATTGTCGATATTGGGCCGCGACACGTCGACATTCCAAATATGTGTCGATTAACATCCCTAGTAACGGTTTTAGCTCTGCAGCTGTCGATTATCCACTCAAATACTGTGATTGCACAACATGAAGTACCACAAGTATGAAAGTATAACGCCACTATCCAGGGCCGGATTTAGGCATGGGGATGGGGGGGATGGGGAAGGGGAGGGATGCCCTGACTGCCCCACCAAACAGGATGACATGCAAACAACCAAAATGTCAAACATATTTCAAAGTGCTTACAGTATATTTAAAATGATTTCAAATGCTACACTACTAACTTTCATGGCTCAAAAAAGAAAACTCTCCGTGTCAAACCTTTAGCTTCATGCATGCTTTGCGCCATGCGCAAGGAAGCCGCACCCCCCCCCCCCCCCCCCCAACATAGGGAAATGTTACATCCGGGCCTGCCACTATCTACTGCCATGTTAAGTGGTCAGATGGATGGGCCGAATGCATCTCTAGAGCATGTTTATTTGAATGATAAATCAAACGACCTCGGTGGATCAGTGTAATTCACTGTTATACTGTTATAGTATACTTGAGTATACTTGTCCCTGCTTATCTGTGTGACAAATACGACAAAGCAAACAAAGCAAAACAAATATTATACCTTAAGTGTTACTGTAGTGTTTCGCCTGCAGTTATCTTCATAAAAGTTCTGCCTGCTCTGTGGAAAGTTCAAATCTACTTCCACCAGAAGGGAGGAGAAACAATGCAGTGCAAGAACAGTGTTGCCAACTTGGCGCATTTGTTGCTATATTTAGCTTTTTTCCCAGACCCCCCTAGCGCCAAAATTAGTGAAAAACTCCTGGCGGAAATTGGTTGACAGGCGCCAGAGATAAAACTCTTAGGTTTTTCACCAGTTTTCCTCCTATGATAGAGTCCTCCTTCCTTCCTAGAAATAGTCCAGTAGTAATAGGGTTACACCCGGAACAAATTAGTAACAAGCTGAAAATTTCAGGATATGTTCAGAATACCTGAATGACATACTAAAAGTCCCCGGGAATCCCCCTTGTGCTCTCTGAGATATTCAAGATGGCGTACAACTTGCCTATTAGATATAATGGCCCTAATCGGGGGTGAAAAAGGCACAATTTTAAACTGAGAGATATTTCTACGAAAATTCACAGGTTGATCAATTATATAAATACAAGCATTTTTTGTATTGGAACTTTCCATGAAATCCAATATGGCTGCCCAATATGGCGACCACAATATTAGTGTATTGGCTATTAGATATAATGGGGGGTGAATAGGGCAAAAAATTAAACTGAGAGATATTTCTACAAAAATTCACAGGTT
The DNA here is from genome assembly GCA_039105355.1 of Benthosema pterotum. Taxonomy (NCBI): domain Eukaryota; kingdom Metazoa; phylum Chordata; class Actinopteri; order Myctophiformes; family Myctophidae; genus Benthosema; species Benthosema pterotum. Next base: position 11,921,655 of record CM076967.1, on the reverse strand, counting down.
GATCAAGTATATAAATACAAACATTTTTTGTATTGGAACTTTCCATGAAATCCAATATGGCCGTCCAATATGGCGACCAGAATATTAGTGTACCTGTACTATAGTATTAGTGCTAATATTAAGAATGCCATATTGGGCGGACATATTGGATTTCATAGAAAGTTGCAATACAAAAAATGTTTGTATTCATATCAACCTGATCAACCTGATCAACCTGTGAATTTTTGTAGAAATATCTCTCAGTTTAATTTTTTGCCCTATTCACCCCCCATTATATCTAATAGCCAATACACTAATATTGTGGTCGCCATATTGGGCAGCCATATTGGATTTCATGGAAAGTTCCAATACAAAAAATGCTTGTATTTATATAATTGATCAACCTGTGAATTTTCGTAGAAATATCTCTCAGTTTAAAATTTTGCCTTTTTCACCCCCGATTAGGGCCATTATATCTAATAGGCAAGTTGTACGCCATCTTGAATATCTCAGAGAGCACAAGGGGGATTCCCGGGGACTTTTAGTATGTCATTCCTAAAGGTATTCTGAACATATCCTGAAATTTTCAGCTTGTTACTAATTTGTTCCGGGTTTGACTACATTTTGAGCTAATGCTCTTGGACTAAAAGGACCATTGGTAACCAAATGGACCCTTATAGATCTGTAACTCTTGAGAGCGTAAAATGAAACCAAATGGACCCGTAAGGGTTTCATTTTACGCTCTCAAGAGTTAAATTATTTTTAAACATCTGAATTACCTCATTTTCAAGAAACTACACATTTAGAAAATGTAGAATTCAACATCAAAATGTAGAATTCAACATCAAATGGTGGCCCTCTGTGGCTAAAATTCAAAATAAATAGTGGGTCCTGGTATGAAAATGGTTGAAAAACCACTGCTCTAGTGTATTCTACCGTCATTTTGAAAGTGCCGCTAGTGAATTATGGATTTTGGCAGTTGGCAACACTGAATGCAATGCAGTGCAAGAACTGTGCAGACGTTACAGGAGATTGTGCACGTGTGTGTGTGTGTGTGTGTGTGTGTGTGTGTGTGTGTGTGTGTGTGTGTGTGTGTGTGTGTGTGTGTGTGTGTGTGTGTGTGTGTGTGTGTGTGTGTGTGTGTGCACGCGCGCACGCGCATGTGATAATAGCTTGCTCATTCATTGTTTGAAGGGATAATTGTGATGGCATTCAGCCTGCTCCAGACAAGCTAGCGATATGTCATTTCCAACTATTGCAGACAAGTTACCATACCAACCAGGCTGTTATCCACATCTTAGAAAAGCGGCGCTTGTCAATCCGTTCTGAAACTATTATATAGGCCCACTGGAACATATCCAAAGTATTTGCGCACGCCACCAAGTGGCGCGCTTTGAGCTTCTATATCTGATATTTTCAATAGCCGATGACACTAAGTAATGCTAAGTGATGGTAATGCTAATTATTGTTAATAATGGTAATAATGCTAAGTAATGCTAATAATGCTAAGTAATGTTAATATTGCCAAGTAGGCTAAGTAATGCTAATGATGCTAAGTAATGCTAATAATGCTGATTACACTTAAACACCAAAACACGTTGCCGCCAAAAATGGCCTAAAGACCTACTTGTGCACGAGCAGAGAGCGAGCGACAGGAGAGTAAGAACCCCGCTACCTCCAGGAGGTAATACTTGTGTCAATACTTATAGAGATCACTTATTTACTTTCACCATTACGCCATCCCCTGAACCTGCCAATCAGAGCACTTCGAGGGACAACCGGCGGTCGACGACGGTGCAACGATCGCTTTACTTGCGCTCGCTCACTCCGCTCGTGCAAGTAAAAACCAAATATGGATGCGTAGGTATGACATCATCTGTCTTTTACCAAGCGCATAAAGCTTGGATTCGGAATAGACAATTCCGAGCAGTGTTTTGGAAAGTAACCAACCATTTGTAGCGGTATATACAGTAATTCTGAACTGAAACTTATTTACGCACACTTATAGGCGTAAATTCCCCATACCATCAGACAGTTCATATACATTATTGCACAGTAATCATTAGCTCTTCCCCTTCACATTTATAACTCAAACCCAGTTTTGCATCAGTGGTAATGGCTAGTGTTCAACACCTCCGCCGCTCACCTCCACGACCCATGGACGCACGGGAAGATGATCCACGGCCACGACCCGATCATAACCCTGATTATGCCGGAATGTCATCCAATATACTGCCACATATCCTCTATGATGGACTGAGGAGGCGTGCGACGAGGCTACCGCTCTTTGCGCAGATTCTCGAAAAGCGTCGCCTGGAACACGTGAGGGATTCGCAGGACAATGCCCAAAGACTTGGTGAGTTAGAGGAACGGCGGCTCCACCTTGCGGTGAACAACAGGGCGAGGGTGGAGGGGCTCCTGAGCGAGGAACTCGGGTACTCTCAGGAGAGCAAGCTGAGAATCCCGGAAACTATTCAGAGGATGACGCCGATGATCCAGAAGCTGGATGAGATCCCGAAAGACGAGTTGTGTTCAGCGTTGGCGGAGCTGGAAGAGTTGTCAAGTGTGGTGTCCCCGGTGGAGCCCTTACTAGAGTCCTGGAATAATGTGGGCGTATCGGCCTATCATCGGATCCATGAGGAGCTCGAACTAATCATTCTTTGGGAGCAGTTAGCCGGGCGGCGGCTGGAGCTCCTAAACAGTGGGGGACCCTACCCCTTTGCGCACATGCCGGCCAGCGAGGACCTCATAAATCGCCTGCCCTCCAGGCGCGTCCTCGACCCCGCGGAGGAAGAATGCTGTTCGATCTGCCAAGACGAATACGTTCGTTCGAGCTTGTGCACCACTCTGCCCTGTAAGCATTCCTTTCACAAATCCTGCATCGACGGCTGGCTGCGACAGTGTGGAAACTGTCCAATGTGTCGCCACAAAGTCACCCAGGAGGAAGTGATGGTTGTGACCCAGGATGAAGACGTGGTCCACCAGGTTGAACCCCCGGTCATCCAACAGGAACCTTTGGCCCAAGTTGAGCCAGTGGTCGTTCCAGAGACCAAGTCCCAATCAGCTTCTTCCAAGGTCATAAAGGGTTTGTTACAAGGTGTTTGCATTGCAGTAAAGACCTGGAGTTGGCTTTGTCTTGGTGGTGAGGAGGACGCTTTCACAAGGAGGAGCAATAAGACATGGCTCTAGTTTTCATCTCATTTTCAATGAGAGCTGCCTTTTTTGCACTTGTGCTTGTCTCACACACACATGCCGGGTGGGCGGGTGGCTTGCTTATTAAGTTTCATAACAACTGAATAAAAAAGAAGCAGTGGTTATACAAGACACATTAATTCATAATCAACTTCAACTGGATCATGGCTCGGCGTTGAGGGCGAGTATGGAGCTATAGTAGCCCTCTGGTGTGAGCTTGTAGATTGGCTATTTTGGGCGGTACTGCTGCAGCGCCACGATGTTGAAGTACACTCAATTAAAACTAAAACTGCACTCGGTAGAGTGCCAACTTGCACATTGTGCACCACAAGTAAACCATGGCCTACTTGTGCACGAGCAGAGTTAGCAACCAGAGTATTATCTCCTGGAAGTGTATCACAACACGACAAGGAGATAATGTTGATGATGTAATATAACATTACATCATACCTACACCAGCCAATCAGAGTTCACTGGAGGACGGTCGACAACCGTGAACCGACCGCAGTGCTTTTGCTCACTCTGTCAATGCAAGTAATAAATATATGTGTCCATTTGAAATGGGCACACTTGCAAAGAAAAAACGCTCACGTTCTATGTCATGTGATGGGTTTTTGACTGGTCGTCAATGGGAGTTAAGGCCCGGTTCAGCCTGAATTTTGCGCTAGGGCAGGCTAGAAATTCTCAAGCTTAGATGGAACTTAATTCCTGTCAAACTACCAGCCAAAAACAAACGTTACGTGACACTGAATGTGAGTGTTCTTTTCATGTTCACAAGTGTGCCAGTGCTATCAGCATTGTCAAACTGAATCTAACTGCAACCACATGCCATCTAATGATGGTTTGGCTGTGTGGCCGCAGTATGGTTGACAGTATGGACGACTCACAGTCCCTTGTATGCAGTGCCATATTGCACGAAAACACAAGACATCTCTGGTTGGATTTGCTTCCTTGTGCTCTATTTGAGTCCCATTGTACAACTTGTGTCCACATACCGGTACAATTTGTCTACACACACACACACGCGTGCGCACACACACGCACACACACACACCAGGGCCAGATCTTTTTTTTTTTTTCAATAATTGATGATTTTACAATATTCTCAAATGATTCAATGGGGACTAATGCATGTCAAATGTCAATGATTCTCACACAATGATGTGGGACTCGCCCCCCCGGCCATTCTTCCAGCCCACACACGCACGCACGTGCACACACACACACACACACCAGGGTCGGATCTATGGGGGGTTGGCACCCCATGACCCAAATGCGCATCCTGCCAACCAAATCAAACGTTATGGGTATTCTTTTTTTAACATGCATGTCCTTTCTTGCAATACAACGAAACCTGACAATAAACCAGCCAAAAAACATGACTGGCGTCGGTTTTATGCTGGTTTTAATGACTCAATACTCAATACTTATAGAGATCACTTATTTACTTTCACCATTACGCGATCCCCTGAACCTGCCAGTCGGAGCACTTCGAGGGACAACCAGCGGTCGGCGACCACGTAACGATCGCTTTACTTGCGCTCGCTCACTCCGCTCGTGCAAGTAAATACCAAATATGGATACGTACACTGTAGGTATGACATTATCTGTCTTTTACGAAGCGCATAAAGCTTGGATTCATAATAGACGATTCCGAGCACTGTTTTGGAAAGTAACCATCCAGTTTTGTAGCGGTATATACAGAAAGCACACTCAATAAAGTGCTAACTGATTCACGCACACTTATAGGGGTAAATTCCCCATACCGTGTCAGACAGTTCATATACATTATTGCACAGTAATCCTTACCTCTTCCCCTTCACATTTATTACTCAAACCCAGTTTTGCATCAGTGGTAATGGCTAGTTTTCAACACCCCTACCGCTCACCTGCTGATACACACAATCAGCAGCGCTTTCACTCACTCTGTTAATGCAAGTAATAAATATATGTGTCCATTTGAAATGGGCACACTTGAAAAACATGCACGTCCTATGTCATGTGTTGGGTTTTTGACTGGTCGTCAATGGGAGTTAAGGCCCGGTTCAGCTTGAATTTTGCGCTAGGGCAGGCTAGAAATTCTCAGGCTTAGATGGAACTTAATTTTGGGGTCTCAAATGACATTCAATGGGGACTAATGCATGTCAAATGTCAATGATTCTCACACAATGATGTGGGAATCGCCCCCCCCCCCCCCCCCCCCCCCCACACACACACACACGCCAGGGCCAGATCTATGGGGGGCTGGCACCCAAATGTGCGTCCTCCTGCCAACCAAATCAACGATAATGGGGATTTTTTAAGATGTGTGTCCTTTCTTGCAATGCAACGAAACCTGACAATAAACCAGCTGGTTTTAATGAGCTTTTTTGGTCTAGTTTTCCAAAACGAGTGGAGTGTGTCTGGTTCCGGATAGGTTTAATACGTGTTTTTAAATGAGGTGATAATTATTGTCTAATTCCTGAAAAGACTGTGTGGGAGGTCTATGGGAGAAAGTTACATGCAGCCTGATGTAATCCTCCTCCTAGCTACGGGCGAGCGCCAATATTATTTCATTTAAACACTTTGTGACAAATTGATCTTACTTCCAGCGGTCTGGAAAACATACTCCTTATTTTTTTCTTTAAACTTAAGCAGCAATACCAAAGCCCAGGCCTATAAAGCACGAGTCCTGTACTCGTCCCAGGCTGCTGACTTGGCAGTCTGCTTGCACAATTAGTAGTTTGACAGCAGGTCGTTCGTTTGAGTCCAGGTATACAGCAAGTATAAAGCACAAATTCCTTGTACAGAGTAAATAGCACTTCCACATCTGTCTCTCTTCATCCATGCAAGAGAAGAATGAAGTATAGCTCTATAGGAACAAAAGGGATGATTGATTGACAGGAGCGGGTTCGACATGTCATCATCATCATCATCATCCTACTTTAAGATGAGGAAACATTCTCCTCCACACTTCTCCTCAGCGGGTTCACCCATCGATCCAAAGGTGTATATTATCATTTTCGGCCGCGGGCTCCATCCAGTACATGGGCTCTGTATAGCCGCAGTCCTCCAGTAGTAGTTGTTCTAGTGTTGCATATTATGCAACACTAGAGAGAACAGATCTGAGCTGAACAGATAGCTGGCTCAGCAATGCAACGCTGTAACGCTCCACTTGCATTTAGAAGACCCCAGGCCAGTTCTGCAAAATGCTGTCTAAACTAGAAAACCTTTCAGACAATACAGCAAGTTGTGAGCTGTAAATTGTTATCTACTATTTTTCAATACATGGTGCTAAAAATCCAAATTGACACTTGAGATGCTTTACCGATTTTAATGGATTAGACCAGTGGTTTTCAACCAGTGGTCCTTGGGATTCCAGGTGGTCCCCAGTGTTAACCGAGTGGACCCATACTGTAAGTTGTCTGTGTTTCAACTGATGTAAAAGCACAGAGGAACCTGTACAATGATTATTCAATCCTCACAATGTTACTGGGCTCTTTTGCCTAAACTGTGCATCAGCTGCAGCTGACAGCATGGTCATATTTAAAAGCACATCATTATTCACATTTCGTCAGAACAATACAAAACAATATCTCTCTCCCACTAGCATAATGTGTTCATCTATTTTTATCTATTTGACTCATTTCATTTAAGTGTGGCCTGGGGACCCCCAGTGGTCCTTGAGGGAGTTCCAGGGGATCCCCAGCAAAAAATGATGTTTGGAACCAAACTATCACTCTCAGTTAAAATTAACATTGATTTTGCAATCATGAAGTCCAGATGAGCTGTTATTGCTACTTCAGTAACTCTTTAGAAAAAATAGACGGTAGCACTTCTTGGAAACATTCACATCTGACATACCCAAACCAGGCAGAGTTGAAGTGGTTCCATGAATTGTAACAAAAGGTATGATTTGACTGTGTGTGAATCTGGGTGTATAATAGGCCTTTCAACCACTCGGAGAGTCATTTAGTTTGATATGATAAATGTTTCCATCATAAAATTGCTTCTCACCATTGTCGTTTTCAAACTCCCCACAGAATATCCGGGACATCCTATTGGTCGGTCACAGGCAAGCGGTGGCTTGGATCGACGAATGGCACGGTGCGTTGCAACCCTGACACACTGTACAGTACAAAGTGAAACGGAGAGACGCAGAGATTTCCATTCCATTGGAGATTAGCCATTGGAGCCCCATTGTTAGAGCAAACATGCCAGGGAAACACACAAGTACACATGTACATGTACAAGATACTACATTTAAGGCATACTGATTCACACCAAACACATTAATATTAATTTAGTTTGAGTGGTGTTTTTTTGTTTTGTTTTCCACAATGATAAAACTGTCATTTAGATCAGATTCCTTAGACCCTACTGTTTCCCAAACAATGGGTCAGATCTCGGACACATTTATTTGGGGTGCTACCCCTCACAATTTTTGGTGATTGCACATAAAAAGTGCAAAAAATTGGGAATTATTTTCTGCCTAAATAATACCAATTTGTATTGTATCTTTGAATCGTTGATAGTCACCTTTTAGTGGACATTCCGGAAAAGAGTAACACTGCTAAACATGTGGGACGGGTTGCATGTGTGAAGAAAAATGTGGCAAAATGAAATGTTCCGTTGCCATTCACTGTTGTTTTGAATTTCATGTGCTGGCAGGTGTGTGGCACCCACAGGTGTGTGCCACTCAGTCACAGAAGTGTGCCAAGTATTGTCTCTTTCTTATCTTTGTTTATGCTGTCCATGGCCCCATATTTTCAAAACCTGTCTCAAAGCAAGGCTGCATTTGTCATTTTGCCAAGGTTTTCAGGGGAGCAACTCACTGGTTTAGCAGCGTTAGCCATTCCAGGAATGTCCCATCTCTACAACCAGGTCTCAACATTAGTCATTTTGTTGTGTACTAGCACCTAATGAGAGGCTTGAAGTGTCCTCCAGTGTTGTCTCCTTGTGACTTTCAAAAGCCTTTTGAAATATATAAGCCTATATTTTTTATGTCGGATCTGTTTTTTTTTTTTTTCTTTTTCTTTTTTTTTTCTTTTTGTGGATCATACAAATTGGTCCGTGAACCACAAACCATGAGTGTTTGGGAAACTACAATCTAAATTCCATGTAGACATTATAGAACTGGCTGAAAGACGTTTAGTGTGGTGGTTTTCAACCTTTTTCATACCAGGGACCACTGTTTATTCTGCATTTTATCCACACACCACCATTTGATGTTGAGTTTAGTCAATCAGACCCAAAACTAAAACACAAAATTTCAAGTTTGTGTTCACAATTTAGGAGAGATAACTGGCAAAACGTTGGTCAAAATAACAATTCTTCTACATTTTCTAAAAGTGTACATTCTTGAGAATTAAGTAATTCAGATGTTTAAATAATTTAACTCAAATGTCAAACAATTCTCATGTCGGACTCCAGCCTACACACACTAATTAACTCTTGAGATTTGGCATTATTTCATGATATCAAGAGTTACATTTAGCTGGGGACCACCTGGAATCCTCTCAGGGATCACTGGTGTTCCCCGGACCACTGGTTGAAAACCACTGCATGGTTTGGAGGATTAAAAGGCAGTTATTTAGTTGAGATTTCATGAGCTGTTCATTGTGCTTTCCACACGCAGGGATGACTCTAGAGCAGGTGAGGGAGTACGAGAGAGAGATCCAGGAGATGACCAACAGCAAGGTGAAATGTGGACAGAACACAGGTAGTGTATACCGCGACCCCGTGAACTTTCACTGAACTTACATACATCCATCCATACATACACAACATGCACCCGCATGGAGGGGAGAGGTGAGGTCAAACAACAACACAGATAGCAGAGGTGAGGAGGTTGGAGGAGGAGAGGATACCAGATGACAGGGGCAGATCTAGGCATGGGTATGGGGGGGCAATGCCCCCCTAAATGCCCAGTCTGCCCCACCAAATATGATGGCATGCAAAACAACCCAAGATATTTCAAATTAAAGTGCTTATATTTAAAATGATTTGAAACACTACTACTGCTACTAACTAACTGCAGTCATGTCACCACTAAACCAACAGCATTTCATCATTCATAACAGAAAACTCTCTGAGTCAGACTTTTAGCTTTATGCATGCTGCGTATCTGTTGCAACTTCGACAACTGATGTCATTATTGATGTTTTACTTGCCTAATAAAAGTCCTGTAACTGAAAATGGTACGGGTGCAACTTCGCCCCCGTACCATCCCCCCCCCCCATTGGGAAATGTTACATCCGCCCCTGCCAGATGAGAGGAGCTTAGGAGGAGAGAGAGTGCCCAAGGCAAGGAGAGTAGAGACTGCGAATGGCAAAGAGAATATAGGATCAAGTAACAGAGAGGAGAGACTGGTAGCGTAGATTGGAGGAGAGGTGAGGAGAGGAGACTGCTAATGGGGAAGTGAATATTTACCGTATAAACGGGGCAAAAATCTCGGTATGCCCGTAATCCACACAACTTGAGAAAAGTGTAGCCCTGGTCCGGTGCTACCGCCAAGCAACCCATCCACAGCTTTGTAGTAACGTTCCTATGCCTATTATGTTTGAGAATCAGCGGATCACAATCTCAGCGTAACGTCAGAGTCAGAGCAACAACACCCAGTGTGTAGTAGTAGTAGTAGTAGTAGTAGTAGTAGTAGTAGACTGAAGTAATCGATCCCTGATAATCCCCACACATCAGAAAGGCAACAAAGGCATTATGCAACGAGCACAGCACCTAACGAGCACTCAATCATACAGCTGTCAGTGAGACATAACACTGCCATGCAGTGTTGTTTTGGAAATAAACCAAAACATAAACCAAAAATAAACCAAACAACGTAACTACTCACCGAAACAAAGCTTTCTAGTCCTTGGCAAAAGTCTATTCTCCATGCTAGGAAGAGTCTCAGACTCCCGGCTTCTCACTAAAATGCACTATTTTTGTCTTGAAATAAAAGGCATCGAGTGAATCGGTGCTGCCACCACCCAGAAATGCTGGAGTAGAAGAAGTGTCTCTGTCCACTACATTACTTTACTAAAATGGCACAATAGTGCATTTTTGAGAAAAGCTGGGGACATGAGACACTTCCCAGCTCTGTGAATAGACCCTTGCCAAGGTCTAGAAGGCTTTGTTGTGGTGAGTAGTTTAGCCTCGTTTAGTTTATTTTCACGGTCCAAAACAACAATGCACGGCAGTATAGTGTTGCAGATTGGAATCAGTG
>CM076967.1:11903783-11906283 GCA_039105355.1 Benthosema pterotum | reverse complement strand
GGAAGCTCTGTTAATTTACCTCCACAACTGCCAAGGCAGGATTGTCACAGTCAAGGTCTGAGGCTAATTTGGGGGCCTGCTTCCAATATGCTTATATGGTTTATACGGCTTAACAGTGGGTCCCCAGCCCACAGGTTTAGACTCACTCTCTTTTCCGCTCCCAACATTTAATCACAGAACTCTCACTTCTTTCCCCTCTCTCTCTCTCTCTCTCTCTCTCTGCCTCTGTCTCTCTCAGATGCGACCGACGCCCCTCGCCCGACCTTCAACCGCTCCATGTCGGTGACAGACGAGCGTTCCCTTAAGAAGATGGGAATGTCCACGGCCATGTCTGACCCTTCCATCTCTGAGTCCGCTCATCAGGCTCCTCTACGGCTGCACTCGACGCCAGAGTGAAGCCATATGCGCACATACCCGTCCCGCATGCAACCCATGCGTACACACGCACAAAACACACACTTTATTTTCATACACACTCACACGATCCTCTCGGGCCGGGTTGTGACACACACAACACAATGACCTTGCAAAATGCGTAACCACCAAATACACTACTCAATAGGCAGTTTAAGCATTGACTCTTTTTACGACGGCTCCCCTTGGCGGAAGTACGGGGGCTACGACGCAAAGGCTGCAGCTGTCCAAATCGTTAAGCAAGCAGCCTTCCACAACGACGACAGGTTACCATGGTGACGCGTCTATGCAACGCGAGTGACAAACTTGAACAGTTTTTGCTTCTTTACCTGCACTGGACATGCTCAGCAGTGGAAAGCAGAGGAGGGTGCTGGAGCAATCTGTATTCTCAAATCATTTTTTATGAACATGGTTAAAATGACGTGGAATTAGTGTTGTTTCTTCATCCAGAATGCACCAACATTATTACACAGCATAAGAGAGGTGATGGTACAATCGCTGCAAAAGAATATATTACAAAATATCTTTTACGTGACGTTGTTGACACTACGCTAATAAAGTGTAGGTTCTGCCACAGTAGAAACGGCTGCAATGACAAGCAGGTTTATCTATCGAGAACTGATCGACTTCCTGTTGCCGTAGCAAGTCCCTGTTTTCTATATAGCACAGACATAGACGGGCGCAGAATCCTTGCCTACGGAAAACACACACACGCATGCGCACATGCATGCGCGCGCGCACACACACACACACACACACACACACACACACACACACACACACACACACACAGTGACACGCTCCCGCACAATGACAGAGACACAGTCACACCCAGAGACAACCCCCATCTGCTCAGCCAAGGGAGTTGCCTGCTGTCACCTTCAAACACCCTTCCATCGTCCTCTCATAGAAGCTCCTGGACACCTGCTAGTCTGGACACCTGCATGGAACACCTACAGTAACACTGGGACGGATGGACACCTGGACACAGAGACAGCTAGACCTCCATGGGCTGCTGGAAACTGTTTTTTGCCCGTGTCAAGAACCTCTAATTAATCTGAACATGACTTTGTGGCTAGAGTGGTTTTCAACCTTTTTCATACCCACCATTTATTCAAAATTTGAGCCACGGACCACTGTTTGATGACATTTTAGCCCCACAGACCCCGAAGCTAAAGATTTCTTTTGCTTTTGGCCTCAATTCCAGGCTGGATTTGGGAAACAAAACAGTCAAATATACAGACCAAAATGGCCATTAATCTTCTACATTCTCTAGTTGTGTAGACTTGGGCTAATTCACATCATGAATATTTTAACTCTTGAGAGTGTAAACATGAAACCAAATGGACCCGAAAGGTCCATTTGGTTTCATTTTTACGCTCTTAAAGAGTTACATCTGGTTAACCAACTTTCCATCATTTAGCCTGGGGACCACCTGGAACCCTCTCAGGGACCACTGGGGGTCCCCGGACCACTGGTTGAAAACCACTGTGCTACTGTATCCCCCTGTATACAAGATTTAGGTTGTTAATTATTACCATGTTTCTAAAACATTCCACTAATTTCATTATTTTGCTCAGGATGTTTTGACAAACGGCCGGTCGCGTCCCCGATGGAACACGTTGTGAACTTCCAGACCGACTGTGTTCAGACAGAGGATGTGTATAGGGTATAATATAGGGTGACTTTGGATGCTATATATATCCCATTTCGCTGCATGGGACTTGATCTGCATTGAACCCGTTCAAGGGCTCCAGGACCACTTTGAGAACCCTGTATAGAGCTGTAAAAAATTGCATTCATTATGACCTTAATCATTATCCTATCCATTACTTTGCCCCATGAAATCAAATGATGTAAAAGAGTGTTTTTAATAAATAGCTTTTGTTTACTGACAAATTGATTAACCACTCAAGCCACTGACACCACTTTACACAAATATGATATTTTCACTTTAGCTATTAAAAAAAAAAAAAATATATATATATATATATATATATATATATATATATATATATATATATATATATATATATATATATATATATATATATATATATATATATATATTCAAATGGCGTTATCT
>CM076967.1:11876283-11898783 GCA_039105355.1 Benthosema pterotum | reverse complement strand
AAGGGAAGGGTTTTAACCTACAAAACAACAAAAGTATCCTATCCAGTCAGAATTTAATGGTTTTGTTTATAGGCTACATCTCCCACGCAGTGTTTGATATCAAAGTAAAATAAGTGAGTGTAAACTCTATCTCTTAACGCACCTTTCAAAACAATGTACTGTGAAATGAGCAGCCACATAGTACATCAGCACAGGGAAATGAATAATAAGGATTATACTGTATGCATACAAGTTAAAAAACAAACAAGGCCCATATCAAAACAATGCACAGAGCACAAGAAGGCAAAACAAGCAGATTAGAACGGATAGTGGAGGGGAGGAAAGGCAAAGCAAATAAAAAAGTAAGGACAAGCAACTTTACAGAAAAACAAGTCCAGAGATTATACACTGTCACAGATATACTGTACACTGGTGTCAGTGGAAACTATGCAAGGCACCAACCTACACATCGGGATCAATTATGAGTTCAGAGTCATGCTCAAGGGCAGATCAAAACCACAACTTCTAAATTCTAACCAGCAACCTTGCAGTTGCCATACGGTCACTGTAACCCTGAGTGTCATAGTCACAGTAAAACCCTCACTGACAATCATTAATTGGGTCTTAATCTAGAATTTGCCTCAGGCAAGGCCACGTCTCGCCACAGACACATTTGTCCGTGCGTGGACATATTGATGACCCATACGCACAAGCAGTAGGCTTTATAGCCTAAGCTTTGGAATGACACAACTGCCCTTATAGTTTTGAGTTCCTGGACAGCCAGAGGCAGGGCCGGACTGGGACACAAATTCGTCCCGGTCATTTTTGCGCAGATTTGGCATAGATGTCTCATTTACGGTTAGATTTCGGTTGGACCAATCTTTGCAGAACAACATAAATGATACCAACCAACAGACAACCACACAACGCTTTGTAGTTCTCTGATAAAAGATATAAGATAGTTTATTTGTCACACTTTGTCACCGATACAGGTACAATATACAAGTATATAAAATAGTACCCCCTAGCACCCATCTACAGTCCAATTGGAGTATGCCCCGTATGCCCCAATTCAGTCTGACCCTGGCCAGAAGGCCCAATTAGACCAGAAAGAACTCACATTGGCGAGCAGATGCTAATCATGCATTCATTTGATTTTTAGAACGGGGCCAGCCTTTAGTAGTGCTTTATTAGGAAGATTAGAGAAATCAATTGGACATTCATATTGTTAACAAGTGTAAAGCAGCCAACACTAGAGAATGTGCATGAATTTGGAAGGAGTCTGATGTCCGCATGTTGGACGAACTACAGAGGAGCTGGACAGGAAGAAACAAAAATAAGAGTGGTTATTTTCTATTTATTTTTTAGAGTGCTATTAAGTATTGTGTGAATATTTTCATTACTGGATGAAACGAGACTGGACAACTTTCTTCTTGTCCCTCTTCAGACATGCTCTCAGAACAAAAGATGTCAGCTATCCCTTCAGTCAGGTGGAAACCTCATTTCTCCAAAACTGTTTGGGCATGACTGCAAGACTATTACATGAATGAATAGCTTAAGCTAACTCTTCACATACTAGAGCATGTCTGAAATATATGTCAGAGCTGAGATCGGCATGTAAATATGAAATAAATGCTTAATAAACATGTAGCTTGGTGTTATGTTAGGGTCGACAGAAGTGAACCTTTCAAGCCTGTTTTCTTAAGTCGCTGATTTGTGCAATACAATACTGTAAGCATTAAAACTATCTCTAAGGGCGAGTACACACGTAAACAGCAAGAGAGCAAAGCAACCTGCTGTCTTCTTTTCAGCGGAGGGGAGGCAGCAGAAACGCAGAGAACACACAAAGAAAAAAAAGTTGAGATCAAGTCTGAGATCAAATCAGATCTGCCCATTCTACTGGCATGGCTGTGCCGGTCCCCACCCCTCTAGGCCACAATCATTGCAGGTTGGGCAAGGCTACCAACCATGTGACTCCCTTTGGAAATTAATAGAGGGGGCGGGGCGGTGTTTTCTTGAGAGAGATCAAGGGATCTATGTTTTTGTTCTTCCGATCTGGAAGTGTGTATGCACCCCAAGGCGTCTAGACATTCACATATCATCCTTTCTGGTGGGTGAAGATCCATTTTGAGTCACAAGCGTAGAAAACACAGGTCAACATGCAGCGATATGGGTGCTTTATTACACAGAGGGAATATATCCAGTCAGACAGTAAATCTATGGAATCCTTAGTAGATTATGGAACCCACGATAAGTCCAGAATGAGCAGGAACACAATTCTATCTCATATTGTACGTATTGTGTATGTCAGCCTGCCGTAGCGGTTCATCATCATGTCAGGTTATCAATATGCCTATGCAGCTACATCACAACTACCATAATGCTACCATATGTCAGAGTCTATATCTGAAATAACTGCTGTGCTTATCGTTTTTGTAAGAACATAACTTGTTGCGTCGAGAGCAGACAGTTTGTTTTGAAAGCACTGCAGAGGTTGCTTTACCACTGCAGTTACTTGTTGGCCCATTTTCTGATTTCTCCAGCAAATTCCGCACTATGGCATCTTTTCCACCAGGGTTGAACCGGTTCATTTCTTGTTGGTTCTTAGTCCATGAGCCAGACCTCCAAAATTGGAACTTTAATTATTTATGGGCAAAACCATACAACCATACAAACTTCCTTAGTTGATTACTTAGAGGAAAATATGATTACTATAGAGGAAATATGCAAAAAAAAAAAAAAAAAAAAAGTCAAATATGAAAGGCGACTACTGTGAGGCCATCATAATATTATTTTACTTATATATTGCACATATAAACCATTTAATATAGGTAGGCTATTTGTTCGCACACTAAATTCATAATTAACTTTGCAACTTTGGAGGTCTGGCTCCTGGACTAAAAACAGGTTCTGAACTGAATCAGTTCCACTCTGGTGTAAACAGGGTCTATGAGCCGAAGTTCAGACTGTCCAGCAGGGAGGAGGTGAGACCTCAGTGAATCCATGTTATATTGTATGTATGCCAAAGCCACAGTCTACTATAGGGGTCAGGTGTGCATCCTGACTTATCGCAACGATTCTCTTGTGCCACTCAATGCCGACAGACAAGAATCGTGTAGGGTGGGGAACGCCATTTTCTAAGCACAAAACGACGGACCCCTCGAAAATTAACTAGAAGGCGAGATTTATTACTCCCAGTTTGTAAAGCACTTAATAGTGATTATATAACATATTGTATTGTGAACCCCTGTAGTTGCAAAAACCTCTTAATCTCCAGATGTTAACATTTGTTTTCTTAAGTTAAAGTAAACAACTTGAGTTTGTAGATCTGATGATCATAATTGAATTTGGAGCACGGAAAAGTAACAGTTGTGAGGTTTCCCCCCCGACAGAGACGGCATATGGATGGATTGGGGATTCGGATGCATAGAGTAAATATCACAGTAGTTGGCGGTCGGCTGTGTGGAACACGGAGTTCACCAGCAGTACTGGAGGGTAGCCAGCTTTATAATGGAGTCACCGACACACACAAGCCAATCACACACAGACACCACTTACTCACCACCACGCACACCAGCTGGTAGTCAATCCACTGCTCAGCACAGCTCAATCTCTCTCACACACACACACACAGGGTCGGATCTACGCATGGGCAAGGAGGAGGCAATGCCCCCCTAAATGCCCAGACTGCCCCAACAAACATGATGGCATGCAAACAACCCAAATTTCAAAGATATTTCAAATTAAAGTGCTTATATTTAAACTTTCAAATTAAAGTGCTTATATTTAAACTACTAGGCTACTACTGCTAATAACTAACTACAATTGTCTACACCACTAAACCAACAGCATTTCATCATTGAAAACAGAAAACTCTTCTGAGTCAGACCTTTAGCTTTATGAATGCTGCGTGTCTGTTGCAACTTCAACAACAACTGATGTTACTATTATTATTTATTTGCCTAATATAAGATATATAATATAAGATATAAATCTTGTGGGTCACAGAACTAAAGAATTTAAATGAAAATGGTATGGGGCGGGGGGTGATGAGGCTGCCCTCACACCATTTTCGCCGCCCCCACCAATTCGGAAATGTTACATCCGGGCCTGCTCACACACACATGCACAAGCACGCACGCACACTCTCAAGCCAAGGATGGAAGAACGACTACACAGGCAGCATCACACACACACACACACACACACACACACACACACACACACACACACACACACACACACACACACACACACACACACACACACACACACACACACAACCTCTAGGGTCGCAACTAACAGCACAGCCAGATGTCATCACTTTCAGTGTGTTTTGGACTATTGTTATTGTAGATAAAACATTTGCAATTTAAACCAAAATAGCAACCGTGACAACCAAAATAGCCAATCTCCACGCTCACTCAGACTCAACACGTTGTAAGATTACACATTCAGGGGTTGACACTAAGGTCTCGGAGGCACTTGCCCATCGGGCAAGTGCAAGTCAGGTTCTACTTGCCCTCAGCCCATGTCACTTGCCCCCTAAAATATATAGGGGGCAAGTAAATATACATTTCAGTAAATATACACTTCAGCACCACGGACAGAGTCACTACAGCTACCATAACAGAAAGCTCATTTCAGCACCACGGACAGAGTATCACAAAGCTCATTTCGGTACCACGGATAGAGTCACTACAGCTACCATAACAGAAAGCTCATTTCAGCACCACGGACAGAGTCTCTGCAGTCAGGTTCTACTTGCCCTCAGCTCATGGTCACTTGCCCCCTAAAATATATTGTAAATTTTGCAGATGTAACTCTTGAGAACGTAAAAATGAAACCAAATGGACCCTTGCGGGTCCATTTGGTTTCATTTTTAGGCTCCCAAGAGTTACAATTCATCATCTTAATTACCCCAGGTCTACCCAACTAGAGAATGTAGAAGATTAGGTCATTTTGATGTGAAAGTTAAATTGCCTGTTTTGTTTCCCAAATCCAGCCTGGAATTGTGGATAGCTAGAAAGCAGGGAAAGACACAGAGGCAGAGTGCAATGACTGCCTTCAAGACAAATTTATCTTGTGTTGTGTTATAGTGCACTAAGTTGCACACTTGCCCGATCGGGCAACCAGGTAGCAGTCTTCACTTGCCCCACCATTTTTTTTACTTGCCCCGGGCAGGCGGGCAAGTGTTAGTGTCAAGCTCTGACATTGGCTATTTTTGGAGAAATAAGAAACGTAAAATAAATTGTGCAATGTTGGAGATACAAGGTTCTGCCCGGGAGACACACACTTATCACTGAGACCGGTCTACCGATATTGGCAAAATAATGAGAATTAATCTCACAAGGACGGTTTATTTTTTAGACTTGTACCGCAAGGTTCCTCTATCGGTGGTCTCGCCTTGGTGATATTAGCTCGCGATTTCAGAAAAAAAAATCGCTGTACAAGCTAAACACCACTTAGCCTGTTAGCTGCACAAGCTTACCCTTTGTTTGCTAGCTAGCCTCGCTGCACAAGCCATAGCACTTTAAGCACAAAGCGAACCACTGCTGTACAAACAGTAGCTTTGAATTGCTTCGCTCATATCCCTAATATAACCAAGGTTACCATGTAACCTCCAGTTAATGTGGTCAAATAAGTACAAACAATAGAAAGCCATCACAGCATCACCTCATACAAATATGTATTTCCGGGCAATTCAATAACCTTGCATTAACCTTTTTTCTGGAAGAACAGAAGATTTATATATTGTATACCGTATGTTATTATTTTCCATAAATATCCACGGGTTGACAATACCCTGGACACATTATTAGACGTTGTGGAAAACATAATTCTACCTAGAAATACAATGTCATCTTTGCTTGTGAACGCCTAAACACTGATCAGGTGCTGCATATGTTTATTACTAAGCCATTCTGATCTATGTTTCATTTGTTGTTTTCATATTCAATCTCATACAGGGTGGCTGCTGAGCCACAGCATGGCTCATTGCCAGATAACACACAGCGTCCTTGACATATGGTGTGACCCCCAAATAGCAAACATACTGTCCTACTATCAGATGTTGCACAGGAGACTTTAATCTCCTGTATGAAGTCCCGTGGCCTCGCGCTGTGATTTGTGAACAGATCATGATTAGGAGGCGAACATGAGTTACCGCTGGAAACAACAAGAGCATGAATGAATAACTGTGGTTGAAATGTGCAATAAAAGCCTCACTGAAAACATACTGAAAAGATTTAATGTTCAACACTGTTACTGTCTTAAATTCTTCCTAGAAATGCACCACGTCTCTGTGTGTACATCTGAAATCACTGTAACTGGAGAATGCGGCTGACTTTAAATTTGACATGCGTTGTTCCACTTCACCACTGGGAGTGCAGTGCCTTGCCTTGATTCGGGTCGGACCCACAGTTGTCCAGAAATGCCACAAAAGGCCTCTGACCAGACTCTGGACAGGGCCCAAAATAACCAAACTGATCACAGGTTACTGGTGCTATGACAGTGGATATTACAGGTATTGCATACTAAGGTGGGGTCCATAGGCTATTCCCGATTTTTATTGTTCCCAACTTGCATCATCCCCAAGAAGACCCAAGAAGACATGGCATGAGGACCCCTGCCCACTATGACTTCACTGTTTAAAGCAAACACTAACAATCCATAGACATGGCTGCCACACATGACAACATGTCTGTTTTTTCTGACAGTCCATAACATGGCTGCCACATGATTTCTGATTTCTGAAATCCAGAAGCTGCCCTCAAAAAAGGAACCAATGCCAATGGATCCGAGATATAGTTCGGTTGTTAAAAACATTCACTAGACACTAGTATAACCAGTCACTCCACTCCCATCAATTACACACACCATGAAGCCTTGAGTTTATAGATTGTTTTGTTAGTTTCAGTTTTTGTCACAATTTTGTCACAACAATTCTAAACCAGTAATTTGATGGCAGTGTGGCTGTTCAGACTGGATAGACTTCGCTGCTCATTTAATGATTGGCTTAGGAGCGCAACAACTAAAAAACAACCAAACTCTCTACATGAATTCAAGACATCATGGTGTATGTCATTGATTAACTACTCCTCTAAACAAGCCTGTTTAGCCTGACAAAGGAGGGAATCTAATCATGTTTCACGCGATGCTCGTATTTCATGAGCGGCTTGGCTAAATGCCTGTTTATGTGATCGCTACACTTACAATGTAAACATGTACAGTACATAAACATTCATACTTCAAATATAACGTACACAGTGTCACTGTAGAAATATACTGGCACAGTGATTATTAGCATTGCTCCATAACACGTTGTTTCTACAAAGCATTCTTATCCAAGCTTTTTTAGTCAAATGCTTTCAACTACGCTCCCCTATCTGTCGGGAGGGATGTGGCACTGGGCGTGTTCGGTATACTATAGACTACAGTCACGCTAACTGCACTTCCAATACAAACTAATAGGCAAGTGTGCTCCCGCTGTGCAACGGTGAGTTTTCAGAACTTACCCCGTTTCAGAAAAGTAGCCGGGGCGCTCGAATAAAAGTGCTTTGTATTAAACAACGGGGGACGCAGCAACCAGCAAATTTATAAACACCCGTGGCACCGTGGCAAGTACTTGTTTCTGAACGTTTACTTTAACAACGTACAGTAAATGCAGTGATCATTGCTAAAAAAAAAAAAACTGGCTTCAGTCACAGCACGACTGTCATGACTATGACAGTCACGTTTTTTTTTTTTTTTTTTCAGGGCTAGGAGGGAAAACCCTTCCAAATACAGCCTTTTCACAGTACAGAGATACATGGTTTCTGTCAAACCGTGCAGGACTGATATTGAATTCTGCCACACTGTGGATCTGAGGTATATACTTCTCATACCCCTGTGAGTATGGTTTGACTGCCAGCATCTTCAGCAATAACGTCAACTTGCTACCATTTAGAGAGCAGAAAACACATCCACACAGCCACCAGGGGCGGATCTAGGCGTGGGCATGAGGGGGCAATGCCCCCCTAAATGCCCTGACTGACTCACCAAACATGATGGCATGCAAACAACCAAAATTTCAAAGTTATTTAAGTGCTTATAATTAAAGTGATTATTAAACACTACTGCTGCTACTAACTATCTCCAGCTGTGTCACCACTAAACGATTCAATGATTTCATCATTAAAAACAGAAAACTCTGAGTCAGACCGGAGTCAGAGCTTCTTCGCCCGACTTCATCGACCAGAAGTCAGAGCTTCTTCGCCCAAAGTTGCACCCATACCATTTTCAGCTACAGGACTTATCGCCCCCTTACCAATGTTACCTGCCCCCTCCCCCCCAAGTTGGGAAATGTTACATCCGCTCCTGACAGGCATGCATGCACGCACGTGAGCACACATGCGCACACACGCACGCACGCACACACACACACACACACACACACACACACGCACACACACACACGCGCGTGAAAAAAAGATTATACTGTGGCGCTACCCCACCATTACCCAGTGTCCCCTACTTCATTATGCAAATTGATCCTACGAGATCGGGGAGTCCAGCGGTTGTCCAGCACAGACGATAACAACTGCCACACTTCAGGAAGACAAGCCAGGGAAGGAAGGCACGAGGATCGAGAAACAAAAAAAAAAGAAAGAAGGAAATAACAGGGTGGAAAAATCCTATTAACAAGCTAGCCGTCTGGGTGGGCGGAATGTGATGATGTGTACATCTCTGGCGGTTCACCACAGGAGCCCGTGATTAGCTGCTGGCTGTCATGTCCAGGTAGCTGTTAGCGCTAGCAGTAGTTATTATGCTTGACACCTGGTCACCTTTAGCTAACAATTTCGTTTGCAAAAAAAAACAAAAATGAGAATGTGTATAAACAGCGGCTGGTTGGCAGTGCATGCAGACAATAACTGCCAGTAACGACACAGTGGTGGAGAGTTAAAAAAAAAAAAAAAAAAAAAAATGGAAGGCTTGAGTGAGTATTTGATGGGAATGGAAGATTGGAGGGAAAATATTATATTTTTGTGTTCTTCTTATCACTTATGAACATGTGATTTGATTTGCAATAATGTTTTTTTTGTCAATCCGTTCTGCATAAGCATGGCAACATTTGCTGTTGTCTGTGTGGAAAACTCCATGGGCTCCATTTTCGTTACCATCTAAACCCCTTATGCTAAACCCCTTATCATTTTTTTTTTACTATTTGGAAAAACTACTTGGAATAGTTCAACGTGCCAATCTATTGACACATTGTGAGCTTCTCGACTGGCCATTTAAACTATTGAAAAATGTTCTTTTTTAATGATTATTTATTGGCATCCAAGACAAAGTACCGGTAGTAGCTCACGCCTCTGCAGGTCTGGCAGGGAGACGAGGGAAAGCACTGTCTAGAGACGTGTTTGTTCATGTTTATATTGTGTAATGGTACTTTGAACATAAATTGGCGCCTGGGAAACGTATGGTTGAATTTCGTTGTAAATTTATTTTGATAGTAATTGTGTAAAAGAACTCTCAGAGCCTTTGTTAGCCATGATTGCGTTGATTGAGTTAACTGAGTTACAAAAATGAGTGTGATATGGTTTGTCCAGTTTAAAGCAGTGCCTCTGGATCTTGCATTTGGCATGTCTCCTGGATCTGGTATCAAAATCCCTAAATTCACCAGAACACGTACAGGAAACGTTCTATGTTCCAATGTTTTCTATGCCCAGACTCCCCCAAGCGGGTCATGCAATCACACAGACGTTAATGTAAATAATGAATGACTTTTAAAGATGGATCTTGCTTTGCTTCAGTCTTTTTTTCTTTGCACGTTTTGACATTTTAATGTAGTAAAGCAAACCTGGTAAAAAAATAAATATATATATATATATATATATATCAAGCTCCCCAAATTCCCCAGACACAGGAAATTACATCTACTCTGTTTAAAGGTTAAGATAATGCCACAAAGGGATTCTTCTTTTGTATGGATTTCCCTTCAGCTCAATTTATACATCTACTGATGTGTTTTGACAGAGACACCAACAGGACAGTGACACCAACAGGATGTTCTACTGGGCTGAGGATGACTTTCTCCCTCCTGGAGTTGAACGCCGCCATGACAACATCTGCAACATCTGGCAGAACCTACATCATGTACCACGGAGCTGCCAGGCATAATGTCAGTTCCATCAAGTCCCACGGCTTCTTCCAGTCTGAGAAAGGGATGTTAGGTCGTGGGGTGTACCTCAGCCGGGACCTGGAGAAAGCCAGCCACTACCCCCTTAATGTCCACGAGTCCCAGCGTGTTGTCTTCAAGGTGAAAGTCAATGTGGGCAATGCGATCGCCATCAATTACCAAGGATACCCGCTGCAGTACACCTGGCACAACTATGGTTATGACACGGCCTGGGTGCCCCCCGGGTGTGGCATGGTGAAGAGTGGTTTGGAAGAGAATTGTGTCTTGCCTAGCTGCTAACAATGATGACAGCTGGCGGGAGTGGTGCTGCCAACTTCTCCGGCCGTACCACACCCGGAATAAAGGACGAGCTTCTGAACTTTTTGGTCATTAAAATGAGAACTTTGAATCATGAGGACATTGTGACGCTGGCCGCCAACTACTTCAGCTCGAAGTGTATCGAAGCGTCTAAGAAGCTATACAGTTTGCTCTGTGTTGTTGTTCACAATGTTAGCCACAGAAGGACTCCAACAACATTGTGCCTGAAACTGCTCAAAGAACAGCAGAAGTGAGAATATACCCAGATTTGTATTGTTGAATTATTTCAAAAATATTTGGACCTCCTTTGTTCATTTTTGACCCCCCATCACATGGAACTACTTTTTGGGCGCAGTGATATGGGCACCAACGGCTTGCAACCACCCCAAGAGTTCGTCCATGACAGGGAAGTTTCAAGACTGCTGTTGGCAAGTTCT
Organism: Benthosema pterotum; assembly: GCA_039105355.1. NCBI lineage: Eukaryota > Metazoa > Chordata > Actinopteri > Myctophiformes > Myctophidae > Benthosema > Benthosema pterotum. The sequence continues at coordinate 11,887,890 of CM076967.1, read as the reverse complement.
ACATTGTCCACTGCAAGATATACCTCTGGTAGAACAGCAGTTGACTCCAGCAGCTCTGCCTTGTCCAACATACTCTCATCACCTTCTAGACATGCAGCCCTAAGGGGTGATTCCAGCACTTCTGCCACTAAAAGATACGAAGGCTCTACAAGTGCAACAAGAGATGGATCAAACCTGTCCACTGCCAATCCTGGCTCCCACCTTGTCCCAACAGAATACTACACATACTTGTCTTTACTGAGGCATCTATCCGTTTTTTACAACGGTGACGAGTATGATGGGATAAAAATTGCACTACAGGCAAGTGTGGCCGCCGAACCCCGCCCAGAACTATGCTGCTGATGGCATTCCTGTTCAGGACATTCTTTGAGATTTGGCCAAGAAAATTACTTCAAAGAATCGATGCAGGATTGACATTAACCGACAGCCACTCTTAGACTATGCTATCCAGGGTTTTAAGCGGGCTACCTAATAGACACGACAATGAAGGTCATGTTTTCCGAAGATGTGGGCAAGATGAGTGACTTGTTCAAAAAGCTGTATCCTGAGGGCAGCAACCGGAGGGCACAGGCGGAAGCAGCAGTGATGTTTGGGAGGGAATACTTTGAATATACAGAGGGCGAGGAAGACGGGTATAAGCTGGAGAAGATTCTCGCTTTTGCAACAGGACCAACCGTCGTCCCACCCATCGGCTCACAACCACCCCAAGTGTTCATCCACAACAGGTAAGTTTCAAGACTGCCTTTGGCAAGCATGTGTGTTAACTTAAAATGCCAGAGTACACTATGAAGCCTTCAAAGAAATGAAGGACTTTTCATTGGGCAACACACACGGCGTCGGCAGACTGTAATTTTATTTTGTTTGATTTTGTGAGGAGGAAAAACAAATTGTATACTAAATTATACTAAATTGTATATATAAATTTAGTGGGAATAAAGTCCTATAACAGGTGACTCCACCACTGTGACTTCCAGACCTTGAGCCAGGAGGGCTGATGCCGCCCTGTAGTGCTACATTGTCCACTTCTGATAGAAGAGCAGGTGACTTGTCAAAGCACTCACATCACTTCCAGACATGCAGCCCGAAGGGGTGATTCCAGCACTTCTGCCACTAAAGGCTACGAAGGCTCTACAAGTGCAACAAGAGATGGATCGAACCTGTCCACTGCTAATGCTGGCTCCCACCTCATCCCAACAGAATACGACACATACTTTTCTTTACTGAGGCATCTGTCCGATTTTTACTCCAGTGACGAGGATGATGGGATAGAAATTGCACTACAGGCAAGCGTGGTATCTGAACCCTGCCCAGAACTACGCTGTTGATGACGCTGAGGACATTCTTTGATATTTGCTCAAGAATATTAATTCAACGAATCAATGCAGGTTTACCATTAACTGACAGCCAGTCTTAGACTGTGCTATCTGGGGTTTTAAGCGGGCTACCTACAACCCAAATGCGACAATGAAGGTCAAGTTTTCCGGTGGGCCGAAGTGAGGAGGCAGAATTCCTCTGCCGCTGTATGACAGTGTGTTTGATTACAGATCAAACACACTGATTACACTGGTTATTTTGCTAGGCTAGGTTGTAACTGGGGAATCTAAAGCCGCGCTCAATGACGTTATTGGCCGCTCCATGACGTTAAGTAACCATGGCAAACCGCACCCAGCGTGCAACGGAATTGGATTCAGAATTACATATATTAAATAATTATTTATGTATTTCTTATTTTTGTTAATATGAAAATACATTCTGGTCACTCATGAACAATGTTTTTTAGTTTTTAGGTGTGCTTTTTGAACTTATTTTTTCTGTTTTGGTTTCTCTCGTCATTCTCGCGATCGACTGAAATTCTGCATGGGATCGACTGGGCACCCCTGCCTTAGACAACGGTTTCTGATTTTATGTTTTCCTTTCTGTTGCAGGCACTGATGCTGAAATGTCATCTCCCAGGAGGGAGGAAGCAGAGCTGGTGTTATGTGGAATTCCTTGAAGATGCTGAGTGGGAGGAAGATGGGGATAAGCTGGAGAAGGTTCTCACTTTTGCAACAGGACCAACCCTTGCCTTCCAACCCACCCCAAGAATAGAGCTTATCCACAACAGGGAAGTTTAAAGACTGCCTTTGGCAACCACATGTGTTAATTGTCAGAAACTACCTGAGCACAACTACTGTATGTTGGAACCTTACAATCTGGCATGTACGCTTAGATCTTTGGACAGGGACCCTTAGTTCCCTGTGTAACCCACCGGGTCACTCAAGGAGATGGGGCTTTTGCAATCCGAGTTCCTATGCTTTGGAACGAACTGCCTCTTTTATATGTATTTTGTATTTGTATGTTAAATGTTTTAGTTAGTACTGCTCTTACATCAGTGCCCTGGCCGTTTATTTTAATGTTTATTTTAATGTCAATGGTGTTTTACATTTACATGTCTTGTTATCGTTGTTTTACTTGGATGTTGTTTGGTGTCTTATGCCCTGTTTTAGGTCTTTAGTTGTGTTTACTTGCCTACGAACTTTGTGAATCACTTTGTAACTGAATGTTTGGAAAGGTGCTATATAAAAATCAATTCAAATTCCTAAAGCTTTCAAAGAAATGATGGACTTTGCATTGGGCAACACACAATGTTTTGGTAGAGCTTAATTTATAGTTTGTTTTATCTTGGGGAGGAAAAACAAATTACTCTGAATTTAGCAGGAATAAAGTCCTTTTGTGTGAAAGAGCACAAAAAGGCATGTCTGAAGAAGACCATAACAGGTCGAAGCGGTGCTATTTTTAACCTGCTGTCGCCAAATAAAAAATTGAAGCAGTGAGTTGCGAGCCCTTTTTCCTTTTCTACTTTTACTGTGTTTGCAGTTTTGGCTCGGCACCATTGAAGGATATGTGTTACTTCTTTTAACTTACTAATTCTTATAGTAGGTAGTCCTAATACAAGTAGGGCTGCATTAAATCAAATCATGAAAAGGAGAGAGCGTTGCACACAACAAGACTGCATTTGAATGCTTTAATCTTAGAACAGAACAAACATTTCTGTTCTCCGGCCTTCCTCAGTGTGAAGTGTGTGTGGGTGTGAGCTCTTTTTATAATGAGTGGTGACTAACGATCAACACCAATCACCTCAGTCACACCCATTAGGCGATTGCAGACAATCAACATATATAAATAATAATAAAAAAAAAAAAACAGTTGAGTAATTTAAAAAGCTAATCAAAGCGAATTAGTTTTAAGACTACATTCCTTCTTAATGCGTATATACATTTCATTTAGATCAACTTTACGGCCAAGTTCACAGAAGTGGCCTTCCATGGGTGATGTGATGTCAGCCCGTTTAATGCTGCTTCTGTGTTCACTGAATCTTATTTTAAGTTTACAAGAGGTTTGACCTAAATAGTGTTTGTTACACAGACAATAAAACATGTAAAATATGAGTTGTGTTGCAGGTTATTAAAGATTCCATGCAATGCTGAATTATGAAAAGTGTCTGCTTTTGTCATTTTGGCACAAGAGGTGCATGATCTACAAGGGAAGTTGCCTAGCACTATAGGTTTAGGTTTCTTTATATGCCTTCACAAGTGTCCCTTAGACTGGTAAATTGGAAATTTTAATACTGACATCTGAACGACATGGACAGGCTGACAGAGTAGCCTATTGCTTGTTAGGGACCAAGTTGGTTGGAAGGAGATCGGCGCAGTTGTTGTGGGTTTAAGTGAAAGTTCTCCTTTTTGTCTTTATTTTCCTGTATTTCTTCCTTAGCTGCAAATCATCATTTAAAAAAAAAAAAATTCGGCCCCAAAGCAAAATTGAGATCAAGTTAAATCTTAAACAAACAAATAACTGAACAACACAATGGATCTTTCCAGAATGTCACTTGAAGGAAGCATATATAGTGCTGGGTTAAACCACTGCAAACGCAAGAGGGGGAAAACACAGCAAAGGCACATTCAACACAATGCCAACCATGGCAGCCCGCCCCATGATTCAGAGCTCTGTGGCATAGTCCATTCATTCCAATCAGCTGCCTATATGAAGCAGCTTGTTCCACTTGGTCTGGCCAGGTTGCCAGGTTTGAGTTGAGGTTGCCAGGTTTGAGTTTTCACAGCACTGTACACTCAAAGAACACTTAAAACAAAATAAATCATCATAGTTGTCATTTCGCTTGCATGTCCTTTGTAGGATGTTTCCATGTGATAGAGCATACCATACATAGACTGTGTCAATGTGTGGCTGTTGAAGCAGCCATGCTTATAAAGAACACCTGATTTGGGTGAAAATGGTTGAAAAATATAGGCTTTGCAAAAACACTGTTTTTTGATGCATGTGCATGAGAAGACATTCTGCCCAGCCTCAGCCAGACTCTGCCTCCAGCGGCCCCAAGGTAAATTGAGTTTGAGACCCCTGTTATAAGTATTGCAAGGCCAGTCGCAAGCAACGTATAGATGCTATCCGCATCTCGGTTGCAACAAGCTCCATTGACAGCCCATTCATTCACAGAAAGGTCATATCTGATTGTATGAGCGCCGGTGAACTAACCAATATTGTGGCTGTACAGAGGAAAGCTCGGGGTTATCTTCTTTGTCCGTGTCAAGTCTCCTCCGTTGAAACGGCATCCGCCGTTCATGTTATGAGCGACTCTCTGTCAACTTAAAGCGCGTGGCAGCGCATTCGAGTTGGAGGGCGCTCGTAAATCACTCGGGCGCCACGTACACACAGTACACTACCTGTTTACAAATTATTGCGCGCTCCCTGGCGCCAGGAGAGCATGAAGCTCCATCGCAGGAGGCCGTTTGGTTAAGGGGAGGTGGCAGAAGCACATTCATCCCGCACGATTTTGTAACCCAGTGCTAATTACCTAATGTGATCCTGGGCTCTACACACCCTCCACCAACCTGGGGAGAGCAGCGGACTGGACTCATGCTTCCTTCAATACCTGAGTAGTCCAAGCTGCCTTCTTTTCACCTCACAGGGGCAGTTTCCCTGGTCGGACGTAACACGTGGAAGGAACATGTTAGCTTTGACACCCAGGCTTTCATTTTTGTCTGTGTTACGCAAAAACGGGAAGCCTGGACTAAATCATTAACCACGGAGGCCTAGAAGTGGGAGTCAACCTTTCTCCCAGCTAGGTCTGAGGAAGACTTAGCGGTCGAAACGCGTTCGTTGCTGCTCACCACGAGGTAAATAAACAATACAAAAAGGACATTTAATGAGCACTCTGGCATTTTCCTCTTTTTCCATATGTATTTTGGAGCCTTGCACCTGGAAGAATATTTATAACATGGAGTGTTGCAGGTTGTCTGCTTCAGCAGCCCGCGGCGTTTTCTAACCTTTTTCTCCCACCACCAGTTGGAAGTGGTGGATTCTTGAGCCGTCGTTTTGCCAGCTCCACCTGGACAATGGTGGATGCTTAAATAGCCGTCCTCCTCATATACTAAAGGCTAATAAGGAACGTAGAGTACATAATATATTCAGCTAAGCTCCTGCTTGGCTTCACCATGCAGTGCATTATCTGATGTTGATGTATGTACTGCTCAAAGGAGTGGTAGCATAGCTTTGCAACAACTAATAAAAAGAAAAGAAAATGCATAATTCCGGCAGACTATACACAACCCAAACGGGAAAGCATCAAGCATTAGAGCAGGGGCCTGCAGGGGGGCAGGCTATACTAAGTACAAAGAGATTTATGGAGGATTCAAATGCAGTTTATCACAAGGGCAGAAGATTGCCCGCTCGCCCGGCTGGAGTGACCGCCCCCATATTGATTGAAACCTTTATTTCAGGGAAATCCATAGAGACCGAGGTCTCTCTCCTCCACCGCTGCCCCGTGTACAAAAGCGACATTTAAAAGCAATATGAGATTACAGTCACACACAGACATGCGCGCAATTCATAATACAATGAATTGAAAAATGAATAAATCGATAAAATACATTAATTTAGAAAAGTGACACCATGGGATTTTTTTTTATGGCAAGCAAGTGCATTTGGCTTCTTCCAGCATCAGACCTATACAAGTATATACCAAAACAATCTTAAAAGCATTAAAGTATAAGCCAAATAATGGCAGCTTCAAATTGTCCTGACGTTTATTCAATGGGTGAGGTGCACATGCATTGTCGTCGTGACGTCGTCGGTCGGAAAACCTTTTATGTCCAAAATCATTACTTTTCAGTAAAATGAAGAAAAAAATAGCGTGCGTTCCAAATTAATCCAATTAAGTTATTAGTCACAGGCTGTTCTTAGTACGCTTCAATGGTTCATTATTTGTAAAACACAAAGACAGACCTAAGTGGTTTCGACATTTTTCAAAATGAGCAAATGTATCAAGTAGTTTTTTTTTCCCCACTCTACCTTTTGTGTGACACTTGAAGTTTATTATGAATAACACAGTAATAAATGAAACAGTTTGGCAGCAATATGGCACAGAAAGTCGAGTGAATCAGTGGTGCGTTTATTCACTCATTATATGTCCGTATGGAATGGGTGGAATGCAGTGAGTACAAAGTCCACAAACACTATCAGCGGTGAGCAGTCCGTCCTCCGATGATCTCCCCGTCTTTGCTCAAGAACACCTTGACATAACGACACTACACATCGTGCATGTCAAGGTGTGCTTGAGCTAAGACGGCGCCGAGATTGTCAAGATTAATGGCAAACATGTCAGAGTGTGGGTGCGAGTGCGAGAGCACACATATCTGTTGTAAGGGAATGTCAGCCTACTGTGTCAGAAGACAGGATGGCTGGTTTGACATTAAGCCATGAAAACGGTCGTCTCTGTCACTTTAGATTTTAACTATATCTACTATACGCTGCAGCATACTGATTGGCTGTGCTACACAAGCTCATACCTCAAGCTTGTATAGCTCTAGATCTAGCTATTTTTGAAGAATATGATTTTTTTTTTCAAGCACAGCAAAAATCTTTGCTTCTGGTGGTCCTTGGAATTGATTGAATACTTTGAGACTGGATGTTTCTGCAGATGCAGTATAGCCTATGAACCTGAGTACGTCCATAAACTGTCACACATTAGGTAGGGATGAGAATCCCGATGGGGATCTCATCCCTACCTAAGGGATGAGAAGTGCAGGCGACAGGAGGCAAACAAGTAAGCTTAGAGATATTTATTACAGTATTGAACTCAGGTACTTCCATATGCAGGGATAAATCACAGCACTTACAGGAAGTCACGCAACATAGCGCTACGAACCAACAAGAATACCAGGCAAAGAGACAGGGCTTAATTAGACACAGGAGAACAGGCAACGGGGAACAGGTGGAACCAAAAACAATCAACACTGGGATAGGCTGAGGAACTAACAGGACAAGGTGGAAACACTATAAGCTAATCACAGTACAGGTAGACAGTAACAAGGCAGACAGGAAACACTAGGAAACAATGCTACAAAATAAAAGCACAAAACCAAACCAATCAATAAGGAACACGTGAGCTGAGATACTGAAATAACGTGAAGTCCTGTGATTATGTCCGAAATAGTTAGTCCACGGTCCAGGCAGCAGATTGTGACATAAGCCGCGCAACTTGAGAGCTGTTCAAATTCTACATACACATTCCACACCATCACAGGGAATGCATCGCCTGGTGTTGAGTCTGTCAGACCCACGGTTGTCCAGAACCAAGACTAAAAAGCCTCTGCCCAAGCTCTGATCAGGGCCTGATTATGTTATCAGCTCTGATTGTTATCCTACATAGGTAGGTACTGTTCACATTAAAACATTATTACTTAAGAATACTGGAATCGGTGCGTGGACACCGGACGTCACCCGGTGTATCCAGATTGGCTGGTTTAGGTGATGATGTAATGGTGACATAATTAAGTATTGTGATGAGTATTATCTCCTGGAGGTGTCAAGATACTATACTCCATCATACTGAAACTGCTTGGGTTGTTTCCCAATGGCTTGTCGTCAAACAGCAAAAGAATCCACAGCACGACCACAGCCCAGTCAAAACTACCATTGACTTGCACTGAACTAATTTTCCCAGAAGCCTTTTCACACTAGAGCAAGGGAGCGCCTATATGACTTAAAATGAATTAAAAACGTGTATTAAAGAATGAAAACACATCCTTAGCAACTAACTCATTACTTGCGTACGCGGAGCGGGCGCAAGTGAACCGATCGGTGTGTTGACGGTTTTCGGTCATCATTCGGGAAGACCATGGCCTACTTGTGTGCAACGTGCAAGTTTGTACTCTGCTGAGTGCTGATCTACTTATTTGCAGTGAAGCTATTCTACGGATCTCCATATTATATAGAAATAAAGGGACAGAGACAGAGACAGATGGGTGGAAGGGTCACACTGACCCAGGTTATTGCATAGCCAGCTAGGTGGGGCATACATGGATCTAAAACTTCCATTGTTACCGACTCGGTGCTCTATACACCCTGGCGCCGGTCTATAGTGGTCTTAATGGGTTAAAAAAAAAGATTGACTGCAGCGATGGAGAAGCAGGTGTTGTTTGCAACAGCGGGAGACCTGGATGTCGTTGATTCTAATCACACAAATCAAGACGGCAAGCACACAAACATGTTACAACAAGCTTCCTGACAGACAGAAACTCTGTGGAGAGGGAGCGTAGGAAAATGACACGCACATACAGTATACTAACACTTTCCACAGGCACGCGCACACACACACAGGTGGGTGCAATTATTATTGGTACAGTATAGGTGCACATATATCCTTCCTCCGCAGCGCAGCAGCAGGGGGTTGATGTGAGAAGTGTGGAGCGTTGAGACTGTAACGCTCAGCCTGCTACACCGCATTAACCTCTCAGCCTGCGTGGAAACTCTATTTTGAGGCTGTATAATGTATTCGACATTTGATCGAGTCGAACGTGTTTGAAAGAAGTAGTGCAACCACTTCCTTAGACAGCTTTGTGGCTGGCTGGCTGTGAGGGATGCTGCACTTTCAGCAAAACGTTTGGTCATTTTATCGTCTACTTAGGTTCGTGTGGACACCACAGACAGTTTATAAGTGGCTTTAATCAGTATTTACATACAGTATTTGATTTTTAGCTGGTCTTTTTCAGCTGGTCTGCCCCGTCCCCTTCCTATAAAACCCATTATAACTTAAAACATTTAATTGTGATAGATTAATCGAAAGCCCTTTTTTTTCTGGTGACTGATATTGTCCTTCTAATACGTGAAGGAGGGGGAGGCATTTAATTTCCTGTTTTCATTTATTTTATAACAGAGGGGAAGAACAACAACCTGTCAGACACCAGACAAACCATTAGGTCATCATTACTCACGGTTACGGATGTTTAGCACTTCAAAATACAAGTTGCAAAGGGGAAAATCTCTGCAATGCACGATTGAGGGATTCGTTTTGGCAGGCTCTGTATAACTGTTAACAGAAGAATGTAACAGGGGTTACACATTTTGATAGCCTGGAATTCAGCCTCCGTTGCTACGCTGAAGTTCAACTTCGCAGCCTATATCCACAAGTGGGCGTGGTTTATGAAGGTCAAAATCGGCTTCTGATTGGTATCTGGTTTGCTTGGGGAAAGACGAAAAAACAGTTTACGGAACATCAGTCAGAAACAACAGTTGACGTCGAGGCAGCAGGCACTGGCCAGACTCAGTTGCCAGTGACATTCAGAAGTTGAATGTTGTGACAGCAACCGGAGGTTGGATTCCAGGATGGCATTTTGCTACAAATACATTTATTTTTACTTTACCCAACTTTACTCGGCACAACCTACTTTTAGTAGTGACTGACTACAGACATAGTACAAAAGTATCAAATACATTGCAGTATGAATGCTTTTATAAGAAATGTGACTGCTCTTCCCACCATCTCTCTCCAGGGGCGGATGTAACATGTCCCATTTAGGGGCGGCAGGAGAACATGTTGGAGGGCAAGAGAAAACGGTATGGGTGCGGCTTCATCGCCTGTGACGCTTCGCGCCACGGGCGACAAAGTCGCACCCATACCATTTTCAGTCACAGGACTTATATCAGGCAAGTAAAGCATCAATAATAACATCAGTTGCAACAGACACGCAGCATGCATAAAGCTAAAGATCTGACTCAGAGAGTTTTCTGTTTTCAATGATGAAATGCTGTTGGTTTAGTGGTGCCACAACTGTAGTTAGTTAGTACGCAGTAATAGTGTTTCACATCATTTTAAACATAAGCACTTTAATTTGAAATATCTTGGGTTGTTTTGTATGGCATCGTGTTTGGGGGGGGGACTGGGCACTTAGGGGGAGCATTGCCCCCCCATGCCCATGCCTAGATCCGCCCCTGTCTCTCTCTCTTTCCTCTCTCTCTCTCATTTCTTTGTGTCCTGATCTTTCTCCACATCACATCATCATGCCATGCATGCTGCCGCCCGGCCGCTCTCAGTCGCTGTGCACTGTGTGGAGGAGGCTTCTCTAAAAGAGATATATACCGCGTTCATTATATAGAAATGCCCCCTCCTCCCACCCCCAGCACCTCCAAAAAGACCATTATCATAGATCCTGGCCCCGTGGCGCTGAATCATCGCGCTGCTATTCCCAGTCCTCTCCTGTCAGACCTACAAATAGCACTGCAGCGCCCTCGAGGAGAGACAGGACGATCCACACGCATGCAGGAAGAGCCACATATAGCTCTGGTGGTCCACCGCCACCCAGAGCCGTAGTATACAGACAGTTCTGACAACTACAGTATGTTCACTTCCATGGTTCCGGTCTAATGGAGGCTCTTCGACTGAGAATGGGGACAACAAATAGGGACAAGTCCTGGACTGGAAGTATAGGCAAAAGAATTGCATTGGATCTTAAAGATGGTGTGCTGTGATTGTTGTACTTTTTCCCAATTTCTTATGTGTTTAATAGGCATCCGTGTTCAAATGCTCTACTATGTGGCTTTCTGTAGCCTCTTTTCCTTTTATAGATGTGTTTTAAGTCTGTTAAAATAACTGTTAAAATAACCCGAGAAGTATTTCCACATTCACTCCAGAGTTGCCACACTACTGTCGTATGTACCAAAAACCTCAAAACGTCACCCTGCGACATGTTTTGAGCAGCTTGCAGATCAGCTATTTTTGAATTGAAATCCTGAATTCTGATCAAGATGCGATCCCTTCTCGTCCCGGGAACGTCCACACTTCTCCCACACACGCAATGCTTCTGTCCCTCGAATGAACAGTTTGGATCTGGCCACCCTACAGTATATTACTCTATGCTGCTGTGGAGACCTGGCTTTTTCTAGTTCTCTCTGTCTTCCTCTCTCTACCCTACGTGTTCTTGCTAACAACTATCACATTCAGCAGTGTGTGAGCCAGACAGTGGCAGTGACTGGGAGCTTCCTGTGAGGGACCTGTCCAGTCTAGTGGGCTTTAACAGTGCAGTAATAGTGAAGTGGTGGCAGTGGACCAGTGCACTGGGAACAGTAGAGTCATCTAGTAGAAGAGTTGTGACACTGAGGGGTCAGACACTGGAACCCAGCACTCGAGTGCTCTTCATGCAGCATGAATAGGGACAAACTGGAGTTGGAAATGATGCACTATATCATGCACTATATCATCTGAACTGTCTCTCATGTTTATGATGTACCAAACTACCAAACGCTCTAAAACAAAGGGATTTAAAGATGGAGCGC
>CM076967.1:11846283-11871283 GCA_039105355.1 Benthosema pterotum | reverse complement strand
AACCAATTAAGGCAGAGAATATGGATTACAGCAGGGACGGACGCGCGCCCTTCCCTCCCCCTCCCCCTCCTCCAGAATAGAGCCAGGGACCGCTGGCTTGGTGCGATAATAATGACGGCTAGGCTGGAAATGGATGGGCCGGGGCCATGGTTCTGGCGTGTGCCGCCCGCACTCCGCGGTCAGCGCTGACTTTAGTTTGGCTTGGGGGGCACAAGATATACAGTACGTCCTATAGTGGTATAGGGCGGATCACAGCAGAGGCGGCGGCGCCGCTCTATTCTGTGCCGGGTGGAATTAACCTTTTCTGCACTGAGCGCGTTTTGGTGTTCAACGCATTATCAGATCTGATTTTTTATTTTTTGAAAATTTGTGAAAATAATGTGCAAATCTACATTCTATTTGACACCTGATTCTAGTTTCTGACTATAGTTTCTAGTTTCTGATGCTAGTTTCTGACAGATTCTAGTTTTTCTGAAAAATCTATGTTCCTGTGTCAGTGATGCTCAGCATATTTCATGCCAAGGACCACCAGAATCTCTGCGGACCTTCCCCCATCTGAAAACATGTTGTTCTAGGGATCCCCCAGAAGCAACGATTTTAGTTCAAAATATTTGCTTCCGAAAGAATATATTCAAAGATTTGCATCACATTTTCACAATTTTTCAAAAATATCAGAGCTACAAGCTCGCAGCGCGCCACTCGGTGGCGCGCTGTGAGCTTGTAGATCTGATATTTTTCAATGGCTTAAGTGTAACATAATGCATTGAACACCAAAACACGTTCACTACACAAAGGTTAATTGCGGTGCGGGTAAGTGGGGGAAAGTCAAGGATAAGTGTTTGATATATGCGGTGCGCTTTCTTTTGTTCCCAGTCGTACTTGACATCGCCGCGGCGGCGCGCACGGCGCAGGACTTGTACAAATGTCCGGCTGAGGGTCCATCCGTCTCCTCGGCGCACAAGCACCCACTCCAGAGACCACATCACACCAGTCCTCAGTGACCTTCACTGGCTCCAAGTCAAATATATAGAATACTGTTATTAGTACTGCTCACCACCTATACTGTACAAGCCACTCCTCTCTGAATCAAGTCAAGGGTCATGGTCACTACCATGCTCGTATCATGAGCAGCATTGTATCAGTATCATATCATGTCAATATTGTGTCAGTATCATGTCAGTTTCATGTCACATTCATGTCACCTTCATGTTAGTATCATGTCAAATTAGCAGTGTTGGGTAATGCGCACTGTAACTTGTGCACTGTAAAATATATTTCGTAATATATTACCAAAATGCAGTAACTTGTAATATTACTATATTACTGGGTATCTGTAATACTTTTCTTTCTGCATTTCTGTCCAGCCTGCCAGATGAGTTGATGTAAAGGCTGAAAGGCATGTGTTTACATCACCAGTAGGTGATTGAGGGTAAATTTGCTGTCCACTGGTTCTCAGGTTTGGTGTTTGTCCTCTTTTTTTTCCCAACGCTGAGGAAGACCATCTAGGTCGAAACGCGTTCGTTGACTGCACGTGGAGGTAAATAAAGATACACAAAAAGGACATTCATTGAGCGCTGGCATTTCTCTTTTTTTTCCTCTTTTTTTCCCCTCAGTTGTAATTTTAAATGTGCTTAGATGTGCTTTATTGTAGGTACACCACTGGTCTACGCATTAATATTAAAACATTACACTCACTCAAACAGTAATATGTACTATGAATATACTGTATTAGTTTAAAATGGAGGTAATAGTTAATCAGTAATATATTAGAAAATCAAAGTAATATGCCCAACACCGCATGTCAGTATCATGGTCAGTAAATGATCAGTATCATGTCAGTGCTATGGTTGGTAACATGTTACTGTCATGTCAGTATCATGGTCATCATTGGTCAGTAATCTGCCGCAGTTTTACCAACTGCTGCAGCAGTTATAACGGTCGGGGGTTAAGGTTAGGTTTATGCATCGGTTTTACTGAGGTTATGTTTAAAGTTAAGGGTTAGGTTTAGTAGTAAAACCGTTTACTACTATAAAAGTGCAGTTCATCTGCAACAGATTTATACCTGCCGCGACGCCTGCCCTGATGCCTGCCATAGTCGGGGATTGATTCTGGTCTCTCAACATGCCAGCATCACATCAGCGTCAGTATCATGGTACAGTAGTACAACATATTAGGATTTATACTTCCCTCTCATTCTGATGGTAACTATTTGTCATTCTTCTCAGCTCCTATTTCATGTTCCCTCCCTGCTTTCTGCAGCATTCAAAGCATTGTTTCCTACAGTACCATTTCTTGCACCTCTTTGTCAGATTCATCAATAAAGATTTGCTTCCCGATCATGTTCTCAGCAGCAGCAGCAGCAGCATCGTGAACCATTATTGATCATGTTCTGAGCTGTTGGTTATACTACCTGTCTGTTCACTTTTTTAAAGTTGGAAAAAGGCCACAAAAGAAGTTTCTCATACCACCTGGAAAAAAGGCCTGTACTGACATCAACTCCACAGTAAATTCTTTGCAGTAATGTTAGGAAATATAAAGATATTTAATCTGGGCAGTAGATGCAATCCTCTATGCACCTCAAATCACCAATGTACTTTAATATAATCATTTAAAATTACAACAACAAGCTTGCAGTCGCAATTATACAAACACTTTGCAGCTCAACTATGTGCGCAGGTAGACACACACACTTAACTATGTGCGCAGGTAGACACACACACACACACACACACACACACACACACACACACACACACACACACACACACACACACTGCGTCTTCAATCTTCCATCCATTAGACATGAATGTTCCTGGGAGCTCCCAGGCATTTTAAGTGTTTCAGGTCTCCAGGATGTTCATTAATAAATGCCTCAATTATATTTTTATAAAGCGTCAGAGGAAGCCTCGCTCGTAAACATGGCGTCCTCCTCCTCCCCGCCTTGGCTGCGTTTCAACTCCTCCTGGACGGGAAATAAATTACATTTTAGTCTCACTGTGTTTTGTCCATGAGCTTATGAATGAGAATATTAAAATGAACGTCCAAATTTGGGTTTGGTTTCGGTCCTATAATGCAATTTACTTCTAGTCATGTTTTTTTGTTTTGCTCTGGCTTTAGTCAACTAAATAATCTTTTGCTTTTAGTTTACTAGCATGAATGAAGCTTATTTTATTTTATTATTATATTTATTTATGAAACGCCCATTGCCCCAGAAATAGAGTGTGAGTTGCATTTCCCGGCAGCGGTATTGCCATCAGCATTGCCCAAACTCCCCTTCCACACACACACACACACACACACACACACACACACACACACACACACACACACACACACACACACACACACACACACACACACACACACACACACACACACACACACACACACACACACACACACAACAACCCAATCAGGGAGTTATGGTTTGATTAAGGTTAAGGTTCGAGTAAGGGTTACCGTAAAACACTAGCGACTGCCTCGGCAACGCCAACGGCAACACCGCTGCCGGTAAATGCACTCACTCACTCTCTCCATTCCCCAGCACACACATAGACTGTGTCACCTTTTTTGTTTTGTTTGTGAGTGGAGCACAAATGGATTGTATTGATTTTAGGGTAGGCTAAGAGAATACAATTTACAACACGCATTTAGGCAGGCGCTCTTAATCCAAAGCAATTTACATTAAGCACGACGAACAAAAGAAAAGCACATGACATGACATGCTTCCTCTCACAGAACATAAAGCACGAGCATACAATGAAGTCACAGCCTTCATGCTTCCATTGTGATCTCTTGTATGGTCGTCTCGGAGACAGCGCACACAAAAGCACCGCAGAACACGAGGCATCCGTATAACATTACACACAATTATGTAAAACCCTTTCAAGACCGTACAATGCGTACTGTACATACAAAAGTCCTAGATAATTTTGTTTCCTGAAATGTCTTTTAAACGAATATGTGTGATGAATTGTGGGTCTTTTGCAATTCAAATCAACTAAAGCAAGCCTGCTGCACTGGCCAGTGTCTCTTAGCTGTCTCCATGCGTGCAGTTAAACACACATACCGTACTCTCTCTAGCAGACGCATGCACACACACACGTACGGTGTAACCTACACTTACACCACAACACACAAACATAAGGCCCAGACAGACATTTTGCCCTCATAGAGTGGCACTCAACAGAAGAAGCAGAGGGGCTTTCGGTGGTACAGTTCATTGAAACAAACGCTTTAAATGCCTCAATCAACTCGCCCATAAAACCTCACACTTTTTTTTAATTGCCCTGCCGTAGCTATTAATTACATAACAGCCTTTGTGCGGAGCGTGGCCATATGTTTGTTAATGGGCAGAGAATGGATTGGAGTAGCGTGAGCAGAATGCACATAATAATCTATACCACCGTGCCGGCTGTCATGGATGCATTTTGTCTTCATGTAAAGCAGTGGTTCTCAATGAGGACCATGGGGGCCTTATGGTGGGGGGGTGTGTGTGTGTGGGGGGGGGGGGGTACCATGGGGGTACCCCCTAGCAGAATGTGTTAGCATCAGAAAAAATGTCCAATAGTGCAGAGAGAAGCCTGCACACTGTCAGAGCTTGCAAAATTAATTTTATTAAAAGGAGAATTCCACGCTACAAAGGCTTTCTTGCCTTTAATTGCAACTGATTTATTGCACAAAAAGTGGTATAGTTGTTTGTCCAGTTATTTGGGGGAAAAACTCACTGTAACACACTGTTGACATTCTGGAGAGAGCAATATAGAGAAAAAAATGTTGTGATATGCAATTGGCGATATGTAATAGGCAAATTTCCACACTCCACGCCCTATTCTAAGCTTATTATAGTGATAGGAGAAACAGCAGCGTTGGAAATCAAGTGCAAATAAAGGTGAGAAATCCTCTAGCGCAGAATTCTTCTTTAGGACAGCGTTTCAGTCAAAAGCCTCCAAGTATCTAAATGCTTGAAGAGGCAATCTGATGCTTGAAGAAAGTCTTTCATTCAAGGGCACATGATGTGCAGGCCTCTCTCTCTGTGCACCTTTGTGTAATTTTCTCAATATATTGAACCTGTTTATGCACCCATCTCAGACCCACAATCTTGATGTTGTGGGCTTGTAAATGTGCCATTTTCAAAAGAAGAATTTTTGGGGGAAAATGTGATAATTGGGAAATTTGCTTTAAACATTGTAACAACCCAAATCTTATATGGGGTCCCCTGGCACAACATATTGTATTTTTAGATGTAGGGTTTTAGGGAAAATACATGAACTCACTCTTTACGTATGATGTGCGGAATAATGCCTATATCATCACTGATAACCACTGATATCAAACAACATAATACAAATCCGGATTTGGCCTCTTCAACAAGATGCTGGCATGTAAAGGAGATGCATTTGGCAATTATTTCTCCATAGTAAATGCTGCATTTTCAGTCTGGAAAGGGCAGCTGCATTACAGACAGGTTAAACGGCAGGGGCTGAAGCCCCCTTTAATGCATACTGTATATGTGCACGTCCCTGGTGCACTGTGCAGGCTGAATGCCAGCTACTATGAGCACAATGCATCATGTATAATCACATGGCATTATACATGCCATTTTAATTTACACCACGTTATAATTGATGACTTTCATGCCAGTCTTATCGGCATGCAATATCGTTTCGTATCATTTCAATTAGCCAATTCAAATTGTATGTAAATCGCCTAATTGAATTCCCCCTTTGGCAATTCCGCCTGACGTCAATACAAACAGTACATGTGCAATAAATTAGCTTGCCCTGATCAAGATTAATAATGGTGATTACTAACTGTAATCTGGTAGATCACCTAATCTTTCTGAATGTATGACATGAAAGCAGGGATAATACCTATGACTCCTTTGTGCATGTCGGTTGTTCTCAAACTTTTTCATGTCAAGGACCCCCAAATTGACACTTGTTAGCCCAGAAGTGTTTTCACAGCTCTAGCATTCATTTTCAATCATTTTAATTTTAGGCATCGCCAGTTTGACATGACTTAGCCCACAGGTGCCCCATTTAATGGCATTCTATCTCTGGAACCCCAATGTATATCGTAAAAATGATATTAATTGAACTTTGACTACTGTTCATACTACTGTTCAGTGTGTTTTCTAGCTATGGTATAGTTTAAAGAAGCATCAAGATGTGTCATCCTAGCCTCGACACCCAGGCTTTCATTTTCGTTCGCCTTGCGCGAAAACGGAAAGCCTGGACTAACGCACGTTGGAAAGTGGCCTTCAAGTGGGAGTGAACCTTCCGGGGTGGGCGTCGCTCTAAATAATGTGACGTAGAACAGCAGTGGACTGGCGCGGGAGGGGCCGGGGATGACGACACGTTAGTGAGATCAAATCAGAGCGCAGCACTTCCGCCGTGTGGATCCCACGACACCCCCGCCCCCCAAGGCCAAAATCATTGAGGGCTAGACCAGGCTAGTGTCATCCTAACCCTCATCCAGTCAGGGGCGGATCTAGGCATGGGCATGGGGGGGCAATGACCCCCTAAATGCCCAGTCTGCCCCACCAAACACGATGGCATGCAAAACAACCCAAGATATTTCAAATTAAAGTGCCTATATTTAAAATGATTTGAGACACTACTACTGCTACTGACTAACTACAGTTGTGCCACCATTAAACTAAAACCATTTCATCATTGAAAAAGTTGCCAGTTGCAAACGCATCAATAATAATATTGATGCTTAATTGCATAATAAAATTCCTGTAACATAAAATGGTATGGGTGGGGCTTCATCGATGAAGCCGCCCCCCATACCATTTTCTCCTGCCCTCCCAATTGGGAAACGTTACATCCGCCCCTGCATCCAGAGTAAAACAACCCAGTGAACTACTGCCTGCCATATAGAGATAAAAGACAAAGTTAGCCCTCGGTTCACCTTTTTCTTCCCATTCTCATCAGCAGTGGATTATCATGTACATTTTAATGACATGTAAATGTGCTTTAAACACAAGCCTGGCTATCAGCTAATCTATGTATCTTAAAAAGAAAGCTCCGCAAATATTTGACATGCCTTGAGGAAAATGGATTCTGGACTCTATATAGTGACGTGTCATGAACATTCATTTTACATAATAATAAAAAAAAACAGGGTCAGGCAGACTCTTGCGATGCCTTGTGTTACAAATTAAAAATGTTAACTACAGTTTAAGCACTAACTACTTTATTGCTGCCTCCTACAATATGGAATGTTCATAAGCTAGTTCTCCATCAGGCTGGGTTGCCAACCCAAGGCTGTCTCAGTCATGGGTTGCATAGGGGACACACACACACACACACATGCAAATCCTGTGCATGTGTAGAGACCCAGTACATTGATTAATCTGCAGCGCATATATTATTTCTATCACATTATTCCATGCATCTCCTTGGGGCTACTCGTAGTTATGCCCCGGTTTATCTTCACACAACCCTGTGACAAGGATTATTTTTGGCTTGATCATTTACTATAAAACGCGCTATAAAGCTGCGAGCAAAGAAAAGCTCTGTCGCACTTGTGACAATCAACCACGTGTAAATTTATGAGCGCCATTATGTTGATGCTAATTCTGCCCATTGATGTTAATGGGAAGATTAGCTTAAGGACACCCCGCTAGCACAGGGTCCGCTACAGTAGTATTGGGGCAGAAAACATAGCAACCGAACCACTGGAGATTATTTTCTACGCTCTCAGGCAGAATCAATTACTGCTGCGGGGGGGGAGGGGAAGACTTAATTTATGTTTGAGTAAGCTTAGCTGTGAGGATTGAGTACATGTCTTAGCAACGGCATTGTAAAACAAAAAGGACCATTGAGATATGTTTGAAAACGGCGTGTTTTGAAAACTGCAGTGTGGCGCTGGAGCATTTATTTTTGCACTCCTGCGCAGCATCTTTGTCGATCCTTCCATTTTGCCTGCTGGCAGAGAGCATTTGAGTGCGTGGAAGCAGTGTTGCCAACTGCCAAAATCCAAAATGCACCAGTGGCATTTCCGAAATGCAACAGAACGCGCTAGAGTAGTGGTTTTCAACCATTTTAATACCAGGGAACACTATTTATTCTGCATTTTAGCCATGGACCACCATTTGAGTTTTGTTGAGTGTACTAGTGTAGTCTCTCGGACTAATATAACTGGCAAAATGTTGGTCAAAATGACAATTCTTCTACATTTTCTAAAAATGTAGATTCTTGAAAATTAGGTAATTTAGATGTTTAAATATAATTTAACTCTTGAGATCGTAAAATGAAACCAAATGGACCCGGACTCTATCATAGGAGGAAAAACGGTGAAAAACGAGGGGTTTATCTCTGGCACCTGTCAACCAATTTCGCCCCAACTCACTCACCAGCAAAAGAGCACGAGATTTTCCACCAGTTGGTATTAATTTGAGTGAGTTTTTCACTAATTTTGGCGCTAGAGGGGTCTGTAAAAAAAAAAAAAGCTAAATATAGCGACAAATGCTCCAAGTTGGCAACACTGTTTAGAAGTGTTTTTAAGGCGAGTGTCTTGTTTTGGTGGTGGTGGTGGTGGTGGTGGAGGGAGTTGGTGCTCAGTGGACACAGCGCTTTAATCACTTAAAGGTAGGGGAAGTGATTTGAAATTCATGGTGTAGTACCAGCCTGGTGCACTAGGGGCCCCCAAAAGTAGCTACACTATGTGAACCTGCTGCTCTCTCCTGATTGGAGGAGAATTGTGGTGACCTGGGGAACTTTTATTAGCTCCTCTGCTAACGTGGGGGAGGGGGAAACTCCATATGTGGTTTCCACACCTTATAATAGAGCATTTTAACAGAAAAAAAATATTTTTTGGGTGATATCTGACAAAAGTGAAATCACTTCCCCTACCTTTAAGCCTTGTCTTTGTTTTTATGTTTCCTTACCCTTTTCAGGGTGAAGCAGCGCCATGTTGGCCTGAGGTGCACACGCAGATTAGACACACCGACAGGCCGACAGGTCGGACATGCTCTGCTCCCCTGCTGGCGGTTATAGGATTAGGATAGGCTTTGAGGTACAGTAGGACTAGGTTGTCAGTCTAATGACAGTTGGAACAATATGTCTAAACTGCGGCCTGTAGCCTTTGTCTTCCATTTTCGTTACATGCTAAACCCCTTATGCCATATCCCTTATTTCATTTTCACTATTTTGAAAAACCTTTTTGGACTATTTCAACATGTCAATCTATTAACACGTTGTGAGCTAGTAGACTGGCCATTTGAACTACTGAGAAATGTTTTTTTTTTAATAGTTTAAAAAGGCAAAGAAGTTAAGGGATAAGGGGTATAGCGGTAACGAAAATCTCACCCTTTGTCTTTGGAAATAGTAGGACAACCTATCTACCATGTCAGGTGAAGTTTATTGTCAGTATTAGCCAATGGATTGTTTCTAGACTCTTGACTAGTGGTATAAAGTAACTAGAGTAAATTTACTGTACTTTTACATGTAAGTTTGAATCATCCACTATGCTGTATCTCAGAGGTAAATATTGTAATATTGTATTTTATTTAGTTTACATACTGTACAAGTCACATGGAATCCGATTACGATCAGGTTGTTGTCATTCTGTCAGGACAGACAGGTCTCTCCTGAATTCAAATTTGAAAATCAGTATCAGGATCACCTCTGTGGCTCAAGTCACCGACCTGATTCACCTGATTCTATGTCACTCAAATCAGATTCCAATCTGGATGTGGCACAGATCTCAGGCTAGATTTGACTGCCAATGTAAACAGGGCCTTGGTATTTATTTTTGTATGTTTTGGGATTCCAGAGTGTATAGAACTTAGATTCAACACTGTTGAATGCAATATGAGTGTATTGGAATGCAGTGCTATTACTAAACTACTGGCGGATGAATTGCTGGGGTGCGATGGGGTGAGTAATCAATGAACAACCATTCATTGATAACTATATAATCATTTCATGCACGCATATGGATATAGAATCTGCTGTACATATCACACACACGCACACGCACACGCACACACACACACACACACACACACACACACACACACACACACACACACACACACACACACATACACACACACACACACACACACACACACACACACACACACACACGGCTGAATTGTCCTCCAGTGGCCGAAGCACAGTGTTTAGCGATGATTTGTTTGTTGGCCTATAAAAGAGTGAATTATGCTTTTTTTAAACAACTTTTATATGGGGTGGGTGTGGGTGATAATAGCCTATTTAAGATTGGGGGAACGTGAGGCCTACGACCGACGTAATCAATCGCTCTGTGCTCGATACATAAGCCTCGCGGCCGTCCGACCCTCTCCTAGGACGGCAAAATGCAGCTCTTGGCGTCGTGTCACAACGTGGACGAGAGCTGAGTGAGATTCATGGATTGTTAGTTTGTTTGCATGGAATGTTCTTATATAATGACATCTACTGGCCAGTGGCCATCATATACTTTTTGCCTGTGATCCAAAAGTGAAATTAGATCTTTTCACTGCACCCAAATTATAGTGTGGTAATTTTCACTTCATCCTAATTAATGGATTTCCTTAAATCGTCCTTTCTGTTAATTCAAGACATGGTTCATAGAATGATATTGACCCTAGTTAAGAAAAAAATCCTATATGACTCCCCTATAAAACTTTGGAACAAATCCTATTTGCTATCCAGCGGGAATCCAATAAGCTTGCTTGCTTGCTTGCTTGCTTGCTTGCTTGCTTGCTTGCTTGCTTGCTTGCTTGCTTGCTTGCTTGCTTGCTTGCTTGCTTGCTTGCTTGCTTGCTTGCTTGCTTGCTTGCTTGCTTGCTTGCTTGCTTGCTTGCTTGCTTGCTTTCTTTCTTTCTTTCTTTCTTTCTTTCTTTCTTGTTTACATTTGACACGTGCTGTGTGGGAGTCACCATGGAAACCACTTTTGTCACGTGCTGTATAGACGTGTCACTATGGGAACCAGTGACATCATTGGGAAGGGTGTGGCCTCGTCAACGTCGGCTGCTTTCTTAACCATGTTGGGCTTCTGTTGCAACGGCGACGGACCACGCCCACATCCGCTCCGTCTCGTCCACGGCCTAGCTTAATCTTAAAGTCCCTATTGGCTGTGGCTGTAATGAACAGATAAAGTCATTATTAGGCTCTATTATATGTCATATAACACCTCGTGTTCCATTAGCAGACAACAAACATGCTTGTAAAATGTCCCCTTCGATTGGACAAGGAGAATAAACACTACAGTAGGCCTATATAGAGCTGTCGTTTTCTACTTCTTGCTAATTAGATATTATATGATATATGATAATATTGTGTTTGTTGTTGTGATTTGTCACAACCAGAGTTGGCATTGTCCGCGGCGCAATCGTCTTTATATGAATCATTTTCAAAAAGTCTATGAGAAAAATTATTGGGGAATCGGTTTCCGGAACAGGGGCGGTGGCGTCACTATATAAATACTCTATAATGTAGCGCAGTGGTTTTCAAAGCAAGTGTCTGCAGGGAAACAGCTGCAGGATTGAAGTAAATCAACGTAGAGGGGAAAAAGGCTATATATATATATATATATATATATATATATATATATATATAGCACCAATCAGTCTGATTTTTCACACGGTCATTGAGCATAATATTAGGAAGAGACTGACGAAGCCCTTTTTTTCAAATTAACCAATTGTTGATTATTCATTAAATTAATAGTGCATTAAAAGCGAGAGAGCGGTACACTTATGGATGCCGACGACAGCACAACTTTTTCGCATTTCCCTCCCATGGGAGTCACTCTCAGCGCTGTGTGTGTGTGTGTGTGTGTGTGTGTGTGTGTGTGTGTGTGTGTGTGTGTGTGTGTGTGTGTGTGTGTGTGTGTGTGTGTGTGTGTGTGTGTGTGTGTGTGTGTGTGTGTGTCAACATATTTAACAAAAGTGCACAGGAATTTCCTCCACGTTATTAACTGCACCTCTCCCCGATCGCAACACGTGCTGCTTTGCTAATTAA
This sequence comes from Benthosema pterotum, assembly GCA_039105355.1. Classification (NCBI taxonomy): domain Eukaryota; kingdom Metazoa; phylum Chordata; class Actinopteri; order Myctophiformes; family Myctophidae; genus Benthosema; species Benthosema pterotum. Next base: position 11,859,302 of record CM076967.1, on the reverse strand, counting down.
GGTAGAACCCCCCACACCACCACCACCACACACACACACACACCCACACACACACACACACACAGTTATTGTGCCCCCCCTTTGCCAGTGGCTTCATGATGACTGTCCACAGAAACAGCTACTTTAATGCAACAAAAGTCATTCTCAGATTAATCAACACGTTCCTGGGCACCCTTACTTTGCCACAATTGTTGTCCCATTCCCCCATGATCAAGCATACTCACAATCACATTAATGCAATCACATACTGTACTTACATGATCATTGGTATAATCTATTAACTCACTTTATCCATACTGTTATGATATATTTACCGTCACTTTACACTGCACATCATTTGGAGTTCATATATTCACAATGAGATCACATAGAAGAATTGTTATTTTGATGTATGCTGAATAAATTGTGGACCCTGCAATCATAATGGTTTACTTTAAAACCACTGCACAGTGGCCTCTTCTTCATCACTGTATTCCTGGGTATATATATCTATAGGTCTGTGGTGTGTGTGTGTGTGTGTGTGTGTGTGTGTGTGTGTGTGTGTGTGTGTGTGTGTGTGTGTGTGTGTGTGTGTGCGTGCGTGCGTGCGTGCGTGCGTGTGCGTTAGAGGTTCTATTTTGAGTGTGAGCTAATTAAATGCTGTGAATAGTTGAAAAGTCTTAAACAGACAATATGGTAATGATCTCGCCAGAGCCTTCATGCCATAAAACAGCCTGCGTGTTTTCTTTCTTTCTTTTTTCGCTTTAATTCTGCCAGCCAGCTAGCTCACAGAACATCTATTACAACTTCCCATAGCTTGAGGCCAAGCTCCCTCTCGCTCTCTCCAGGGGCGGATCTAGGCATGGGCATGGGGGGGGCAATGCCCCCCCTAAATGCCCTGACTGCCCCGCAAAACAACCTAAGATATTTCAAATGAAATATCTGATATTTGAAAATATGATATTTAAAATGATATGAAACACTACTACTACTACTGCTACTAACTAACAACAGTTGTGGCACCGCTAAACCAACAGCATTTCATAATTGAAAACAGAAAACTCTCTGAGTCAGGCCTTTAGCTTTATGCATGCTGCGTGTCTGTTGCAACTTCAACAACAACTGATGTTATTATCAATGCTTTATTTGCCTAATAGTCCTGTAACTGAAAATGGTATGGTGCAGCTTCATGAAGTCGGCCCCATACCATTTTCTCCTGCCCCCCAATTGGGAAAAGGTTACATCCGCCCCTCTCTCTCTCCCTCTCTGCCTCTCTCTCTGTGTCTCTCGCTCGTTTGCACCTTTACTGCCCCTCCGTGTTTTATTTCCAAATCAAAGTGATGAAATGCGAGCTACAGTGAGATGATTCTTCAACATGGAACCGTGACCCCCCCCTCCCTCGCCATATAGAGGGGTGGAATTAGCATAAATGGAGAGAGGACGTATAGAAAATATAAGACCAAATGGCAAAAGTGCAGCGAGAACAAGGAGGAAGCAAATAAACGGGTGGAAAAAATGGACAGGCAGGCAGACTGCCGCCTGTTGTTAGCATAAGCACATGCAACCATTGCCTTAATTAATGGTATGCTATCCAAACGATTCAGTTAACTATGTTTTTTTTAATGTATATAGGGGATTTTTTGAGGGGGTGCTCCCATGTCCAGCCTTGAGGGTTGGTGTACTGTAAACCCAAACATTGCTGAACACGAACATTGAAGACAGCAGTGAGGACGCCAATTGTGATACAATACAGTGTATTATTATAAGTGCCCCTCACTTCACACAGGTGTTATTGCAAACATAGTGATCCATGAGTGTGTATATATGGGAAGCACCAGTAAGGCATGTAGAACTGGAGTGATGCAATTTGCAATTGCAAAGTCTGGTTGCCCTCAATGGTGTAGGATGGCGTAAAACAAACTATTGGGTTACTATTGGGACCAAGAAGTGACACAAAGCAAACTATTGGGTTACTCTAGGGCAGTGGTTTTCAACCAGTGGTCCGGGGACCACTCAACTCGGGGCCACATGTGATTACACTGGACTCCCCCCCAGTTGTCTCTTTTCCCATGACAGCCCCATCAACCACTTCATTGTCCCCATTAACCATACATTGTACCACCCCGTTGTATTTCCTCGCCATTTCTACGTGCTTGTGCACGTGTCACCGCGCACACAGGAAAAATGGATGTGTCAACGTCACCGACATCCAAACCAGGAGCTTCCCTCACCTCAGGAGATGAAAACACCTTATCTCCTGCAATATCATTTCCAAGAATGAGATCAACGCCCGCTATAGGTAGCTGATCGCGCACCCCCACCCGTACGGACCCAGACACAAAAGCGGATGACAATAGTACATCATGGAGTGGCACGCGCAACACGCTCATACCCACCCCCCAGGTTCCAGGTGGTCCCCAGCTAAATTGGTTAACCAGATGAAAAGTTGGTTAACCAGATGTAACTCTTTGAGAGCATAAAAATAATCATGTTTACACTCTCAAGAGTTGAAATATTCACCAGTCTAAACAAATAGAGAATGTAGAAAATGAATGGTGACTTTGATGTTTTGTTTGCGAAAATCCAGCATGGTATTGTGTCCTCAAATGGTGGTCCGAGGCTGAAATGCTGAATAAAAAGTGGGCCCTGTTGTGAAAAAGGTTGAAAACCACTGCTCTAGGGGGTTACTCAGTCTCAGAACCATAATAAACTCCCAGGATTACAATGGTGATTGCCTACGGCAAACACACTAACTACTGTATTTATGTTAAAGCTTCTTCATGCCGTGCTGCACGTTGGGTTTGTGTCTTTGTGAGAGGTCGGCCTGTGGCATATGCTGAGGCATCCAGTTTATGCGAGGAGGCAGCCAATCAGCAATCAGGTGCGAGCGTTTAGACGATGGGATAATAACTGACTAGGCCGAATAGTCGTCCAATCAGCAACCAGGTGCGACCATTTAAAAGGTTGTCTGTGTTCCGAGGGTGAAAAACTTCATTCACTTGACTTGATATGGGGCGGATGTGCGCAACACACGCAGACACTCACGCACTATAAAACATGTGTGTGTATAGACTATTCAGAAACAGAGTTTACAATGCTTAATCGTAAAAGTAACTGACAAGTTAAAAAAAAAAAAGAAAAAACATTTTTTGTGGCTTCCTGCACCCCGCCCACCACTACACCCTCACTCGTATCTCACTCCAGGTCCTGGTGTTGATTTAAAGCTTACGACAAAACCCTGCCATCGCCTGCCTCTCCTCCTGCCTCACTTTTTTTTGTTGTCCTGCTTGAACTTCACCTCACAAAACGGTAATCTTTTCTAGCAGGGCAGGGATTTCACAGCCAGGGGGACATGAGGGGCTGAGAACAGTCCCCTCTCTGTCCCCTCTGTTTCATATTATGCCTATAAAAGAAATAACACATCTCCCATCCCGGCCCGGTCCCGCTGCCGCCGCCGGTCACAGCGGCACGTCCAGGGGCGGATCTAGGCATGGGCATGGGGGGGCAATGCCCTCCTAAATACCCAGTCTGCCCCCCCAAACACGATGCCATGCAAAACAACCCAAGATATTTCAAATTAAAGTGCTTACAGTATATTTAAAATGATTTGAACACTACTTACTGCTACTAACTACAATTTTGGCACCACTAAACCAACAGCATTTCATCCAGTGTTGCCAACTGCCAAAATCCAAAATGCACTAGTGGCACTTCCTAAATGCACTAGAATGCGCTAGATGCTCTGCCTGGCCATTAAATGACCCTTAATCTTCTACATTCTCTAGTTGTGTAGACTTGGGCTAATTCACATGATGAATATTTTAACTCTTGAGAGTGTAAAAATGAAACCAAATGGACCCGTAAGGGTCCATTTGGTTTCATTTTTACGCTCTCAAAGAGTTACATCTGGTTAACCAGCTATCCATCATTTAGCCTGGGGACCACTGGTTGAAAACCACTGTCATAGGAGGAGAAATGGTGAAAAATGAGGGTTTTATCTCTGGCGCCTGTCAATCAATTTCCCCCCCAACTCACCAGCCAAAAAGCGCTAGATTTTCCGCCAGGAGTTTTTCACTAATTTTGGCACTAGGGGGGTCTGAAAAAGCGCTAAATATAGCGACAAATGCGCCAAGTTGGCAACACTGATTTCATCAGTGAAAACATGCAACAATGCAACTTCAACAACAACTGATGTTATTATTGATGCTTTACTTGACTAATACAAGTCCTGTAACTGAAAATGGCATGGGTGCACCCATACCATTTTCTCTTGCCCGTTCAACATGTTATCTTGCCCCCCCAAATGGGACATGTTACATCCGCCACTGGGCACGTCCCGCCCCTGTCCCAGATTGAGTTCACCATGTTCTCCTCTGGCCCCTTTCCCTGTCAACACGGCTCTATTGGCCACATTCACAGTTGTTATTGGATGGCCTGGACCAGCCTAGCGCTCAGGGGCACCTATAGGCTGGTACAGTAAATTGGTAATACAGTGTGCTGTGGGGTTGATTCCCAATTTTCGCATGACTGCTGTATGCTCCATGTCACTCCCAATCCCTCTCTTCCCATGTCCTGCCTACATACTGTATAGTGTCCACTATTTATTCAGAATTTGAGCCACAGACCATCATTTCATGACATTTTAGCCCCACAGACCCCAAAACTAAAGATTTATTTTGCCTTTGTCCACAACTTCAGGCTGGATTTGGGAATCAAAACAGCCAAACATACAGATAAAAAATGACCATTAATCTCATACATTCTCTAGTTGTGTAGACTTGGGCTAATTCAGAGGATCAATATTTTAACTCTTGAGAGTGTAAAATGAAACCTCTTTGAGAGTGTATGATAGCATAAAAAATGGAACTATAGGCTATAGGTTCTAACTTGGTCGCGACTACAGTTGGTTAGTATTATATCCTGGAGGTGTGGCGTACTTGCTCTCTGCTCGCTCACTCCACCCACACACAAGTAGGCCATAGCCAGCTTGTGCGCAGCGTGCAAGTTTGCACTCTATCATGTGCTGATCTAGTTTAATTAAAAATAATTAATTACTTAAGTGCCCTAAACAGACATTGTCAAATGTCAATCTCACATAGCCTAACACAGGGGTGCCCACACTATTTTGACTTGAGAGCTACTTACAAAATGACCGGCTCAACAAGATCTACACATCAAAAATGTGATTGTTCCATTACTGAAAATCCATTTCAAGGCACCCTCGAAAGTTTGAGCTTTGAAATAGTAAATGTGATCATTGTGATGGTGTTACTTGCTGTTATAGTGCTTATAAAGCACTACAACAGTAACTTATAAAAAAATAGTGCACTCCAAATGAAAAATAGAGCAGGAGAATTGCAAGGTTCTCCTGTACATGCCATTACTGACGTTTGAAAACAGTATTTGAGGTTTGAGTTGACAGTTCGTAATGTTGAGTTTAGTCTCTTGCACCCAAAACTTTGAACTTTCACGTTTTTGTATACAATTGGGAAGCGGAATTGTCAAAACGTTGGTCGAAATACCAATTATTCTCCATTTTCTAATCGTGTGGACTCTTGAAAATGACCTAATTCAGATGTTTAAATATAATTTAACTCTTGAGAGCGTAAAATGAAACCAAATGGACCCGTAAGGGTCCATTTGGTTTCATTTTAACGCTCTCAAGAGTTACAGATCTATAAGGGTCCAAGTGCTGGGGGAACTGTCATGTGATCTACCTGCACGGCCTGTGTGATCTACTGGTAGATCACCATCTACCTTTTGGGCAGCCCTGGCCTAACAGGACAGGTCTGCTATTTTTGAATAGCCAAAGATTAAGGTTAAAGTGGTTAACATCAATATAGGATACTAAATCTAACACACCATGTACACGCCAAGGACCCCTGTGGGGGTCTCCAGTCCTCCAAAACGTTATATATTGCACAGTGTAATGCTACAGTCGGTCGGCTCTCATTGACATCTCACAGCCTGCAGCATATTTTCATTTATAAAGCCATTCTCGCTGATCTGCCAGCTTACATTTCCTCAAAATTCGACATGGACCAAAATGGTCTAAACCTCAGATCAAATGCTCGGATATGGTGTGTAGCGTCAGCGTTCAAATCTGAGGGAGGTTAAAAAAAAAAGATGTCTTGTCTGGCCTTCTTTGGCCCCTGGTCATGTAAGGACCTCCAGTCCAGACTGAAATTGGCTTTGAACTTGAAGGTTCCCTTGAAGTTTCAAAAGGATCATCATCTTTGATGTACAGTTGAACAGCTGTGCATGTTTGGATATGTACTAACTAGCCTATATATATGTTCAGGCTTATGTGCTTTTACTATTCCGGGTCTATATTTTGTACTTTCTGTAGGTTTCCTTGCTTCTAAAAGATTAGAAATTTGGTGAAATGCTGTATTTATTAATTGCTTGTATTTTTTTTTATATACAGGTAGGCTATTTTCAGGTGTATTATGGAGTTTATTCCCTGTTCCAAAATGTGACATTTACAATGTAGTATTGAATTGTAATTTTATTTTTGCCTCTTGGCTGGATTCCCACTTGTAAAGCGGATGCAGTTTCAATGTGTTTTCACTGGCTAAATTAAGGTTAAGGAAAGAAATGGATCTAAAACGGCACAGATGCTGGGCTGAAACAGACACATGGTTTCTGCTGCGATTATATCCCAATCACGATATTATCGATATTAGCAGTTGGCACTCCTCTGTTGCTTTGGCCAAAAACATGGTCTGTCTTTGCCCTTGTCACTGTGTGTCTTAATGTATTTACAGTATCACTCAGACAGTACATATGTTCCTGCACCACTATACCAGCTGACGTGACCATACACACAACACTCATTACTGTAGACTATATACACACACACTCTGATTGCTCTAGCGCAGGGGTAGGGAACCTATGGCTCGGGAGCCAGGTGTGGCTGCATATGGAAATTTCAGTGGAAAAGTGGCAAAAATACACTTATTGTGTATCCAATCTATTTATCATCTATCAATCGCATAGGCAGCACAGATGAGGCAGACATATTTTATTCAGCTGTCAAAAATAGCGTCCGATGCGCAAGTTCCGTACAACAAACTAATGACGTTAAATAAAAAGAAACCCTTTTGAGAAGATGGCTTAACGGCAAAAAATGATGAGGAGTATCATACTTTTCTGCAGGAATGGACAGAGGAATTTGCTTTGTGGAGAGAGCAGTTTCTGCAGTGTGTCTAATATGCTATGATAAAATAGCAACAGCATAAGAAGGTTATTAAAAGTAACTATTTATTGTACTTTAAAGATGAAGATAAAATGCACTAATGTGCTTATATTTTAGGTTTTAAAAAAATTGTACGGTATGGCTCTCATAGAATTCCATTTAAAATACTCTACGTATGTGGTGTTCATGTCTCTCAGCCAAAAAGGTTCCCGACCCCTGCTCTAGCGTATATACACAAACGCACACAACACTGGATAACTCAACCGCACCACCTTCTGGAATGGCAGCGTGAGTTGTCTCTACTTTTCTCAAGACAACTCACCCATCGACGGGTGAGTTGTCCCGAGGAAAGTTGAGACAACTCACTCAAAAGCTGCGGACTCAGCTGTCTGGGTGAGCTGTTCTTAGCTTTAAGGTGAAGTCCCTGATCAACTCACCCAAGGTGGAAATGGATGAGCTGTCTTGTTGTTACCCACACACACTCATTCCTCTACACACACTCATTGCTGTATAGCATGCACGCACGCGCACACACATACACATTGCTGTGCACACAGACACTCTTGTACACACAGTCATTTAGCCTATATACAGTACTCCTGTAGCCTACTAACACACATTCCAGGTGCCTGCAGCCTATACACGCACGCACGCACACACGCACACGCACACGCACACGCACACACACACACACACACACACACACACACACACACACACACACACACACACACACACACACACACACACACACACAGTTATGATGTCATGGGACGTTGTCAGGCACAATGTACAATCTTGCAACACAGCACAACGTGACGTGCTGTGAGCTTGTCTTTGACAACCATGCACCGTTCTAAACCACCGTTCCAAAGAGTTTTCTGAAAATCTCATCTTATCTACCAATTTCTAATCCAATATACTGTTCCTGATTGTGGACCAATGATCTGTGGGTTGGCGGTTCAAATCCCAGCTCCTCCTGTGTACATGTCGAAGCGTCCTTTGGGCAAGACACTGAAACCCAAATTGCTCCCGAGGCGCTGCTTTTGCCTTGCATGGTTTCCACCACAATCGCTGTATGAATGCCTGCGTGAATGGCTGAATGTAATGCAATGTTAAGCACCTTGGATAGAGGCACTATATACATACACCATTTACAGCATTTACAGCAGGGGTGCCCACACTTTTTTGACTTGAGATCTACTTTCAAAATGGAATAATCACATCAAAAATGTGATTATTCCATTAGTGAAAATCCATTTCAAGGTCCCCTAGAAAGTTTGAGCTTTGAAATAGTGGTGATGGTGTTACTTACTGTTATAGTGTTTAAGAATAATGCGCTTAAAATGAAAAACAGAGGGAGAGAATTGGAAGATTTTCTTGTATATGCTACTACTGATGTTTGAAAACAGTATTTGGGGTTTGTGATGCTGAGTTTAGTATCTTGCACCCAAAACTAGGAACACTTTTGTCATGCTTTTGTCCACAATATTATTATTGGGAAAGAGAACTGGCAAAACATTGGTCAAAATAACAATTATTCTCCATTTTCTAATTGCGTGGACTCTTGAGAGTGTAACTCTTAAGAGCAAATGGACCCTTACGGGTCCATTTGGTTTTGTTTTAACACTCCCAAGAGTTACAGATCTATGGGGACTGCCGTGATCTACCTGCACGGTCCGTGTGATCTACCTTTTGGGCACCCCTGATTTACAGTATATGCCTCAGCATTTTAGGAATGTAACAGAGTATAGGTGGTTTACGTTGAGGCTGTTCTGCCAGTACTAAAACAGAGTTCTTCTTCTCCCACAGCTCTTGACTTGTTGTGCTGAGGGACCTGCTGACTCCCAGAGCTCACATCTCTTCCCTCCGTTCAGACGGCGGTGCGTGCCGACTGGGAGCCTGCATGCTGCACGCTTGAATTATTCCCTGTATTTCCAATGTACCTATAAATATGTGGTTGGATCTCTCTGGTACGTCTGTTAATTGGTTCCCCTGCTCGGCCATATGAAGATAAGACGTGTAATGATACTGTACATATGCTGCCGTTCTGGGTGGAACGTGCCTCTCAGCATAGCTGATAGGGAAATTACATTAGTGGGGATTTTTTTATAACTCGTTCTGTATGGGAACCACTTTTGGTGTTTTAGGCATTAGCTTTAGCTATTGAAAGCATTAACGTTAGCTTTACCTATTGAAAAATAGGTGGCGCGCTATATGAGCTGGTATAGGTCTGCTATTTTTGAAAGTTCGTGAAAACGTGGTGCAGATCTTTGAATATTCTGCCGCAGGCAGCAGACGTGTTTAACTCAAATATTTCGCTTCTGGACGGTCCCTAGAATGTGAATGTTTTCAGAAGGGGGTTGGCGCCCACATACAGGTGATTTGGGTGGTCCTTGACATGAAATATTGTGCACCACTAACAATAGAAAGACATGCTTTTTTACAGTACCTTTTTTTTTTTTTTCATTGGGCAACGAAAAGCAAGCATTGCTTTTACTTGCCTAAATCACCCAAGGACCACGCGACAAAATCAATTATATTTATCTTTTTCTGCCGGTGTTTCTCCGCTCACTTTTCGACCATGGCACGGCTGGATTGTGCGTAAGAGGAGCGAGCTAATACTCATAACATTAGTTCTAACATTAGGTCTCTTACTTACGTCACCATTACGTCATCACAAGATATTTCAAACTGCTTATATTTAAAATGATATGAAACACTACTACGTAACTACAGTTGTGGCACCACTAAACCAACAGCATTTCATAATTGAAAACAGAAAACTCTATGAGTCAGACCTTTAGCTATATGCATGCTGTGTGTCTGTTGCAACTTCCACAACAACTGGTGTTATTATTGATGCTTTACTTGTCTAGTCCTGTAACTGAAAATGTTATGGGGGCGACTTCATCGCCCATGGCCCAAAGCGACACGGGAGATGAAGTCGGACCCATAGCATTTTCTCCTGCCTCTCCAATTGAGGAAGGTTATCTGCCCCTGACCATTAGGATTTAAAAGCCATTTTGTAGTATCAAACAGGTCAGGTTGAAACGGGTTAACGTTCATACAGCACACTCCCTGATTCCTGACGCACGCAAGAAAGAATCTACTGGTACTGAGAGAGAGAGAAGGAGAGTCGCTGGAGGGACATGTGCATTTCATACTTCAAAACATATCGGGTTGCAGTTTTATTTTATTTTTTTCTCTCCTTTCGCCTGTGAAGCTACGGAATGCCCTGGAACTGTGTAAAGTAACTTACAGCTGTGTCTGCGTCTGTGACCGCAGGGCCTGCGAGCGCCGCGCTGCTCCGGCTGGATCAAAAGAATCACGTTGCAGGCGCTTGCTGCACTTTGTTTAAAAAGAGGCCACGAGGCAAAGGGTAATTGTGGGCTAATTAATAGTAGCAAAACATGATCCCAGCGAGTCCCACGACCCTCTCTCTGATGCACTGCTAGATAGTTAGCCTCTTATTTTGAAGGCAAAAGAGGTGGGAGGTACAGCTGTCACCACTGTGGATTTTTTAGTTGATGATTAATCGTCCGTATAAACACTAAGTGTGATTAACGATTGGATTGTGTGTTTTGGCGTCGGACGCTGGAACATGTGGCTCAGGGAGTGGAGTGGCTGGATGGTCACCGCAAGGTTGCCAGTTCGAACCCATGGGCTCCCCCGAAGTTAGTGTTGAAGTGTCCTTGAGCAAGACACTGAACCCCTAATTGCTGCTGGTGATTTGCTTGCATTCCTCAATGTGTGTTTGAATGGGTGAATTGATGTGAAATCAAAAGTAAAGTGCCTCGATAAAGGCACCTTAAAAACGCACCAAATACATTTCTGTTTGTCTTTTTGCCTTCGTGAACAAAGATTGCACAGGGGAGAAAATCATTAAAGCAGGGGTTGACACTAAGGTCTCAGAGACACTTGCCCATCGGGCAAGTGCAAGTCAGGTTCTACTTGCCCTCAGGTCATGGTCACTTGTCCCCCAAAAGTATATTGTAAATTTTGCAGATGTAAAATTCATCATCTTAATTAGCCCAGGTCTACACAACTAGAGAATGTAGAAGATTAGGTCATTTTGATGTGTATGTTAATTTGCCTGTTTTGTTTCCCAAATTCAGCCTGGAATTGTGGACAGCTAGAAAGCAGGGAAAGACACAGAGGCAGAGTGCAATGACTGCCTTCAAGACAAATTTATCTTGTGTTGTGTTATAGTGCACTAAGTTGCACACTTGCCCGATCGGGCAACCAGGTACCAGTCTTCACTTGCCCGACCATTTTTTTTACTTGCCCCGGGCAAACGGGCCCTCATTAAAGGTACTGTGATATAGGCAACTTTAGTGTGTACAAAATCTGCGCTTGCAAACAGATTTGAATCTAACTCCACCTCACCTCCACTCTATTGGCTTGCACTGAAATGCTGTCTCACCCCCCACAACCCCCTCCCCCACACACTAGCACCGCCTTGTCAGCCCCACAAAAAGGATTAGTTGACAACAAAAGTTCTGCACGATCTGCAGGGCAAAGCAAGTGTCTGTCCGCAAGGTAAAGGCTGCAGCATCAAAGTAGAAGCGACGTAGAGGGGGAAAAAAGCTGATTTTTTGGCTAAAACGTTGCCTATAGCCAACTATAATACCTTTAATATAAAAAAGGTCTTGCAGCGCCTCCCTTGCCTGAACTTCTTAGACATGCTATATTGACAAACATTGTTGAACGCTTCAGTTAAAAAAATAGCTACAACCTACAAGCTCCATTCCATTGTGTGTGTTTGTGTGTTTCACCACAATATGCATTTGGATGACTCAGCCTCCATGGCTGTTAATGGCTAAATGTCAAACACACTGAGTGCAGCCTGTGTGGAGATGGAGACTGAGGCGGTTTGCTGCTGCTGCCTCCTCTCATGGGTATTTTATCCGCTGTAAGAAAAAAAGCGGACATGGGTCACAGCACACGCGGCGTGTCGCTGTCCATCAGCCGCGGTGCTGAAGCAGTGACCAATCGATGCACGCAGAGTGACGTGTGCTGTCCTTGCTTTGTCCGTTTTGTCGTGACTGGGAGCCTGCCGTGTGCTACACTATACGGAACAGTGGCTCTCAAAGCGGGGTCCGGGGGGACACCCAGAGGTCAGTGAATTAAGGGGGTTTCCAGATGGTAGTCCCCAAATAGACCAGTCTGTAAAACTGAGTGTACAACGACAAATCGTGGATCTGTCTATTCAGTGGTTTTAAACCTTTTTCATACATTTAGTTTTCATCATGTTTAGTTTAGTCTCTCGGACCCAAGACTATAAGGATTTTTTTCACCCACAATGTAGGAGATATAAACTGTCAAAATGTTGGTCAAAAATCAAAATAACAATTCTTATGCATTTTCTAATTGTGTAGATTCTTGACAATCAAGTAATTCAGATGTTTAAATACAATTTAACTCTCTAGAGTTACATACCTATAAACAAGGGTCCATTTGGTTACCAACTGTCCATCATTTAGCATGGGGACCACCTGGAATCCTCTCAGTGACCACTACCCCTGGTTTGAAAGCATACAAACTTTAGTGATGCTCCAGTGATGTTGGAATCTGATCTCATCAAATACAACATGGAGCTGACCTGTTCTGACATTCCTGTTGATCTGACCTCATCAACTCACAACACACTCCATATAAGGCCATTACAGAATTAATTCCATATGTTGATCTGATCTGTGCCACACACAACAACGTCTTACTGGTACTACATACTTTATAATACTACATAGTATATACCACATACTTTATACTTGTCTGTGGAGGAGTATCTGTTTAAAGGGATTCCACCATGAATTTAAAATTGAATATATTAAATAAA
>CM076967.1:11766283-11841283 GCA_039105355.1 Benthosema pterotum | reverse complement strand
CCAAGGTTTACATTTCAGAGAGAAAGAGAAAGAGAGAGAGGAGTCTCCAGGTCCCCGAGGTGCTCTCTGTACTGAAAAGTGTGTCTTTGTCAGCTGTATACACCGCAGGTTCAAAACCACATACCGCCGAACCCCTGCAGTACAATGACAGCTCTGTTGTTCCCCTCCTTCATCTGTCAAAACTATATGCACTGCAGGGGCGACAACGATGGGACATCACTCTGAATCACTACTACCATGCATGCCCAAAGGCTCTCAATCCTAGTTAGTACCACATCCAAAAGGCTCTGAATCAGGGGCGGATCTAGGCATGGGCATGCCTAGATCCGCCCTGACTGCCCCACCAAACATGATCGCATGCAAAACAACCCAAGATATTTCAAATTAAAGTGCTTATATATATTTAAAATGATTTCAAACATTTACTTTACTTATTACTGCTACTAACTACAATTGTGGCAACACTAAACCAACGGCATTTCACCATTGAAACTTTCTGAGTCAGACCTTTAGCTTCATGCATGCTGCGTGTCTGTTGCAACTTCAACAACAGTTGATGTTATTATTGATACTTTACTTGCATAATAAAAGTCCTGTAACCGAAAATGGTATGGTGGCGACTTCTTCGCCCATGGCGAAGAAGGACGATGAAGCCGCCTCCATACCATTTTCTCCTGCCCCCCCAATTGCAAATGTTACATCCGCCCCTGCTCTGAATCCAACATCCAAATGCTCTGAATCCTAGTTAGTACCACGCCCAACTAGGCTCTGAAACCTATCCGGTTTTTGAGCTGTGATCTACGGTATAAGTGCTCTCTCCAGAGATATTTCCAGGTCAGTCGTTGCTTTAAGGTGTTTGACCCGATCTAAGACTGGGAGGAACAGCCACTAAAGTCTCATTTTACCGCTTACTGCTCTCCCAAATCTGGCTGCAGTGACAGGCTGTCTGCCACACACGGAATCAGTGTCATTTTATTTCATTGTGTCGACTAAATTCTCCATTAGAGATTTGATTAATTTAGGGGATTGAATTTGGCTCTGAATCCTGTAATTAGTACCACGCCCAAAGACTCTGAATCCTATAGTTAGTTAGTGCCATGCCCAAAGACTCTGAATCCTATAGTTAGTTAGTGCCATGCCCAAAGGCTATGAATCCTATAGTTAGTTAGTGCCATGCCCAAAGGCTATGAATCCTATAGTTAGTTAGTGCCATGCCCAAAGGCTATGAATCCTATAGTTAGTTAGTGCCATGCCCAAAGGCTATGAATCCTATAGTTAGTTAGTGCCATGCCCAAAGCCTCTGAATCCTATAGTTAGTTAGTGCCATGTCCATAGACTCTGAATCCTATAGTTAGTTAGTGCCATGTCCATAGACTCTGAATCCTATAGTTAGTTAGTGCCATGTCCATAGACTCTGAATCCTATAGTTAGTTAGTGCCATGTCCATAGACTCTGAATCCTATAGTTAGTTAGTGCCATGTCCATAGACTCTGAATCCTATAGTTAGTTAGTGCCATGCCCAAAGACTCTGAATCCTATAGTTAGTTAGTGCCATGTCCATAGACTCTGAATCCTATAGTTAGTTAGTGCCATGTCCAAAGGCTCTGAATCCTATAGTTAGTTAGTGCCATGCCCAAAGACTCTGAATCCTATAGTTAGTTAGTGCCATGCCCAAAGACTCTGAATCCTATAGTTAGTTAGTGCCATGCCCAAAGGCTATGAATCCTATAGTTAGTGCCATGCCCAAAGTCTCTGAATCCTATAGTATAGTTAGGGACGGCAGTGGTTCAGGGTAGAGTCACCGGATGGGAACCGCAAGGTTGCCGGTTTGATCCCGGGCTCCCCTAAAGTTAGTGTCGAAGTGTCTTTGAGCAAGACAATGAACCCCTAATTGCTTGATGTGCTAGTAGGTACCTTGCATGGTTTGCACTGCCATAAGTGTATCAATGTGTGTGTGAATGGGTGAATGTGATGCACAAGCTATGTAAAGTGCCTTGGATAAAGACGCTATATAAATGCACCATTTAGTGAGTGCAATGCCAACAGACTCCGAATACTATAGTTAGTGCCATGCCAAAGGCTTTGAATCCCAGCAGAATGGGTTCTCAAGGGCAAGTCTGCTGCCTGTCTCTCAAAGCTGCAACCTCCAAACCAACAAATCCTTGTACAGTATCTCTATATTTTAAATTTTTACCCCAGATGTAATAACCATACTTCACTGCACTTGAGTGGCAGACACGCAAACAAAAAGCAGGACCAGGAAAGCAGCCGATATGCACAGAGCAGAACACGTGTCTCTATGTTTTTGCCATCTCCGAAACATTCTGATTGCGTTTTTCTAAATACTCGACATGAAAAGCATTCACAAGAGGAGCATCCCTTGTACAGTACTATGTAGCTACTGTACGTTAGATCCGATGGAACACCAGTGATTTTTTTCCCCCTGAAAAGTAACAGGTTTAGAAGTACACGGTTCCTGCCCAACAGCCACCAAATCGTATAAGCCTTCACACACACACACACACACACACACACACACACACACACACACACACACACACACACACACACACACACACACACACACACACACACACACACACACACACACAGAAGTCTCATGACTTCTGTAGCATGTCATCCCTCTCTCTCTCCTTCTCTCTCCCTCCTTCCCTCCCTCTCTCTCCATGCTGTCTAATCAAAAGCAGGCCTGCCTCAAAGATAATCCCCATCAAATGACTGAGCTGGATGGGATAGGACCACAATCAAGTTGCAGTGGTGCCCCCGCGCTTTGCTGGGTTGAGTTTCCAATTGTGGGGTTTACAACGACGGCATGCGCACGTGAGTGCGTGCATGTGTGTGCACGAGTGTGCGTGTTTTCACGTGCGTTGGCCCGTGCCGTGCGTGTCACTCACTGCCTGGTAGCTTGGTCCTCTCTAAGCCTCCCCAAAAAGGCTTCCAAGCGAGGGCTGAGAGAGAGAGAGAGAGAGATTGCCATGCTTGAAGTAATCTCACAGCCCAGAAGCACATCTTTGTGCCGTTTGTAAGGATTGTTCTCCACCTTAACCCATGGGGACCTGGCCACATTCTACCAATGCCACTTTTCTATACCTTTTCATGTCAAGGACCCCCCAAAAATTCTATGTCGGCCTATATTTAGCTGTCAACTCCTATCTGAAAATATTTAGTTCCACTAGCCTCTACTACACTAGGTTTTCATTGGCTTATAAGGGGGAGTTCAACCAGGGCCGGATTTAGCCATCCTTACGAGGGTGGGCTGGAAAAACAGCAGGGTGGGCACTGGGCAACTCCATATGAAGCAGTGGTTTTCAATCTTTTTGACACCAGGGCCCACTCTTTATTCGGCATTTGAGCCACGGACCACCATTTAATGACATTTTAGCACCACAGACCCCAAAACTAAAGATTTATTTTGCTTTTGTCCACAATACCAGGCTGGACCCGCAAGGGTCCATTTGTTTTCATTTTTACGCTCTCAAAGAGTAACATCTGGTTAACCAGCCAATTTAGCTGGGGACCACCTGGAACTCCCTCAAGAACCACTGATATCATGAAAACCACTGATATTACCTTCCATTGGGTGGGCACGATGCACGTTTGGGTGGGCTCTGCCCACCCCTCTAGATCCGGTCCAGGAGTCAACCCTTCTGAGTGGGCGTGGCTCTAAAGCACCGCACTAGATGGGGCGGGAGAGGGGGCCGGGGCTGTCGTCACCCCATTGGTGAGATCAAATCAAATCTACCGGCTTGTATGAGCCGGTCCCCGCCCCTCTAGGCCAAAATGAATTCACGTTAGGCCAGGCTATAGTTCCAGTGAACACCAGAAGAAACAACAAAACAATAAATATGATCACCTGCTCTCCCATTGACCAGATGACAGTGACAGGTGAGTTTCAGACCATTGTCAAAGGAAATACCACCCAGGTTATTCCACACCTGGGTGGTATTGTTACCAGATCATTATCCATACTCTCTCTAGTGCTGTGGCTGTGGGAGTTGCTCACAATTTAGAGGTAATCAGTCAAGTTTGGATGTCAGTCCCATTTTAAACTGCTTGACTCTGTGTTCAGGTCCATCCTATGCTATCAGAATGTGGCTGAACTGGCTAATGTAATAATCAACATAACTATTAGAGATGTCCTGATCCTGTATCGGAATCAGCACATAATCGGCACAATATTTACAGCTAGATGGCTATAAACACAACACGAGATCATGGCGAACACAACGTTTGTGGTATCGGATCGTACATGTACAGTACATCTATGTAACATTGAATATTGGACTTTGACTCCACAATAAATGCGTTGGAGTAAAAGTTCAATATTTGCCTCCGAGATAGATGCAGAGTAGCTGCAAAAGTATTGGAATCTGGAAATACTCAAGTACAAATAGCTACATTTTTACTAAAGTACAGTTCTGCAGCAAAAGTACTTTACTTTATACCACTGGAGATGTAATATTGCGAGGCCATGCCTGCTCCTGACTAGAGAAACGGCTGCTTTATGGTTATTATAGATTTTTATTTTTAGATTTATAGACTTAGTTAAAAGACTCAGCATGAGGGTTCTACATTTTAGAGGTTAGGGTTTGGGGTTTGGAGTTATGACTGCATGACAGTTATAGTGTGCAGGTGCTGAAAATAGCTGGGAGGTTGATGTCCTCACAACAACTATAGTAATGTGTGCGTGCGTCAGGGGCGGATCTATAGGCATCGGCATAGGGGGGTAATGCCCCCGTAAGTGCTTTGACTGCCCCACCAAATATGATGGCATGCAACAAGATATTTGATATTAACGTGCTTATGTTTAAAATGCTTTGAACCACTACTACTGCTACTAACCAACTACAGTAGTGGCACCACTAAACCAACAGCATTTCATCATTGACAACAGAAAACTCTCTGAGTCAGACCTTTAGCTTTATGCATGCTGCGTGTCTGTTGCAACTTCAACAACTGATGTTATTATTGATGCTTTACTTGCCTAATAAAAGTCCTGTAACTGGAAATGGTATGGGTGCGGCTTCATCGCCATCGCCATCGAAGCCGCACCCATACCATTTTCTCCTGCCCCCCCAATTGGGAAATGTTAGATCCGGCCCTAGCGTGCGTGCGTCTGTGCGTAGACTTGCGTGTGTACACACAGCACAGTATAGTGTACTGTAGTTTTCACTCTCATCTCTTGAGCGTTGTTTTCTCACATACTGTATGTACAAACACTCAAACAGGTAACTGACACTCTCAGGAACAGATGCATTTCACAGTTACAGTACATATAGTACAGTACATACTTATCCATACCTCACATGACGCACGTACTTCACAAGCGTCACGTAGTGACTTAATCAAGTGCTACGCGGGTCGCTACATTTACATTCAAAACGTGTATATAAGCATTCCGGTTTCAAATAAAGTACTCACACATGTTCTGACGGGTGTTATACAAGTCCTGCTACGGTGATTAGCATTGCTGCATGCCGCGTCGTTTAATAAAAAAGCATTTTTATCGAAGCTTTTCTTTTCGCCATTGTCTTGTCAATTACGCGCCCCCCATCGGCCGGGAGGAGTATGGCATGCTGAAACACTGGTTGTGTTTGATGTGTGCACGTGGACTGCACTGCCAATACAAACTAACAGAGGGATGTGCTCCCGGTGTGCAACTGGGAGTTTACCAAAATTACCCCAACCCAGAAAAGTAGCCGGGGAGCTCGTATGAAAATGCATTTTATTAAACAACGCGGCATTCGAAATAGGAATGTTTATGTAGACGTTTTGAATGTACAGTAAATGTGGAGACCCGTGTAGAACTCAATTATGACTGTCATGATAATCAGTTTCAGAACTAGTAGATACTGCAGGGGAAAGGAAACGTGCATCTGTGTGTGCGCATATTTGTGCATATAATATATCGAGTAAGGTACAGTAAAGTATCTGTAATGATGGAAATGAAGCATTTAGCGCCTTCAGCCAAGGTGCTTCACATAGTGCATTACATTCACCTAACAATGTACAACGTAGTAACTGCATAAAAAAATCATTTACTTTGTATCGTTTTGCAAGGCAAACGGTATTGAATCGTTTTCTTTGCAGATAATCAATTCCATTAATACTATATTTAATTACCATTTTTAAGAGAAAAAACAAAAGGAGTGGTTTGATTACTTGAAGACAATGTCAGTGTATTTTAAATAGTTACTACGATGATTTCCAATCATTGAATCGCATCGGATCGCCAGAATTACCCAATATCGTCCATGTATCGTATCATCAACCATGTATTGTGATATGTATCGAATCGCTGTTAGAATGTATGGTTACTCCCCTACATTCACCCATTCATACACATAATCATACATATAATCACACTGATTGTGGCAGAAACCATGCAGGGCACAGCCAACACATCAGGGGTTCAGCGTCTTGGACAAGGACACCTCGATATGTAGGAGGAGGACCCTGGATTCAAACCGCCAACCCACACCAACCACTAAAGCCAACCTGCTCCAGAACTTTGAGTGAGAATGAGTGGGAATGTTGCAACGCTCCCTGCAGTTTTCGGCTAACCATTTTCAGTTACAGAACTTTTATTAGTCAAGTACAGCATGAATAATAACATCAGTTGTTGTTGAAGTTGCAACAGACACGCTGCATGGATAAAGCTAAAGGTCTGACTCAGAGAGTTTTCTGTTTTCAATGATGAAATGCTGTTGGTTTAGTGGTGCCACAGCTGTAGTTAATATCTTGGGCTGTTTTGCATGCCATGTTTGGTAGGGCAGTCTGGGCATTTAGGGGGGCATTACCCCCCCAGGCCCATACCTAAATCCGCCCCTGCGGCTAATCACACAAAATAACAGGCAGCCCCACTGACTGTACTGTCTGAGGACACCCCGTTGAGGACCTCTGAGTGTGAACATTTTGAAATGTGTTGAAATTAGTTATTTGGGGAGGGGGGGACATCTCCCTGGGAGACATGCCCTACACAGGCTGAAGGTGATTGTCAACACATTCTTATCCAGAGAGAATCACATGCTTTAATAAAGAGCAGGTAGATAGAGTCCTAATCAAGGACGTGTATGTATTAATAGACATGCATTAGCTGTGGGGTCTATTATGTCTGCATAGGTTTTCATTAACACTTCCACTGCCTTTAATCTAATCATATAAACCTACTCAGACTGCCAGGACTGTGCAATTATACCTTTGGAGCAAGTGCTAAGGTGATCGCTAGTAAACACGTAATTTGTTTGTGAGCTGACAGAAAATGCCCAACTGTTCATCCATTGGCTCAGACAAAGAGCACGCCCCTTTAATGAAGTTGCGAAGTTGTGAATTTAATATGAAAAAATACTTGGGAGACTCGCAGACCGCAATTACCAGTAAACAGTGTTTTTCAATGATCAATGATGTAAAGCGTGTAAAACGTGGGGATATGTTAATAGACGCGCATTAGCTGTGGAGTCTATTATGCCTGTTAGGTCTTCCTTTATGCACATTCTATCATACGTAGGTATTGGCCGTACTGAATAATAACAATAATAACCCCCTCAATTAATTACACAGTCCTGCATTTCCTGCATGCATGGATGGATCCATGTGTGGAGATTTGCAGATAGTCGAATGGATGCTGATGACAGGATGTCCTTTTACATGGTGTGTCTCAGCCTTAAATATAACCTCAGTAAACTATACCTATGCCTATTAGCAGTTAAACGTAAGCTTATCCTTAAACTTAACCTAAAAGGTTAAGGTAAAACAGTGCCAAACATGTGATGGTTACAAACAAACAAACTTTAACTTTTTCGCTGCTTCATGGTGCCCTCTAGTGCCAATACACAGGAATACCGGCCATTCACCCACATTATAATGGACTGTCAGTTTAGTTTCTGGGTCAGCCGTGAGGTTTTTTTTTTTTTTTTTTTTAAACTTTATGTTTATTTTCATTTTCCAAAACCACGCATACACAACACACTCACACAAAAAGAAAAAACAATACAAAAACACAGGTGGGGGGGGGGGACACACTATTCAATCGTGTATAGATGCCATTTTATCCAGCGTTTCTCAAATAGCTCTGCCTTATTCCTCAGTATATAAGTCATTTTTTCCATAGAATATATTTCTTCTATAATGTCCATCCAGTGTTCCATTTTAGGAGGATCTACTGTCAACCATCTCCTAGTGATGGCTTTTTTAGCAGCCATCAACAGTATCCGGAACAGATACAAGTCCTCATTTCCTATCATGCCCTCTGATGTCAGCCCAAGGTACAAGATGCGAGGGTCACGATTCATTTTATATCCCATAATCTTTTCCAGATTCTGATGAACACAGTCCCAGAATACCTGCACACCATCGCACAACCAGAATATGTGGGAATGACTGGCACTCACACATCCACATTGTCTCCAACAATATTGTTGCTCTCCCAATTGTTTGCTTTTAATTTTTGGCGTAATGAAAAAACGTATCAAATTCTTCCACCCAAATTCCCTCCATCTCTTAGAGCTTGTTGACGAGTGTTGTGTTTTACATATAGAGTGCCAATCATCCTCCGACAGCTCAATACCAAGCTCAGATTCCCATTTCGATTTGACATAGAACGTATTCCTTCCAGGTTGCTGTTGCATACCTCTATACAAGTTGGAGACAGTCTGTGTAGGTGTTTGTTTATATGCATCTGTAAACACATCAATTACCGCATTACCCTCTGCTGAAAGACCTTTTTTAATTTCAGTATCATAGAAATGTCTTAACTGTAAATACCTGAATAAATCCCCATTTTCCAGATCAAATTCCCTCTTAAGCTGTTCAAATGACTTGAAGTGTCGTCTGTCAATAAGTGTGCAAACAGCCGTCAGGCTGTTTGAACACGTATTTCCCCACCTTTCAAATGTTTTGTCCATCACCCCAGGTTTGAATTTGGGAGTTTGAGTGGGCCAGACTAATAGTCTACTGTCTCCTGTCAGATTGTATTTTTTAACCACCTCGTGCCATACCTCCAATGTTCTATTAATAATAAAGCTATCACCTTTATATACATTCCCACCTAACATAGACTGGGGTGGTGCCCGGCACAGGTGCATCTCAATGACCTTCCACCTAGATATGTAATTTGTGGAACACCAGTATACAGGGTATCTCAATTGTGCTGCATAATAATATTCTTTGAGATTTGGCAATGCTAGCCCACCCTTCTCCTTGCTTAATTGTAAGGTCTTGAGTCTCACCCTGGGCCTAGCCCCCGCCCAAACAAACCTGGAAATCATTTTATCCCATGCTGAGAATTGTGAATCAGGAATTCTAACTGGTAGTGACAAGAAAAGATACAGCAATCTTGGGAGCAGATTCATTTTAACGGCTTCAATCCTTGAACTAAAATCCAGTATCATTGTTGACCATTTAGTTACATCCCTCTTTATATTGTCGTTTAATGCAGTATAGTTTGCCTCGTAAAGCCCGTCTGCTTTGTGAGTGATTAGCACTCCCAGATATTTTATTGATTTAGCCTTCCAATTTAATTTATACCTACTCCTAATTTCTTTGTTTGGTACATAATTGAGTGGTAATACTTGCGTTTTTAATATATTTAGTTTATAGCCAGATAGAGATCCGAATTCTTCCATAACCTCCATTAATTTGGGGAGTGTTACGTTAGGGCTCCGGAGGTAGGTGACTATATCGTCCGCGAAAAGCCCGATCCTATGGTCTTCAATTTCCCCTGGTATCGAAATCCCTGATAACTCCTCATTTTCTCTAATAGCTTGGGCTAGCGGCTCTATGAAAATAGCGAATAGGGCGGGGCTTGCACAGCATCCTTGCCTAGTACCTCTAAATAGCCTAAAACTGTCAGTCAAGTGGCCATTGATTTTAATTCTAGCAGTTGGCTCCGAGTACAGTGCTTTCATGCAATCAATGAATTGTTTGTTAAAACCCAGTCTATTTAGTGTTCCATATAGGAATGGCCAAGAAACCCTATCATAGGCCTGTTTTGCATCAAAACTGAATATCGCGGCATCTAGATTATGCTTATTTATATATTCTACAATATGGAGAGTACGTCTGATGTTATCTTGCGTTTGGCGTTGACTTAAAAAACCACATTGATCTTCGTGAATGAGTTCTGGAAGATATTTCTGCAGTCTATTTGTGATGATGGATGTAAACAGCTTATAATCCACATTTAGAACTGAAATAGGACGATATGATTCACAGTATTCCTTATTTTTACCTTCCTTGGGGATAACAGATATTATAGCCTCCCTCCAGGAGGGGGGTGCTATTGCTTTTTCCAGTGTCCAATTGAATGATTTCAAGAGAACAGGAGACAGTTCTTCTCTGAATTTCTTGTACCATTCATTTGGATACCCGTCGCTCCCAGGGCTCTTGTTCGTTTTTAAGTGACTTATAGCTTGGTCTAATTCATCCTTTGTGATGGTTGCTGTAAGATAATCATTTTCCACATTGCCCAAGGAGGGAAGGTCCAATGCAGCCAGAAACTGTTGTATTTTTTCCTCATTCACCTCATCAGGCTGTGAATATAAGGTCTCATAATATTCTTTGAAGGTTCTATGGACTTCTTCTGGTTCATATTTTAATGTATTTGTTAGAGGTTCTCTAATTTTATTTATTGAATTTGTAATTTGCTGCGTTCTAAGACGCCTTGCTAAGATTTTGGTTGCTCTTGGACCAGATTCATAAAAAGTTTGTTTTGTGAATCTCAGTTTTTTTTCTATTTCATCATTCATGATGTTTTCTATTTGTTTGCGGACTTCTTTAATCTGGTTCATTACTAATTCCTTGTTGTCATCTTGTGGTTGTTGTTTCTCTAATTGTTCAAGTTCTTTCTCTAGTTGGTCATATCTTAACCTCCTCATTTTCCGTCGAAATGCAGTTCTAGTAATTAACTTCCCCCTCATCATTGCTTTGATTGTGTCCCATAGAATAGTTGGAGCAACCTCATTATTATCATTATCTGTTATACATTCGCTAATTTCCTTCTTAATTTCCTCAACTATTATGGCATTGTTCAGAATCCCAGTATTCAACCTCCATAGCGTGCTTCTCGGCCTGTCATTCAAATGTATATTTAAATAAACAACATTGTGATCCGAGATATCTGCTGTTCCTATTGAACACTCATTAACTCTGTGTCTGTCTATAGTGTTCATTAAAAAGAAATCGAGGCGAGAGTGCACCTGGTATGTAGACGAGTAATGGCTATACTCTTTATCCTGAGCATGAATATTCCTCCATACATCGAAGAGGCCAGATTCTTTAATCAGAATATTGAGGTCTTTCGACCTTCGAGATTTTTGTTTGTTTTTACTTGTTGTGTCCCGGTAGTAGTCCAGGATTGTATTCCAGTCACCACCACATACCAGGATTCCCTCACTCTCAGAAACTATTACATCAAACAGTATTTTAAGAAATTGTCTATCACTCTCAGGGGGAACATATACATTAGCAAATGTCATTAGAACATTGTCTATCCTGCCTTTGATTATTATATATCTACCATTATTATCCCTCCTTTCATTGATCAACTCGAAATTCACAGAATTAGATATCAATGTGGCAACCCCTCTCCTTCTACTGTTTTTACATGAGCTAAAGAAGGAGTTTGAATACCCAAACTTTTTAAGCTTTTCATGTTCCTGTTTTGACATATGTGTCTCCTGAAGAAATACCACTTGTGTCTTATCTTTTTTCATTTTTGCTAGCACCCTACTTCTCTTAATTGGGCTGCTCATACCATTGACATTTAAGGAAGCTATTTTCAAATTACGTGATCCCATAGTTTAAATCACAACATAGAGATACCATTACAGTGTTAGTCCCCCAAAGAAAAAGGCACATATAAAGGAAAACGAAAAACCAACACACATGCATACAGAAAAAATGAAAGAGAACTTCCGAACCGAAAAGAGGGGCTCCTGCCTCCTCCAAAGAGACCCCGTTGGTGGGTCTAGGGAAAACCTATCTCTAAGAAAGGGCCCTAAAAGAAAGGCAACTGTTGTGTAAACTAACCTTGCCGTCCAAAAAGAAAATTACCAACGTACCTAAGACCTACATGAAACCGTCTCTTCCAAATATTGTTTAAATACCAGGTAATATATATATATGTGACATTATACCCTAGTTTAATATGAATGAATGAACTTTCCACTCCAACACTGACATTATCAATCATACCTCGAAACATATGAATGAATAGAAATTTCTACCCCAACACAGTTGTTATCATCTTTGCACCTCAGATCTATTGAGGATTTTAACTATCAACACACTGACATTGTTATCATCAAATCTCAGAGTTGTATTGCTTGACTATTATTTTTTCTTATCAAGCCCCTTCCTCCTCTGAGAGCCATTTCTGGGAGGGGGGGTATCACCTGCATGACCACGTTGAAAGTTCTGTAGCTTATCCCTTGCTCTCTGTAGGATGCTCTCTCTCTCCATCGCGTCGTTCTCTGGTCCACGGTGCTTCTTAGTCTTCTCCCAAGATCCCAGCAACTCGCGCAGCCGTGCGCCCACGCTCCGCTCCTCTTCTCCAACAGATGGCGCCTCGTCCACATTGTAGCCTCGTTTCCTCAGCTCTCTCCCAGCCTCCGCAGCACTGCTGTACGTCTGAACTCCAGTGTCCCAATGGATTCGCATGTTTGTATACGGGGTCTGGAATCGCGTACCTTTCATCTTTAGGGACCTCTTTATCCAGGAGTAGGCTTGGCGCTTCTTGACCACTTCAATGGGATAGTCATGGTCAAAATACAGATTTCTGTTGTTCAGCTTGATCTTGTCTTCCTTTGTTTTTTCCCACGCCTCTTTCAGCACCAGTTCCTTGGTTGTGAATTCTTGGAAGTTGACAATAATCGATCTCGGTTGTTGATCAGGTGGGGGGCGTTGTGGCTTGGATCTGTGGCAACGTTGTATTTTGAAATCAAGTGATTCTGGTAGCTGTAGCTTGCTGCGGAGGAGAGATTCCACAAACTCCGTCACAGAAGTGAATGCTCCCTCCTCCCCCTCGGCTGCGCCAAATATACGAATATTATTGCGTCTAGATCTTGCCTCTAAGTCGACTATTTGCTGTCGCATGGTCTCTTCTCTGCCCAGACACGTAGTCAGCACCTCCGTCAACGTGTCCGCCCAACTCTCGACCTTCTCCACCCGTGTTTCCACCTCCTCCAAGCCGTCACTGAGACTTTTTATTTCAGACCCTATTTTGTCGAGTTTACCGTTGATTTCTTGTCCCAGTTGGCTGATTTCGTGTCTCAGGCCATCATTGAACCCCGCGAGGGAAGTCTGTAGCTCTGCGATGGCCTTGATGATGTCCGTGGGCTCCATTGCTGCACCTCCTCGGGGGGCACGCTGCTGCTCGTACCGCTGTTAGCAAACTGTGTTGTTGTGGTTAGTTCGTTGTTACCTTCGATTAATTTTAGCCCTGGATGATTCTTATTCTCCCATCTGACTTTTTCATTGACTGAACATGAAGTTTCGAGTTGTTTTGTGGAGATTTAGACGAAAATTAGGGAGAGCGGTTTCAACACGCGTCTGACTACTCCATCAGGCAAACCGGAAGTCCCAGTCGTGAGGTTGTTTTGACATGAGCAGACGACATTAGCATTAGCTGGTATTGCATGTCACTGCAAACAGGTGGATGTCAGCATGTCCGTGCAAGAGAAGGACACAACAGACATCCCAAAAATAAGCATGTGTGACGGTCCAGCATGGACCACTCTGAAAGATTCTCAGATACAGCGCTTGGAAAGTAGTGGATTTACAAATCTCAGGATTTACATCATTCTACTAGCATTGTTTTCTATGGAGAATGTAAATTGCTACCTTCAGGAAGGAGAGATCACGTCTCAGCATAAAATAAGGACAGACTAAAGAGGTCCCAGTCGACTTTGAGGATTAAAGAGGAGTTGTAGTCATGGAGTGATCTAGATGACGGACATTGCCCTTTGTTCTTCATGTTTTTATGTATGTAATATTGTGTTTTTTTTGTGTCATGTCAAATGTGTACACGTGTTTTTTGTTTGTTTGTTTGTTTGATTTTTTTTGCATACAATGCCTGCTGAATCACAAGTCAAATTTCATTGTGAACTGACAATAAATACTATATAATATCATATCATTGTTGGGGGCAAAAAGGACGATCAGCGATGAAAACAATACTATAATAAATGAATGAATAAATAAATGAGGCAGCACTTTGATATAACAAACTGTTATCTACAAATGTGATTGTACAAAGCAACATTAAGTACATAGATTAGTCATAGCTTAGCCTCATGGTTCAGACCCATGGACCTGGTTCAGACAAAGTCTGACCTTCAATTGTCAACCTCTGATTTCCTCTGGTACCAAGAGGTATTTAAACAATGAAAGATGGATTTGGGGTTTGGAATCGCAGGCTTATCAATCTGTCAATTAAACCAACCTATGATAAATAGATATTTTTAAGAAACGTCGGGTTGTATAAACATCATCATCCGACATATTTTACTGCTCTTGTTCACATCCTAGTAGCACTCGTTGGCTGTGC
The DNA here is from genome assembly GCA_039105355.1 of Benthosema pterotum. Classification (NCBI taxonomy): domain Eukaryota; kingdom Metazoa; phylum Chordata; class Actinopteri; order Myctophiformes; family Myctophidae; genus Benthosema; species Benthosema pterotum. Next base: position 11,826,717 of record CM076967.1, on the reverse strand, counting down.
TTGAGTGGTTGACAAACAGGCTAGCCCATTAGCCACGTGGTTGCCAACAACCTCTGTGTTTGGTTGGTATGAACCAAACCCCTCCCCCTTAAAATCTCAGAGACAGCGGACAATTTCAGACTCAAGCTTCAGGAAGCTGAACTCGAGTCTGATAATCAAGCTAACCTTGATTCACGCCCGCCGAATCGAAGGTGGATCTGGCTCGGCACAAACCCTGGCGAGCCAATCAGAGCGTGTTTCCGCATAAAAACAAATGACGCAAATCAGCAGAGACCCAGTTTGTAGTTTTTCGAAGCTAGGCTAGCTAACAGGGCAATGGTACTGGGGACTACAGACACTGCATACTACCGGCGCTGCTCTGATTGGTTATATTCTAACCAATAGGAGTTGAAATCCCATCCCTGGAAAGTTCAAATCCCATCCCATCATTCAAATCCCATCAGAAGCCTGCCCGCAACTCCAGACTCATATACAAGCTTGTAATGCTTGTAATGAGGGTGGGAAAGCCAGCCAGGTTAGCTAAGGATCATATTAAGCAGAGAAAAAAAATATTGTCAGTGACAGAATCTTCTTGTTATATCAGACTATAAAGGAATATGGAATGTGTACTGTGCTCTAGTAAATATATACATTACGTTACACACACTGGATTACTTTGCAGCCCTGTACCTCCTCCCTCCTATCGGTGTTGTAAAATACAGTACAGTAGCTCACCACCACGGCAGACAGAGACAGATGGAGAGAGCAGCATATGCTCCCTCCGTGCAACGCCAATGATTTATTCTGTCGCAATACACACACACACACACATACAGACACAGACACACACACACACACACACACACACACACCGGGGACGCTCAGATATACATGTATGCATGCACTTACACCGTACGCATGGACGGATTAGACAGCGGCACGCATAGAAATGTGTGCAGGCGTGCAGGAGGAGCGATAAGGGGCGATATACCCGTTTAGATTCATGACAGCACCTGTCTGGCCCCGTCTGCCGCACCGATGAATGTTAAATGCCATGATGCCAGAGCATGCGTGCAGCGTGTGCGTGCGTGTGCGTGTGTGTGTGTGTGTGTGTGTGTGTGTGTGTGTGTGTGTGTGTGTGTGTGTGTGTGTGTGTGTATTAAAGGATATATGCGTCAGCGTGGAAAGTGGACACAACAGGTGTTGACATCGTTTGTGTCTACCATCATTGTTGTTGCTGCCAAGTGTGGTAACCTTTTAGGAAATGGAGTAAACAGAGCTATAGCCATGAGCGCACAATGCAATGGAGTGGAACTAACCGCATGTGCAACCCAGGATAAATCTGCCTGGGCACAGTGTGAGTGCACAAAATACATGTATGCATTTTTGAAAGAACTATTTACTAAACAAACAAACAACCAACCAGCTTGATTTGAATGTGAGGATATTAAAGGGGAAGTCCACCCATTTTCAACATTCTAATATGTCGTTAGTATACCCTAGAGGTGCTGGGTGGACATGATAAAAAAAGTTCCCCCATTCTGGGTTCCCAATAAATGGAGGTCTGAAGAAAACCACTAACATGGTGAAACATATTGATGACATCATCAAGATGTATTTTCACCATGTTAATGGATGGGCTCCCCTTCTTTAGACGCTTCTTTTTTTCTGAGAGCATACAAATGGAACCCTAACGGGTTCATTTGGTTGCATTTGTACACTCTCAGAAAAAAATGAAAATGTCTGGAATTCTCCTTTAATTACAACCAATAAGAAACCAATAAAGAAAATAACTCTGCACACATCTGCACATCTTGCTGATCTTTTTTAACTATGGATATTGCCTTGGAACAACCACATGCCATTTCTTTTGCAATGCTAGTCTATTTCCATATTTCAGTATTGATACACCCAGCCGTCGCTGCACAACGGCTGGGTGTGACCGTTAAAGAGGGACACGGCAGGTACCCCTGCCCCCTATTATTCTACCTGAATAATGTGTCACACGGTGACAAAGACGATGTCATACATCTCACTGCCCCCCTATTCCTGCCCTCTTCTCCTCGCCTCCCGGCACAGGAAAATGGATGGTTTGAAATCGTTCTTTCAGGGGCACGGCTGTCTCCTAACAGCTACAAGGTCCCATGTTCGATTCCCACCGGGGGCACGCTGTGGGCACGCTGCGTGCATGGGCACCTGGGGCGTGTTCTCTCCTCCTCGCCAATTACCCTGTAGGAGGTGGGGTTGGCGAAGAGGTCTTTGTACTGTATGTGGAGGTTGCATGTTCTCCTCGTGTCCTCTAGATTAGGTATAGGCAGATCCATGCAGTAGCAGAGTTGTGACATTGAGGGGGCAGAATACCCAATACAAGTCTATCTATAGCAGCCGCCATTACACCGTTCCATGCAACTTGGGAACAGCGTTGTGATAACTCTGTGCTATACTCTAAGCCAGAGGTTTTCAACCAGTGGTCCGGGGACCACCAGTGGTCCGTGAGAGGATTCCAGGTGGTCCCCAGCTAAGTTGGTTAACCAGGTGTAACTCTTGAGAACGTAAAAAAAATTGGTTTCATTTTTACACTCTCAAGAGTTAAAATATTCATCATCTTATAGCCCATCTATTAGCCCAAGTCTACACAACTAAAGAATGTAGAAGATTAATGGTTGCCTGTTTTGTTTCCCAAATCCAGCCTGGAATTGAGGGAAAAAAAGTAAAAGTAAAACAAATCTTTAGTTTTGGGGTCTGTGGACAAAAATGTTCTCAAATGGTGGTCCGTGGCTCAAATGCTGAATAAATGTGTTTCTTTCACACACTACGTATATGGGATGCACCCCGCTAGCAGGGTGAGCTATGGGACTGCTGTTGGCGTTCTTCTTCATAGGACGGCTTGATGGGCCGTCCTATGATGGGCCCTGGTGATGCAATATCATAGAACCGACTGAAGGTGCAGCTTTAAGGACGGACAACTGCTTTGAATTGCTATTCACACATGCACACACAACAGAAACCAAGGATTACCCTTTGCATTTCAAGGACGAGAGATCACCGCATAAATTCACCCAAGCATTCTTCCTCCGTACTGGGAGAAAAACAAACATCAGAAAGTTTGATGTGATGCATTTCCGAGTTCCAACCCTGCAGGGCTTCCCCCAGAGTTACAGAGACGACGTGTCCTTGAGCAAGACTCTGCCTGAACCCTGTAATTGCTCCCGATGTGCACGTTGGTGCCTTGGATTGTTTCCTCATGGCATTGGTTGCCTTGGATAAAAGGCGCTATATAAATGCACCATTTATACAATACAAGGGCGGTGTGGAGAGCGTCAGTATTCCAAGGGCGTGTTGGTTCCGTCCCAGCCCATTACTAACCTGTCCCTAAGCCCAACCAGTAACCTACACACAAGGCCACACTGTAGGACTATAACGCTCTGCTGGAATTATGAGCAGATAGATCCCCAGTGCAGTGTTTTCAATGCATGTTATTAGCGTTTGGGGTTCACGTGGTGCAGACCTCAATGTGTATACTGGTTCCTATCAGCATGATGTGGTCTGATAAGGGGTCTATGTGGACCGCCATATGAAACGATGTTGAGCTAGGGACCCACAAAACGGAAAATCTACCGTTATGTTTAAAGGTAATATCGGTAACGTTTTAGCCAAGAATCAAAATAGGTACAATATACAGCAGGGATTTTCAACATTTTTGACACCAGGGACCACCATTTATTTAGCATTTGTGCCACGGAGCACCATTTGATGATATTTTAGCCCCAAAGACCTAAACCTAAAAAAATCTTTTGGTTTTGTTCACAATTCCAGGCTGGATTTTGCAAACAAAACAGTGTAGACTTCTTAATTAAATAGTGCTAATTCAAATGATGAATATTTTAGCTCTTGAGTGTGTGAAAGTGAACCTGGTTTCATTTTTACATTCTCAAGGGTTAATGCTGGTTAACCAATCATTTAGCCTGAGGACCACCTCTCAAAGACCACTGGTGGTCCAGCAGTGGAATATCCCTATAACCTGCGCCCGCATTGGTTGTTGGTTGATTTATTATTTAATGCTAGCATTGCATCAGCATCAGTTATGCATCAGTTATTGTTTTAACTAGATCAGCACTCGGCAGAGTGCAAACTTGCACGTTGCACACAAGTAGGCCATGGTCTACTTGTGGGTGAGCAGAGTGAGCTAATACGTATGCCATTAGTTATCAAGGTCTCTTACTTATGGATGCTTATGTACCCCAAAGTACTATGGAACACCGACCGTGCATCGATCGCTTGACTTGTGCCCGCTCCGCTCACGCAAGCATAAAATGTTTTGCATTAAAGGAGAATTCCATGCCAAAACACATTGGGCATCAATCTACCTTGATTCCTGTGACATGATACATAATGTCCTTGATTTTTGTCACAGATGTCCCATTTTCTACATTTCACCATGAGGTCCCCGTCCCAACGTTGACGATGTTCCAACAGTTAACTTGGCCGCAGGTTGTCTTTATTCTAATGCGGGTATTTCTGTAACATTTTTTTTCCACACATCATATTTTAATAGTATAGTGATAAACACGCTTGAGTTTTAATTCACTCTGGGGCAGTCTTTACATGTAATCCCAGAGGTATTCTATTCCTCCTCCTCTCCTCCCCTCCCTCCTCTCCTCTCCAATCACTCCGGTAAAAACTCCTGTCCCACGGGTGCCACCTGAGTTTTTAAAATGAATATAGTGGTCCAATTATCATGTCGTGTGTGGTTTGATATGATGTGTGAAAAAAATAATAACTTTGGACTTACATAAATGCCTGCAGTAGAATAAAGACAACCTGTGGCCATGTTAACTATTGGAACATCGTCAACGTTGGGACATGGTGAAATGTAGAAAAGGGGACACAGGGGTTGACACTAAGGTCTCTGAGGCACTTGCCCATCGGGCAAGTGCAAGTCAGGCTCTAGTTTCCCTCAGCTCATGGTCACTTGCCCCCCAAAAATATATTGTAAATTTTGCAGCAGGTTGAACGATATATTGTAAATTTTGCAGCAGGTTGAACGATAGCTTCGTTCACCAAGCCGTCAGGATGCTGAACTCCCTCCCACTCCCTCGCACCGCGCACGCCACTGTGATGAATGGCCACTGTGACCAAATGGACCCTTGCGGGTCCATTTGGTTTCATTTTTACACTCTCAAGAGTTAAAATTCATCATCTTAATTAGCCCAGGTCTACACAACTAGAGAATGTAGAAGATTAGGTCATTTTGATGTGTATGTTAATTTGCCTGTTTTGTTTCCCAAATCCAGCCAGGAATTGTGGATAGCTAGAAAGCAGGGAAAGACACAGAGGCAGAGTGCAATGACTGCCTTCAAGACAAATATATCTTGTGTTGTGTTATATAGTGTACTAAGTTGCACACTTGCCCGATCGGGCAACCAGGTAGCAGTCTTCACTTGCCCGACCATTTTTTTTTTACTTGCCCCGGGCAAGTGGGCAAGTGTTAGTGTCAAGCCCTGGGACATCTGTGACAAAAATCAAGGACATTATGTATCATGTCACAGGAATCAAGGTAGATTGAGGCCCAATGTGTTTTGGTGTGGAATTCTCCTTTAAATTCACCTGCTGCTCTAGCCTCTTACCCCTACCATAAGCTCTGCCATGCTTACTCGCCTCTCCATACACCACTACTGTCTGTGTGACATCACCCCAGGAAGGTAAATGTACTTTAGTTACATTACAGCATGGTGATGCATGCAGCAGAGCTGTGCTGCTGCTGCTGCTGCAGCAGCAACATGGCTGAAGGCTGCAGGTGACTCTGTCCACCCGCTGCAACAGAGGACACACATGCTGCAGCAGCTGTGTGTGTGTGTGGGTGCGTGTGTGTAGGTCATTGCTCGCTAGACATTTTCTATCTGCACACACACAACGCAAGCCCATTTTTCATATTTATCCACGGTATACAAGGGAGAGAGAGAGAGAGAGCGTGCAAGAGAGATGGGGGGTGGTGGTTGGTTGGGTGAGTGGGGCTGTGAGGGCCCAGGGGCGGATGTAACATTTCCCAATTGGGGGGGCAAGAGAAAATGGTATGGGGCGGCTTCAATGCCCGTGGCGCGAAGCGATACGGGCGATGAAGCCGCCCCCATACATTTTTTGCCCCATACAATAATAACATCAGTTGTTGTTAACGTTGCAACAGACACGCAGCATGCATAAAGCTAAAGGTCTGACTCAGAGAGTTTTCAGTTTGCAATGATGAAATGCTGTTGGTTTAGTGGTGCTACAGCTGTAGTTAGTTGACAGCAGTAGTAGTGTTTCAAATCATTTTAAATAGAGGCACTTTACTTTTAAATCTCTTTTAAATCGGGTTGTTTTGCATGGCATCATGTTTGGTGGGGCAGACTATATGGACATTTAGGGGGGGATTGCCCCCCCCATGTCCATGCCTAGATCTGCCTCTGTGGGGGCCGAGGAGGGGTGTTGGGGGGGGGTTAGAGGACTGACATGGAACGAACGAGGCGGACCAGAAGAGGATAAGGCCCACTGGAGGAGAGAGAGAGAGAGAGAGAGAGAGAGAGAGAGAGAGAGAGAGAGAGAGAGAGAGAGAGAGAGATGGAAAGCTGGGGCTTGAGTCACAGCGGGTGGGTGTCACGAAGAGGGTGTTGGAGATTGAGGGGTGGATCAGGATAGAGAGAGAGAGAGAGAGAGAGAGAGAGAGAGAGAGAGAGAGAGAGAGAGAGAGAGAGAGAGAGAGAGAGAGAGAGAGAGAGAGAGAGAGAGAGAGAGAGAGAGAGAGAGAGAGAGAGAGCGACAAAGGAGGAATTAGCAGAGGGGGACAGTGTACTAGCTGGTAAAAATGGAGGGATGTATAGTTGGAGTCTCGATCCCGATGACCGCCTTTGATGCGTCTCTCTCTCTCTCTCCCCATTTTTCTGCCAACCTATACTGTATGCTATTAGTCCAGCCCATAGAGCTCCATTGTGATTTGTGAACCCATGTCATGTTGAGCACACTAAGAGGTTTTATATTACAAATGTTGAGTAGGGGGGTAAATGGTGCATTTATATAGCGCCTTTTGCCAGTTATTTCTCCTAAATCAGTCAAAGAGACTAAACTCAACATCAATGCTCCATGGCTGAAATGCAGAATAAATAATGGGGCCCTGGTATGAAAATGGTTGAAAACTCACTGCTCTAGCGCATTCTAGCGCATTTTGGAGGTGCCACTAGTGCATTTTCGATTTTGGCAGTTGGCAACACTGGTGAGGAAGAGGAGACAGCACTTATCCACTGTGTCCCCAAATCATACAGTATGAACGGAATGAATACAAACTACAAAGTATATGAAGCTAAAATGAGATTCACACTATGTACCCGAGGTGCACATTGGAGACCACTGGCAGCAGATGTTGTGGTAGTGTAATTTGTAAATGCTGCTGCTCCTGAGCAGCGTTCCATGGAGCAGATCAACCAACCATCCCTGGGACCCCATGGAGGGAGTCTCAGGACAGATTTAACCCATTGTGTGATCAGATTGTAGTTTCTGATGCTTTTCACAATTTTTCAAAAATAGCATCACTACAAGCTCATATCGCGCCACCGGTGGCGCGATAGTTCTGCTTGAGCTTGTAGTTCTGCTTGAGCTTGTAGATCTGCTATTTTTCAACAGCTAAAACACCAAAACGCGTTCAGTACACAAAGGGTTAAGTGTACTTGGATATGGATCGATGCGATGTGAAAGCACTGAATACAGGTGAATGGAGCGTATTCGGCTGTGGAAAAAAATCAAGACAAATGTGAATCATGGCCGGCGGGGAGCAGGCAGTCGTATTTTGGGAGCAGTTTTTGAATCAAACTCATTTGGATTCTGCGCTTGAATTCACACTGTGGCAGTGCAAATAGCATGGATTCCTGAAATTGTTTTTTACTACTTATCTACTATCATACTACTATCTACTACTATCATATTGTATAGTATATGTCCCTCGAATGTATATTTCTAACGGTTTGAGTCTCAATGATCACTGATGTAACCAGTCCTTGTCATTTAGCCGCAGTACCACAATGTCCTGAGGTGGTGGAGGCGCTGATATGACGGATATTTTATAGTAGAGTCATTATAATAGTGACGCTTGATAAAACCACGATTGTTTAAATTCAATGGCAACTTGAAAAATCAACAATGGTGGACATTATAAACAAAGTGGAAATACACATTTGGAACTGAAGACTGAAGGATAGGAGTAATTACACCAAGTAAGGTGCATTGATGACATCATTATGAGGCCAAAATCAGACAAACCGTTTCTGAGAGCAATTTAATCATTAAAAGGGGAATTCCACCCATTTTCACAATTTTCCTGAGGATACAAATGTGAACCAAAATGGACCCTAGCGGGTCCATTTTGGTTCCATTTGTACCCTCTCAGGAAAAAGGGGTCTGAAAGAAAAATCATTAACATGGAGAAATACATCTTGATGATGTCATCAGATGTATTTCACCATGTTAATGATTTTTTCAGACCTCCATTTTTACTAAATACAGAATTGGGGGAACTGTTTTATCATGTCCACCCAACATCTCTAAGGTATATTAATGACATATTAAAATGTTGAAAATGGGTGGAGTTCCCCTTTAAAGCTCATATAAGGTATGAAATACTGACTATATACTTTGTGGGGATAGAACACACACACACATGGGGGCATCGCGCGCGCGCACACACACGCACACACACACAAAAAAAATCGTTAAACGTTCATGTTATTTCCCCATTAAAGGTTATCCAAAATCATCCAAAAGCTAAAAACATTATTATTGCGTGTGCAATATGTGCATTAGTGCGCTTGTGTGCTTATCTCTTCCAGATCTGCCACTTTTACCAGCAAATATTCCTCGCAGAATAAAAGGTGCTGGCGAAAAGCTCTTGCAACAAGCGTAAATGAAAATCACAACTGTTATGTAATGCCTTGCCCTGGGAATACTTCTTCTATGCATTTCCACTATTCAGCAGCACAGTGAGCATATAGAGGGTTTGAGCTATAGCGCAGACGAGAAGTGACACATGTAAGGCAGGGCGGTGAAATGAAACCGGCATGGCATGAAATCAGGAAATTAACGGAAGAAATCTGAAATACGCGACCCAGCGGTCTTGTATGCAACACATACTGTATATACCTGTACACATGTTAGACGTGTAGCACAGAAAACAGAAAAGAAAATTACATACATAAAAACATAAAGATAGGAAGACTCCCGCGAGAATCAGATGTGTTGGATATACCGGTATAGGATCCACACCCAGATCTGTTTTTCAGCCTGTTGTAAAATAGCTTGTGCTAAATCATGACCTTGACTCAGAAACAAGCCCAAATAAGTGATTACGCCCAGAGCCCAAGAATGCAACTTCCCACATTTACAAGCAACTACACAGAGGAGCAAACATGTCAGGTTGTCAAGCCTATCTGGAGGCTCTGTGTTCCTTGCTGTTATATCACTGATCAACTGTGTGTATGGGACTGTTTATCCCTGGTTCAGTAACCTTACAGTGAGTCTCACACTGATGCCCTGATGTACGCCCATCCGCAACTCTGTAGTGACTTTCCTACTGCCGCGCATTGTTGTTTTGGACCTGCGAAAATAAACAAAACAACGCAACTACTCACCGAAACAAAGACTTCTAGACCTTGGCAAGGGTCTATTCTCGAGGCTTGGAATGGTCTCGGGTCGCCGGCTTTTCTCTTAAACGCACTATTTTTGTCTTGAAATAAAATGCATCCAAGTGGATCGGCGCAGGCACAACCCCAAAATACCATAGTAGAATTGACTCTGCCCACTACATTACTTTACTAAAACGGCACAAAGTGCGTTTTAGAGAGGAGCTGGCGACCTTAAACCTTCCCAGCCCCGAGAACACACCTTTGTTCCGATGAGGAGTTACATAGTTTATTTTCGCCGTCCAAAACAACAATTGCACAGCAGTAGTTAACCCTTAGTCTGCGGATGGGCTTGTGACAGGGTGTCAGTGAGAATATAAATTAACAAATCATTATTCACTACTCACTACACGTGTTTTATCATACTAGAACATTCTTCAGAGAGCGTCCAAATGGAACCAAATGGACCCTAACGGGTCCATTTGGTTCCATTTGTACACCCTCAGAAAAAGGGTCCTAAAAGAAACAAACTCAACACAAACACAACTCGTTGATGTCATCAAGTTGTGTTTCACCGTGTTAACGATTTCTTTCAGACCTCCATTTTAGGAAACGCAGAATGAGGGGAACTTTATCATGTCCACACAACAGCAAAATATTGAAAATATCAGTGCAGCCTGATAACAGTCAGTCAGTCTTTCTGACATGAACAAATTAACGAATAGGCCATACATAAATATATATTTAAAAAAAAAAAGATTTTGAACCTTCGATATTGATATCAGAATTGCGATATATTGGCATATGGATTTTTCTGCCCACCCATACTTGTCATCCAAAGGCTGTCTCTTTTCAGCCATAGCATTGGAGTCAACAGGGAGTCTCACTACTCTCGCATATTCCATGATATAATCTAAGTCAATCTCTTGCTGATGGCGAATGGATAATGACAGCTCACATTAATGCCTGTAACAGCCTGGGGGTGACATAGAAGGGTTTGTACAGGTGTGTGGTTTGTACTGTAAATGAGCCACTATACGCACAGCCACTATTGATGTCAGTCAATATTGACGGCACCTGGCAAATCGCTTTCTTGCTTCTGTGATTTTAAATGGCTAATACCATGTGGTTAGCTAATCTTTTGACTGACAGTTTTTTTTTTTCTTGCAATGCCAGATAGTAGCTTTAGAAAGTATATTAATCTCTGCTTCGCTCCATGTCTCTCTAGGGCCTGATTTACACTGGCAGCCAAATCCAGCCTGAATCAGATCTGAGCCACATTGAGCTTGGAATCCGATTTGTTTAAATGAGTCACGTGACCTGTTAGACCAATCAGATTTCTATCTTGAAGTGCCAAAGATCTGATCCAGGCTAGATTTGGCTGCCAGTGTAAAACTGCCCTAACCCAGAGGAAAAAATGTGTCTCTTGAGCAACCACGTTTATTTCTCATTTTAAGATCGCCTATTTTTTTATATTACTATTATTATAAAGTTCACATAAACGAGGCAAAGCTGAAGTCTTGAGACAAAGCTGAAATCTTGCTATATACAGTATATACACATATAGGACGTTTACAGCTTTGTCTCATTTATCTCTCAAATACATCTGTAGCAGCCAATGGAGAGACTTCAACTTTGCCTCATTTATGGATCCTAGTATTCATCTTAGGAGCCATAAAGAGGCATAGGTGATCTTTAGGTGATCTTAAAAAGAGAAATAAACGTGGTTGTTCAAGAGATGCTTCTGAGCTTAAACTGAGAAGCATTTTTTTCCTTTCAGATCATATATGGCACAAAACCCAATTTTTTTTTCTCTCTGCACTTCCCTCACACATGCTCGTGTGCACGCACGCACGCGCGTACACTCTCATCAAATCCTCTCCCTCAATCCTTGGTCTCTCCTCCGGGTGCAGCAGATCCAAACAATGGTTTCTGTTCACAGTGCGTGGTCAGATCAGGTCACGGACAGAGCTATAGCCCTCACCGATGCGTTCCGTTGCCCGTTCAATGCCTGCATGCAGGGATTGGCTGACCATGTTCCCAATGGCACAGCACCAGCAAGGGCTCATCGTCATGCATAGCTGCCAACCAACCACACATTCTACAACCGATTTACAGCCACAAAATATCTATCACTACCAGGGCCGGATTTAGCCAGCCGTAATAGGGTGGGCACGAAGAATGGCAGGGTGGGCAACTCCAAAGTTTTTCATATGTAGCAACGGTTTTCAATCTTTTTGACACCGGGGCCCACTATTTATTCGGCATTTGAGCCACGGACCACCATTTGATGACATTTTAGCCCCACAGACCCCAAAACCAGACTGGATTTGAGAAACAAAACAGTCAAACATACAGATCAAAATGACCATTAATCTTCCACATTCTCTAGTTGTGTAGACTTGGGATAATTCTGTTGATGAATATTTTAACTCTTGAGAGTGTAAAAATGAAACGAAATGGACCCGCAAGGGTCCATTTGTTTTTATTTTTACGCTCTCAAAGAGTTACATCTGGTTAACCAACTTTCCACAACTCTCTCAAGGACCACTGGTGGTCCCCGGACCACTGATGAAAACCACTGATATTACCTTTCATTGGGTGGGCAGGATGCACATTTGGGTGGGCCCTGCCCACCCTGACCCCCCTCTAGATCCGGCACTGATCACTACACCGATTGATCTATTGACAGCCAGACCAGGTCCCAAAACCCCTTTCTTGCAAGGGATAACCCAAAAATGTATTTGTGTTAAAAGAAAATCAGAAGCACTCAACATTTTTTCGAACACTGAAATGTTCAAAAAATAGCAGCTCGCATCTTGGGACAAAGTGACATGCTGCAAGCTTGTATACCTGCCTTTTTTTTTTTTGAACAGCTGACGTATAAAATAACTACCGGTATGGATGGAACCTGAGGGGTTAAAATAATTGTGATGTATCTAATTTTCCTGGGGACCCCCCATGGAACCAACTTTCTGTTTATGCATACATTGTATGAATAATTGACGCCCTACTTCATCATGCCAGAGCGTCGCACAAAGGTAGAGATAATAGCTGATCTACAAGGTCACAATGTGTTGTAGATTGTCTGTTTTTAAATGTTTATGAGGTTTATGTTGGTGTTATTAATTGTAGTAGTGGTAGTTTTACCCTAGTTATGCGTTCTGTACAGTATGTACAGTATCAAAAAATGTCAGTGTTACACAATAATTTGAAGTTTTCCAGTACACTTAGGTTAGGAGAATCCTACATTAAAAAAATAAACAGTATTGGACATCCTCTACGAGGTTTCCAACCCAACAGAAACAATCTAATACAAAGAAAACATTTCCACTGTTTTCCTCTATTTTTTTTTCGTTGTTTTGGACAACATACTGAGTGATCTGAAGTAAAAAAGAAAAGAGCCATCAGCAGTGTATACTGTACTACAGTATATGGGCTAGATGAGGTCGAACGGTTCACAGAGCGAAGCTACAGAGGGTGGAAAACACTTTCATCCTCGCAGAACTTTCTTTGTGTCAGGAGGGAAGCTCTGCCCAAGTCCAAATAACATTTCACACTATACAGTAATGCTCTCTCTTTAGGCTCTCGGTATATACACACAGAATGTTTTTTCGATGTTTTCGTGCAAAGAAACAAGAACAGATCTTCCAATTCTAATTCTATTGGCCTGCCGGGAGAATTTGACAGCTGATTTTTAACCTGGTATTGATCATTTTTTAAGCATCTATGGCTTTGCGAGGCTCTCCTATAGCAACATCATAAATCTTTCAACACGTCCACGACCCAGTGGGCACAATGATGCTCACAGATGAAGTTTTTTTCTGAGTGCTCTTGAAGACTTTAAAGGTGCAATGACTGGAAACAGTGGGCATTTTTCTGAATTGCAATGGGAAAGCTGGCTCTTGCTTTTCGTGCAACCCATCAGGCAATAGGACCAGTACATGACGATTGCAGGATGCAGTAAAACGTCTGGCCAACGCTCCACGCACCCCAAGCTCTTCTCCCTCCTGGCTCTAAAACTATGGAATGCACTTGCCATTGCAATCAGAACCACAGACTCACTACCTACTGTATCTTCCGCCGCAGTCTGAAAACACACGTCTTCAGACTCCATCTCAGCCCATAGCACTTGTATAGCAATCAACGTAGCAACCCATATACTTGCAGTACCCATCCTAGGTAGTTTAGAGCAGGGGTCGGCAACCCTAGGCACGCGTGCCAATGATGGCACGCCGGGTGGTATCGGCTGGCACGCGGCCAGATTCTGGAAGAAGTTTTTTTTTTCTCCTCAGTAATAAAATAACTGCATTCCTCAAGAATATGCACATTGTAAAATAAAGATTATACTGCAGTATTTGCACTAAGTCTTCAAAACGAAATTGAAATCATGCAATTAGCAAATCGCAACGGCGGCGATTATTCATTAATTTATTAATTTAATCAATATCAACCGGAGCGAGTCTGCTCCTGCTAATGACACTTCTGCGCTGCGCTCTGCATTCTGGCCAATCACAAGTGACTTGAGTCTGCAGTTGCCTCTGTGCATGCACGGATTGCACACGGAGCCCAGTCATAGCCCAGCTCCCAGTCCAAGTTGTTTTCCTCCAAAAACAGTAGTTATCCTTCTCTTCTAATCTACCGCTACCTGCGTTGCTGCTGGTTGGTTCGGTTGTGTCACAGCAGCGGCAATACATGCCGTCTGTCTGCCCTGCAGAGCCCCGTTAGTATGGTCGCGTTTTGAGTGGCTTCATACACTTAATGTTATCCCCTCTCCGTCTGTCCGTTGAATATTGTTAGCATAAAGCTTGCAGCCTCTGTGTATTCTGTTAGTTCTGTTAGCTAACAGGCTAACTATCCTTGTGTATTTCAAACGCAGAGGCTACTCTCTGTGTGTGTGTGTGTGCGTGTGTGTGTGTGTGTCGCGATGAAAACGGCTCGCTTTGTTTGAAGGGTGACCAGATGTCCCCGTTTCTGTGGGACAGTCCCAGGGTGACCATATGTCATTCTTTGCTTGGGACAGTCCCTAATTTCAAAGACTTTTAAGTCATCCCACAAATTGAGACTACCGTCAATTTCCTAATAGCCCCTATGATTGGCTTTCTGTTGTAGTTCTCTCTCTATCCCTTTTCATGCCAGATATGTTTCTTGTTATTTTAACAGGCTTAAAACATAAGGACCAACATGAATAAATAACAAAATGATGGGCACTATTAGGAATATGTATGGACAAATATGGAATGAGGGATTTTAATACCAACTTAAGTAATATGTTGCTACCCCCAATTAACTGTCCCACTTTACGCTCACATAGTAATAGGCTACTTCTGTCCTTCAAATTAACAGTTTCGGTCACCATGAGTCTGATTAATCAGTCCAATGTGAAAGAAAAATATCTATCAGTCTGCCTGTTCTGATAAGAAATAAAATATGGCCTAAGCATGACGTATAACTACAGAATTGCCATTAAAATATGTGAAAACGTTGAAAACGCGCTATTTATTGACTATGGAAATTTATTGTTATTTTTTACTGTGGCACTCGGAGTGTCAAGGAAAAAAATCATGGCACGTCATGGCATGTCAAAAAGGTTGCCTACCCCTGGTTTAGATAGCACCTCATTGACTTAGATAGCAGTGACTTATTTAGGATGTCTAATGTATCACCATATGTTTTAGTGCTTACATTGCAAACTGTAAATTAATTGTATTGTAACCTCTGCTTAAATTGTAAACTGCATAATCTGTTATCTGTATGATGCATTGCAATGTCTTTACTTAATTTAAATTGCTCTGCATTACACGCACACGCACACGCACACGCACACACACACACACACACACACACACACACACACACACACACACACACACACACACACACACACACACACACGGCTGCCTGAAGTATGATCAATGGCATAAAATAATAATGGAGGCTCTGTGCCCAAGACCAGAAAGTATTTTTTGCCACTCAGTAGTCAGTAGGCAAAACATTGCAATAATTTGCCAATAATTTGATGACTGGCAAAGTCGCAAACAGAGTGGCAATAGAGTAAATAGAGCACTGCAGTCGCAACAAATAATTACAAACCCTGCGCTTTTTTACTTCAATTTATTTGTTCTGTCCACATTTTGATTGTCTCTGTACCATGTCATACACATGCATGCACACACGCATGCATGGACGCACACACACACACACACACACGTTCATGGTTTTCATAATGTAAATATTTAAAGGGGAATTCCACCCATTTTCAACACTTTTTCTGAGAATGAACCCTGACGGGTTCATTTGGTTCCATTTGTACGCTCTCAGAAAGAAGAAGCGTCTAAAGAAATCTGTTAACTCTCTCAGTGCCAGCCCTTTTTCATATTTTTGGAGGTCGCCAGTGCCAGCGATTTTCATCTAAAAGTCATATTTCATATTTCGGTCCATGTTTCCCCACGGACAAGTTAGTTGACGGACACACACTTTTGGTTCCGGGTTGGGCCGTCCCTTGTTATGGTCTAGCAATGGTCGCTGCGGTCGCTGCTAGCTGCTGTTAGCATGGGGATCGTATTAAACCGGCGCCGGTAAGTAACGTCACGTCAAGTAGCGTTAGCGTCAGCGGCATCAGTTGTTACTGTAAATCATAATGATAACGGGTGACGTAGATTCATTTCCACGGCACGAAAACTGGTAACATGGTGAAAATACATCTTGATGATGTCATCAAGATATTTCACCATGTTAGTGGTTTTCTTCAGACCTCCATTTCTTGGGAACACAGAATGGGGGAACTCTTTTATCATGTCCACCCAGCACCTCTAGGGTATACTAATGACATACTGTATTAGAATGTTGAAAATGGGTTGACTTCCCCTGTAAGTTTGGCTAAACAGATTGTGCATTAAAAAAAAGCCAGACCGAACCAGCTGTTGGCAAAATAATTGCCTGTCATCAGATAGGTCTGGAATCACTCAGTTGTACATCCATTTCCTACTGCAGAAAATTGGGGTGGCCAATCAGGACACAGTATGCAAACATTTGAATACTGTGTCCTGACAAACACACGTGCGCACACACACACACACACACACACACACACACACACACACACACACACACACACACACACACACACACACACACACACACACACACACACACACACACACACACACACAGATGTAGGCCACGGCCTACTTGTGCGCGAGCAGAGTGAGCGACCAAGAAACAAGTAGCCTGACAGCTCCATGAGATAATACTCATGACATCACTTATAACGATCTCTTAATTATGTCACATTACGTTGTCACCTAAACCAGCCAGATCCTCTGAGGGACGTTAGACGACGATGACCGACCACCACAAACCGATCGCATTACTTGTGCTCAGTACGCTCGCGCAAGCAACTACCACAGCACCTGGACAAAGTGTTGTTGTTAGTCACAAAAACAGTGATTTCAGATTTTCAGAGACGCAGCATCTCATTTTCAAGAGAGGAACCCAGATGATGGTTTGTGTGACGTCAGCCAGCCCTGAACGCCTACGGTATACAAAGTGTGAACACACCGTTTTCACCGGTTTCGGAAAGTCACAAAGCCTTTCTCAGCCTTTCTGAGAGCTAAACACTTCTTTTAAGCAGAGTTAAACATTTCTTTCAAGCTATGAAGATTCAGATCCGCTATAGTGAGCATCCACATGTCCTAAAGTCTCAGATCGACCCTCGTGGATACGCAAGGCCGGGCAATGGAAACAATGGCCGGACGACCCCCTCAACAGCCCAGCATCGGTATGTGAATGGGTGAATGTAATGCACAGTCTCTGTAAAGTAGCTTGGATAGAAGCCGCTATATAAATGCAATAGAGTAAATAGAGCACTGCAGTCAACAAATAATTACAAACCCTGCCCTTTTTTTTCTTCAATTTATTTGTTTTGTCCACATTTTGATTGTCTCTGTACCATTTCATACACATGCACGCACGCATGTTCATGGAATTCCACCCATTTTCAACACTTTTTCTGAGAGCGTACAAATGCAACCAAATGGTTCCATTTGTACGCTCTCAGAAAAAAGAAGCATCGAAAGAAATCCATTAACATGGTGAAAATACATCTTGATGATGTCGTCAAGATGTTTCACCATGTTAATGATTTTCTTCAGACCTCCATTTCTTGGGAACACAGAATGGGGGAACTTTTTTATCATGTCCACCCAACACCTCTAGGGTATACTAATGACATATTATGTAAGTTGGCTAAACAGCTTGTGCATTACAAAAAAAAGCCAGACCGAATCAGCTGTTGGCAAAATAATTCCCTGTCAGCAGATTGGTCTGGAATAGATCAATTGTACACCAATTTCCTACTGCAGAAAATCGGGGTGGCCAATCAGGATGCAGTATGCAAACATATGTGTCCTGACAAGCGCGCGCGCGCACACACACACACACACGCACACACGCACACAAACATAAACACACACACGCACACACACACACACACAGATTTAGGCCACAGCCTACTTGCGCGGGAGCAGAGCGAGCGACCAGGAAATAAGTACCCTGACAACGCAATAAGATAATACTCATGACATCACTTATAACGATCTCTTAATTATGTCACATTACGTTGTCACCTAAACCAGCCAGATCCTCTGAGGGACGTTAGACGACGATGACCGACCACCACAAACCGATCGCATTACTTGTGCTCAGTACGCTTGCGTAAGTAACTACCACAGCACCTGGACAAAGTGTTGTTGTTAGTCACAAAAACAGTGATTTCAAATTTTCAGAGACGCAGCATCTCATTTTCAAGAGAGGAACCCAGATGATGGTTTGTGTGACGTCAGCCAGCCCTGAACGCCTACGGTATACAAAGTGTGAACACACCGTTTTCACCGGTTTCGGAAAGTCACAAAGCCTTTCTCAGCCTTTCTGAGAGCTAAACACTTCTTTTAAGCAGAGTTAAACATTTCTTTCAAGCTATGAAGATTCAGATCCGCTATAGTGAGCATCCACATGTCTTAAAGTCTCAGATCGACCCTCGTGGATACGCAAAGCCAGGCCACGATGACCACGTGGACCTCCTGCAAAACAACGACCGGACGACCCCTTCAACAGCCCGGCAGACGACCAACAACAGCTCCCCAAACGTCCAGAAACAAGTGGACACGAACCAACCAAAATCGCACCGCCGCCGTCATCAACAGCTTTCCATGACCGTTGTTGTACCTCAGCCAGGAGCAGTGGAAAATCTTCGGACGACTTACACAGGAAAGCGACCCCACATCTGCGAATACTGCGGCAAGAGGTTCACTTATCGGAGTAACCTGGAGGCACACCGGCGGGTCCACACTCGGGAAAAACCCTACCGTTGTGAACACTGTGCAAAGAGCTTCAGTATCTCAGGTCATCTTAAGGCTCATGAGCGTACGCACACGGGAGTAAAGCCCTACATCTGTACGGTGTGTGGAAAGAGCTTCATTCAGTCAGGTGCCTTTTGGAAGCACCGGCGCATTCATACGGGAGAAAAACCCTTCCACTGTCGAGGTTGTGGAAGGAGCTTCAGTCGTCTGGATAATATGAAAAGACACCAGCGTGTCGTCCACAGAGAAACCCTACCACTGTGACATTCTGTGGTTATAAGATGATCTAAAGGACTGATTTTACACTGGCAGCCAAATCTATAGCCTGAATCAGATCTGTGCCACTTCAGGATTGAAATCGGATTGGTTTAAATAACAGGTTTTCAGCCATTTTCATACCAGGGCCCACTATTTATTCAGCATTTGAGTCACTGGAGCACCATTTGATTTGATTTCACCCCACAGACCCCAAAACTAAAGATTTATTTATTCTCTGCAATTCCAGGCTGGGTTTTCACAAACAAAACAGGCAAAACATAGAGATCAAAATGATCATTAATCTTCTCTAGTTGTGTAGACTTCTTAATTAAATGGACCCACAAGGGTCCATTTGGTGTCATTTTTACGCATTCATTTTTTATTCATTTTTACACTGAAAGAGTTTTTCCATCTGGTTACAGACTTAGCTGGGGAAGGGACCACCTGGAACCCTCTCAAGGACCACTGGTGGTCCCTGGACCATTGGTTGCAAACCACTGGCTGAAAACCACATGACTCATTTAAACAAATCAGATTCCAATCCTTTATACTTTTATAGAGGACCAAGTGTAGGAAGTTCCTCCATTTGGTCACCCGCATAATGAACCAGACTGGACCGTGTGCTTCGTTTGGAAATGGGTTTGAGTTTGGAAATGGTTTGAGAAATTAGTTTGTTTGTTTGTTTGTCTTTGAGCAAGACTCTCTAAAACTCCTGATATGCTGGTTGGTGCCTTGCATGGTTTCCTCCAACATCGGTGTGTGAATGGGTGAATGTAATGCACAGTCTCTGTAAAGTACCTTGGATAAAAGGCGCTATATAAATGCACCTTGGACCATTTGATGATGTTTTTTAGTCTCTGAGAGAAGCAATGAATGAGAATACCACAAGGACTTTTCTTGGTGGTGATCCCGTTGGCCGTGTGTTTGACTAGTCTGTACTGATTACTTTTTCTGCCAGTAAAATAATCAATCAGATTTTTTTTGCCAATTTGTACAGGATGCAATGTGAAACATTTCTAAAATGGCATGTTCTTGGCAGAAACATCAAGGCAACAGGATGAGGATTTCACTCAGATGCTGTATGATGTACCTCTTCCAAGTTTTGGTGAATCACGATTGATCAGACTAAATTGTGTCATGCTATTTGAGTTAGTTTGACAAGGACACACAGGGCCTAAAGTATATAGACCCAATTTGGAGGCGCCAACTGCTTGTCAGTTTATTTTTTTTGTGTCAGTGTAGGAGGAGGCAAACACTTGTGGAAAGTAACCTGTGCAATATACTGTACTTCATGTATACTTCGTTATATACTATGTATATTTCATGTATAGGTTATTTGTGCTTTACAAACAACTATGTACTTAAACAAAAAATGGTGAAATAACTGAAAATATGTCTTATATTCTAGTTATGCCAAGAGTGTGCAAAGCAGTAAGCAGAGCGTGGAAGTGTGCATACTTTGAAGAAACTAGAATATAAGATATGTTTTCAGCTATTTGTTAAATACATAATTCCACGTGTTCATTCACAGCAGAAAGTCATTCCAGATAATTACTGTTCTTTGTCACAACAAGCAAACGCCTTTCTCTGCCTTTTAAATAAAAGTGCAGTGTACCAATTAAATATATACACCACAGAAAACCAAACTTTTACACATCGATTACATTAAATCTGCAGGTAATGCAACGCTGCTGGGAATAAAAAAAAAAACACATACATAGCATGAACCTATGCCAACTGCATGCTTGTGGAAAGTGAACAATGTATTATTTTGTGAGTCCAATGGAAAGGCCAATGATAGCTGTGGTGGGATCAGCATGCGTGAATCACACGCGCACACACACACGCACACACACACACACACACACACACACACACACACACTACACAATACACACTACACAATACACACTATAATATATATGGGATAGGGCAATTTTTCTACTGGGAGCTAAATTGTTTTTTGCACAGGATTATCTATCTCACTGTAGGAAAGAGCTGGACGGGTCCCTGTTCTTTTTGTCCTGTCAGCATTTCGTACCCTGCAACTCCCTCACCCCCCCTTCCCCGCTCCCCCCTTCCACACAGGGGCGGATGTAACATGTTGGAGGGGCAAGAGAAAATGGTATGGGGGCGGCTTCATCAAAGCCGCACCCATACCATTTTTGGTATGGGTCGGTTACAGGACTTTTATTCGTCAAGTAAAGCATCAATAATAACATCAGTTGTTGTTGAAGTTGCAACAGACACACAGCATGCATAAAGCTAAAGGTCTGACTCAGAGAGTTTTCTGTTTTCAATGATGAAACGCTGTTGGTTCAGTGGTGCCAAAATTGTAGTTATAGTAGCCTAGTTTAGTAGTGTTTCAAATAATTTTAAATATAAGCACTTTCATTTGAAATATCTTGGGTTGTTTTACATCGTGTTTGGGGGGGGGGGGGGGGGGGGGGGGGGGGGGGGACTGGGCATTTAGGGGGGCACTGCCCCCCCATACCCATGCCTAGATCCGCCCCTGCTTCCACAGCTATTCAGACAGGCCAGAGAGTCAAAGATGGAGCAGGTCTCTCTCCGCACTCTGCTCCCACGACGCTCCAGCCTCAACCCCCTCTAACCCCCGCCTGCCTCGCTGCCCGGTCCCGTGCAGATGCCTCCCGTCCCCACGGTGCTCAACGCCAATCGTTTTTCCGCGCAATTGGGGTCACAACATCTACAAAAGATGGATCTGATCTGCCTCAACCCCCTAAAACTGCATCTGGGGACGGGTCCGATCTAAAGAGGCTCTGGCTGCCGTTTAATGTGTGAGATCAGCACTTTAACAGCGGGGAGGCTGTGGGTTTAGTAGCAGTTAGTGAAGTCCCAGCGATTCACTCTGCTGTCTGGTACAAGTTCTCTCATGCCATCGTTAGTGGCAGTTATGTGTCTTGGTGGTCTCTTGAGCGGCGGTAACGCCGTCTCCGTAATCTCAAGTCAAGTCAATTGTATTTATGTAGCACACTCAAAAACACCATTAGTTGGCCCAAAGTGCTTTACCTACAATTCACAGTGAAAATATTTAAAAAAAAAACAATAGCAATAGAATGCACATTAATCATAACAAAAATGGCAACAAAAAACTAAACAATATACAAAAGCATCAAGTTATGTTAACTAGATATATCCTTCGTCTATCTGTCAAGGGCAGGGGTCGGCAACCCAAGATGTTGAAAGAGCCATTTTCGACCCAAAATTAAATTCAAAATCTGTCTGGAGCCGCATTCTATTTATTTTTTCCTGAGAGTATGCAAATGTGAACCAAATGGACCCTGGCGGGTCCATTTGGTGCTATTTGCACACTCTCAGAAAAAAAGGTCCTCAAAGAAAAATCATTAACATGGTGAAACACAACCTTTCTTCAGAAATGGAGTTTCTAAAAAAAATAAAAAATAAAGGAGTTTTACAGAACTCCATTTCTAGTCCACACAACATCTCTAAGGTATATTAATGACATAGTAAACTGAGTAAACCTTTGAAAATGGGTGGTGGTTCAGATTGAAAGCTCCACCTCTGATAACTGCTGGGCTTTTTTGACATGGCCAACACGTGCTACTTTAACTGGCAACTGTCAGACAGCGCAACGCGTTTTGGGTGACTGAAATGTTTATATTATTTTGGTGCGGATCACCCCAGAGGGTATGCAATAATGCTACAGCCATGGAGCCACTAGGGCTGTGTTCTAGACCCCCAGTGTGTATGTAATAATGCTACAGCCACTGAGCCACAAGGGCTGTGCTCAGGAGCCGCATGCGGTTGCTGACCCCTGGTCTAGGGTACCAACTAGAGTTCTCAAACTCTGCCCAAACCCAACCAGGAGCGAACCCAAACAGGCCCGACCAGACATTTTAGGGCTGGGTCGGGCCTAAAATGCATCCATCCAAGTATTTTTTTTTCTGTATTCACCTATTATGAAGACGGTGCTGATTGGCATTTCACTTTTATTCTGGGTATCCTCAAATTCTGCCCAAACCCGACCCAGCTTAGGGTGGGGTCGGGTCTAAAATCTATTCCATTTAGTCACACTGTGCACAGGTGCATGATGGGAAGCTGAGTTTTTGTGTAACACCAGTCAGCTACAGGTACAGTATTAGTATTACCTTACAGTAGTTTCACAGCTTACGTCACACAATTCTGACTTTTCTTGGTATTTTTTACAACAACCTGCCAGCCCTATTTTGGCCAGGTAGAGGCTATACATGCGTGATATCATGATCATAAAATGGTAAATGGTATATTTACACGCCTTTATTCGAGGAATTTACACTCACCAGAGCTTGACACTAACACTTGCCCGCTTGCCCGGGGCAAGTAAAAAAAATGGTGGGGCAAGTGAACACTGCTACCTGGTTGCCCGATCGGGCAAGTGTGCAACTTAGTGCACTATAACACAAGACAAGATAAATTTGTCTTGAAGGCAGTCATTGCACTCTGCCTCTGTGTCTTTCCCTGCTTTCTAGCTGTCCACAATTCCAGGCTGGATTTGGGAAACAAAACAGGCAATTTAACTTTCACATCAAAATGACCTAATCTACATTCTCTAGTTGTGTAGACCTGGGGTAATTAAGATGATGAATTTTAACTCTTGAGAGCCTAAAAATGAAACCAAATGGACCCGCAAGGGTCCATTTGGTTTCATTTTTACGTTCTCAAGAGTTACATCTGCAAAATTTACAATATATTTTAGGGGGCAAGTGACCATGAGCTGAGGGCAAGTAGAACCTGACTGCAGAGACTCTGTCCTTGGTGCTGAAATGAGCTTTCTGTTATGGTAGCTGGTAGTGACTCTGTCCTTGGTGCTGAAATGAGCTTTCTGTTATGGTAGCTGTAGTGACTCTGTCCGTGGTGCTGAAATGAGCTTTCTGTTATGGTAGCTGGTAGTGACTCTGTCCGTGGTGCTGAAATGAGCTTTACTCTGTCCGTGGTGCTGAAATGAGCTTTCTGTTATGGTAGCTGGAGTGACTCTGTCCGTGGTGCTGAAATGAGCTTTCTGTTATGGTAGCTGGAGTGACTCTGTCCGTGGTGCTGAAATGAGCTTTCTGTTACTCTGTCCGTGGTGCTGAAATGTATATTTACTGAAATGTATATTTACTTGCCCCCTATATATTTTAGGGGGCAAGTGACCATGAGCTGAGGGCAAGTAGAACCTGACTTGCACTTGCCCGAGACCTTAGTGTCAACCCCTGCTCACACACACACATTCATACACAGATTGCAGGAGAAACCATGCAACCATGAAGTGATGTGGAATACTACTGAGTATAGCAAAAAAAAAAATACTATCTGTCCTTGACATAGCCTGGCTAGTGGCTATTAAGCCAAACTGGTATCTCCCCACTGCAAAAAAAAAAGAAAAGAAAGCTGATTACAGTCTGGTGTATTAGCCAGGCTACCCTTGACAGCCAATACATCCAAACAGAAAGTCCTTCCCGAGCCACGTGGTCCATAGAGGCACACAGCAGCCATTTCCCCTGTTTCTGTAGCACAAGTACAGTACATACATGTACACCCCCTGGCATGGGCCATGGTGTACAAGTACACCACCTGGACACGTATTCACAGGGGCTTCTTACTCCTAAACACAACAGTTTTGGTGTATTTTTATCACCCCAAGGGGTCTCTGTGCACTTTACAACAATACACAGCAAAAACACGAAGGATATAGCAAGGAAACACAGTGAAACATGTGGCGACACACATGGTTGAAACAAAGACCATGCGGTAAGACATCAAAAGGACAGAAGGGAGACGAAAATTATACAGAAAACAAATGTGACGCAATCACATGTTCCACACTGGCCAACCCCACTTCCAGCCTAGGGTTGTTCACTTCAGTGCGTGCACCAAACACGCCATGCTCACACACACACACGCACGCACGCACGCACACACACACACACACACACACGCACAGTGTATTAAAGATAGATGCGGAGACACACTGAGCAGAGGTTCTGCGTCTCTGGCTATGGCTATGGTCACTGGGGTGAATTGTACAGTACATACAGTCTATAAACTGTTCAGCTTTTTTCCATACAAGAAATATTGACAAGCGGTGCGCAGAAAACCAAGACAGCTATATCGAGCAGTGGCCGGTACGGGGAGCAGCTAGGGGTCTTGTTCAAGGACACTAAGCTTGCCGGCATGAAACCTGGATCGATTCCGGGAAGCTTTCCTATTCCCAGGTGGCCAGTCTGGTGGTGCAGTATGTGGACGGTTTGTAAACACTGTACAGTGTTTCTCAAGATACAGTCCTGGGACCTGTTTTCATGTCCCTGATCCGCACTTAAGGGTCACTACTCTAATAAGGTATGTCTCCTTCTTTCTTTTCCCAGGAGACAGACAGAGATGTAAGACATATCTCCATCCATACAGTATGTTCCACAGAAAGGCACACAGGCAGAAAGAAGGTTACAGTACAGGTATTGCATCTCTCCTATATTGTAGGCCAAATATTAATATTAGGGATGTCCCGATACTGTATAAGTATCGAAAAAGTATCGGATCGACCCTTTTTTGTCATATCGGTTCATATCGGTATCGGCAGTACTGTATCAGTACCAGAAAAGTATCAGTATTGGCCCGAATTTGTCATTATCAGACCATTCAGTATTGGTAAATATACCAGTATAACCAGGGATCCAACACAGGGGTAAGGGGTTGACACTGGCAGGTAAAAAGGAGTTCCCCAAGTGCATATTTGAGTGAGGAGTCTGCTATTCTAGTCTGCTATATTATTCTGCTATTTGTTAATATTTTTTATATTTTGTATTATTATATATATTATTTTCTGGTATTGGTAATTGGTATCAGCTAACGCAGAAATGGTGATAACGGTATCGGTTCAGAATTTGAAAAATAATCTCTAATAATCTCTTAATAATCTCTATAATAACCTCTTAATCTCTAACTAATACATTCATGTCATCAAAATTTTGAGGACGGAATTAGCCCTTTACTAAGCCCCACCTCCAATCCGTCCTTGTCCAATAGGAACGTTAGCAGAGAGGGGGAGACAGCAAGACAGGAAAGCTTGACCTGCATAGCAACAGTTGCTAAACTAATTGGATTGGCATTGGACCGTCAGTGGATAAACTCCTCCTCAAACAGTGGGGTTTAGAGAATGGCTAATCTGTGCCCCTTTGAGGTGCCAAAAATGCCCGTGGATTGGCTGGAAATGGGTGCCATTCTGCGCTGTGATTGGCAGACCATGGCACAACGGGTGTGCCACAGGGGACATCATTCAGTTATACATAAGTGGCAGATGCAAATGAGAGAGAGAGAGCCAAGAGAGAGGGAGGGATTGGGTGTGTGATATTGCCGAACAGGTATGGACTAGCAACAATAATCATAATAATAATAATATTGAATGACTCTGCAAGGCTTGCAGCTGGTTGCAAACAACCTCTCTCTCTGCCCCTGTGTTAAATAGAGTCCATAATGTAACATTGCGTGCGGTGCAGATGACTGCAGTGTGAGGCTCGCTGAAGAACGAAAGACATTATAACATTCCCCACACCTCACCCCCCAACACACACACACACACACACACACACGCACACACACACCAGTGTTGCCAACTTGGCGTATTTGTCGCTATATAGCTTTTCTTCAGACCCTCCTATAGCGCCAAGATTAGTGAAAAGCTCCTGGCGGAAAATCTAGTGCTTTTTGGCTGGTGAGTTGGGACGAAATTGATTGACAGGCACCAGAGATAAACCCCTCATTTTTCACTATTTTTCCTCCTATGACAGTGGTTTTCAACCAGTGGTCTCCAGGCTAAATGATGGACATTTGGTTAACCAGATGTAACTCTTTTTACATTCTCAAGAGTTAAAATATTCATGTGAGTGAGCCCAAGTCTACACAACTAGAGAATGTACCAGATCAATGGTCATTTTGATCTGTAAGTTATATATCCCCTTATATATTCCCGTCAAGGCAAGCATCTAGCCGCTAGATGCTAGCCTGGAATCCAAAATGCACTATAGTGGCACTTCCAAAATGCACTATAGTGGCACTTCCAAAATGCACTAGAATACTTTAGATTCTAGCACATTCTAGTGCATTTCGGAAGTGCCAATAGTGCATTTCGGATTTTGGCAGTTGGCAACACACACACACACACATTTCACACCCCCCACCCGTATCACCACCACCACCATGGGTTATAATCGGCGAGCAAACCTCCATCTCACCGGAGCAGCGGCATAAATGAAACCGCGGCGACCTTCTGCCAATGATCAAAGGCAGCGCCTTGTCTCCCCATCCCTCCACCCACCCCACCCACCCCGGGAGATGGAGCGAGATGAGGGCGAGGGGGTGGAGGGGGGCAGGGGGGTGAAAACCCACACAAGGCATCTCTAGCGTTCGGCGGTCTGAGCTGCTTTACATACCAGCAGCACCGTCAGGGTGGAAACCTCCTAAATCCAGCGCGGTTGCTTTTCAGGAAAGAGGGGGAGAAAAAAGAAATGACCTGGGTTCCTTCCTTTCAATGGAGTCAAATGTTGTTGTAGTCGACACTTATAAATCATCGATGCAATAATATAACACCTCCAGGCTCAGGCTGGGGTCCACACACTTGACAAAGCAGCAAATGATCTTGTAGATCTGCATGGGCATGGGGGGGGGCAATGAGGCCTGCAAACAACCCACATTTCAAAGATACCGTATTTCAAATTAAAGTGCTTATGATTAAAATGATTTGAAACACTACTACTACTAACCAGCACCATTTCATCCATGAAAACAGAAAACGCTCTGAGTCAGACCTTTACGTGTATGCATGCTGCGTGTCTGTTGCAACTTCAACAACAAGTGATGGTATTATTGATGCTTTAGTTGACTAGTATAGGTCCTGTACAAGATATAAATCTTGTGGATCACAGAACTAAAGAATTTGAATGAAAATGGTACGGGGGCTGCCCTCGTGCCATTTTCGCCTTCCCCCCCAATTGGGAAAGGTTACATCCAGGCCTGTCTTCTAGTTAAAAAAAAAAACATTTGAAATATGGAGATACAAGGTTTTTTGCCCAGCAGTGACATCAATATCAAACACACCTTTCTGCTTCTAATTCCCATGAAATCATGCAGCGAGTGTTTATGTATGGCGGTGTGCGAGAGCGCGTGCATGTGTGCGAGTGTGTTTGAGTGTGCGTGAGGAGGACGAGGGGGGATGAGCGGAGCAGGATGTGTGTTATTGCCGTAGCTCGGAACCATTACAGAGGATCCTTCATTACACCCTGGTCACGGCTTTAGAGAATTACCCCTGTGAACGTGCCTCTCTCTCTCTCTCTCTCTCAGCCCTGGGCACACCAGGCAAAGAGAGTAGATTGTCTAATCTTTTCTCTTTGCTCTTCTGTGTGTGTGTGTGTGTGTGTGTGTGTGTGTGTGTGTGTGTGTGTGTGTGTGTGTGTGTGTGTGTGTGTGTGTGTGTGTGTGTGTGTGTGTGTGTGTGTGTGTGTGTGTGTGTGTGTGTGTGTGTGCGTGCCGTCCTCTGTACAGCCATATAGAGCGGGGGCTGTTATAACTTATCAACTGGGGACACGATGGCGCGCGGATTAACATCCGTTCTGATCTCGGACTATATGCCTTCAGACACGCTGCTGCCGTACTACTATGCGGCTCCTCTTCTGATCTCTCAAGCCAAACTGCAGGGCCTTTTGGAATGGAGACAGATTCCACACGGCATGTGTTGGTTCGCCATCGATCAATCAATTAATCAAGCTTCTTAGTTTGCGTGTGTGTGTGGGGTTGATGTCTTACTTTGGGCTAAATGGTTCTCATCCTCTAAGGAGAGAAAAGGAGAGGATTAAAAGACCCTAAATTGTAGAGACAGAAAAGCTAGCCAATGGGCATCTTCTGGCTTTGAAATGCAACAGGGCGGCTCTCTGACGTGAAACATCAACAAAGGACTGCAGATGGTTAAGATCACTGAGTTTGATCTAGATAGATCAAACTCAGTGATGGAAGAAAAAGTACTCACATTTTGGACTCAAGTAAAAGTATCGATACCTTATTGTAGATAGTCAGTTCTTGGCCCTGAAGCCAAGCCTGCAGAAGTCTTTAAAATTGCATGTGTTACGCCAGAATCTTGCGTGCAATACTACACCTATAAGAACACACGTTACCAATACAAATCTGTACCATGGAATGCCAGGGGTGAGCCAGAAGATGGCAGACAGGAGAATGACACTATAGCAGAACGCTGCCACACAGTTCTCTGCCCAAACCGGGCTGCCAGGGCTAGGGGAACCAACACACTGGTCATGAAATGCTGCTGCTCCAATGCACAGCATGTCTGTCTGTCTCTCTGTCCATTTGCGCACATATTGTGCACAAATGGTTCACATCATCATGGTTGACGGCATAAAAAGGCACTGCACTCTTCTACAATACTGTTGTGAGTGAGCTTGTAGATTGGCCATTTCTACTATTCAAAAATGTTTGTAAAACAAAAAAACAATCATAACCATCAGAAGTAAAGTGGTGCAACACTGACGCCCGGTGGTGGGAATATGCTACTAACATCCATGCTCATACAGTATGTGGGGCACAGCCACATTCCATGCTCACAAGGACCCAGCAGCCACAATGCTGTTTAACAAAAGTGGTTGGCACCAGTTTAAAAATAGTAGAAACATCATATACTGTATGTTTAAAGGGCATACAATAGCACTGGGCGAAAATAGTCCATCGTACTAGTTTGGCAATCAATATTTACTAAAATATAAAAGTATTCATCAAAATATACTGAAAGTACAAAAAGTGAAACTACAAAGTATGTCGAATGTCCAATTTCACAAGTTGTATTCATGAAAAAAAAACAAGAAAATAGGCTCCGCACACTCAAATCTGTGCATAAACGACTAATTTATTGCAAGCTTTTGGTCTATTGACCTTCTTTGGGCATCATGCCTGAGGCCGAAAGCTTGCAATAAATCCATTGTTTATGCA
This sequence comes from Benthosema pterotum, assembly GCA_039105355.1. Taxonomy (NCBI): domain Eukaryota; kingdom Metazoa; phylum Chordata; class Actinopteri; order Myctophiformes; family Myctophidae; genus Benthosema; species Benthosema pterotum. The sequence continues at coordinate 11,796,494 of CM076967.1, read as the reverse complement.
CAGATTTTGAGCGTGCAGAGCCCATTCTCTTGTTTGTTCATTGGCGCTCTGTGACTCCAGCACCTCACCAAAGCCCCATTCAGCGTGTTTTTCCACATTTTTTTGACAAATTGTATTTATAAAATGTATAAAAATCCTTTGGGAAATAGCTGATCTAAAATCATCACAAACACAACGTTTGGGTTACAATAGTTGAGTGTTTCCACTTTCCAATGAGCACGATATCAGCTCCCTGACTCTGAGTGAGTTGAATGGAACAACACAGCCTTCATTAGTGTTGTTGGTAACACAGGAAGTTAAGCCATTTTGTCCTAGCACTAGATTCTAGTTTCTGATGCTAAATTCTAGTTTCTGACCCTAGATTCTAGTTTCTGACATGAGATTCTAGTTTCTGACGCTAGATTCTAGTTTCTGACGCTAGGTTCGAGTCTCTGACACTAGATTCTGGTGTCTGACACTAGATTCTAGCTTCTGACATGAGATTCAAAATTTTGACAGTAGATTCTTGACACTAGATTCTAGTTTCTGAACCCAGATTCTAGTTTTTGACACATTTCTGACACTAGATTATAGTTTTTGCTGAAAAATGTATGTTCAGTGTGTCAGTGATGCTCACCATATTTCATGCCAAGGGACAACAGAACTATCTATATTTGGCTTCAGACCCTCATCTGAAAATATGTTCTACAGAAGCAAAGATTTGAGTTAAAATGTTTCCTTCTGAAATAATATATGCAAAGATTTACACCACGTTTTCAAAAATAGCAGACCTACAAGCTCATAGCGCGCCACTCGGTGGCGCGCTATGAGCTTGTAGATCTGCTATTTTTTCAATAGATAAAACATAACATAATGCTTAGAACACCAAAACGTTACAGTACACAGGAAGTTAAGGAAGAGACCTCGACATCTTTCCTGTGTGTGAGCGCAGAGCCAGGGTTCGACAATATAATTGGCCCGCTGGCCCCCCGATGGTTTCACCAAATGGCGTCACTCACTGGCCCGGTGGGCCAGTAGAGAAATACCTCTTAAAAATAAATTCATAATAAATACAATTTTAGTTCACAATATATATAGGGAGCAGTGTTTCCCCCAGCGCTTTCTTATCAAGGCTTTGCTACGTTTGATGAACCTGTAGATCAGTTATATTTCGCATGCGACGCTGCCTCGGCTCGCTAACACTGTTCCACGCTGACAGTCTACTCTACACTCTACAGGTACGTGCACACACACAGATTAAAAAGGGGCCTGTAGCCCCAGCTCTTTCGCATGTCTAAAACACAGAAGTGCCCTCATACGGGAGGTTGCCCCTGCCCCCTTATGTACCACGCTGTCTACACGGACCACAAGCGACCGGCTGCCACATTCGCCCGGCCCATAGTAACTTCTCCACCCACCGCGACACGCTCGATCTTCCCCTAAGTGTTGCGACGTTCGCCACCAACATGGAATATAACGATATAATCCACCATGATTATAACAGCGCTGACTCTCGCATAGACACGAGTGAGACAACGAATCGCCAATCCCTCATGCAGCCTCGCATTTCCTCAGTGGTAACTGCAGCGCAGCTACTCACGGAAAACAAAACAAACAAAAAAAAACATAGCGTCGATTATCTGCTGTGCTTGCAATGTATGTGTCATTTACATACTGTGCATTTCGTGCCTCGCTAAAAGCTCCCAGACTGACAGACTGACTGTCCAGCTCATTATAGGATACTAATGAGATGGGCTTGCTATGTAAATGCGCACCACTCGCAGCCAACGCATAGTGGTAACTTGTGTCTTTTCTGTTAGTGCTGCGGACAGGCTAACTAGCCAGAGACTACCGACAAACCTCGCTTGTGTGTGAGTGTGTGTGTGTGTGTGTGTGTGTGTGTGTGTGTGTGTGTGTGTGTGTGTGTGTGTGTGTGTGTGTGTGTGTGTGTGTGTGTGTGTGTGTGTGTGTGTGTGTGTGTGTGTGTGTGTGTGTCGGGTGTTGTTAGAAGGGTGACCAGATCTGGGACAGTCCCAGGGTGACCAGGTGTCCCTCTTTGCATGGGACAGTCATTTCAAAAAAATTTCAGTCATCCCACAAATTGAGACCCTGTCCCACATTGTGACTGAGACATTCGAAAGTGGTCTTTTTTTTTGCAAACTATGGGGATCGATTACCTGGGCCAGTGGTTACAGTTGTGGGGCCAGTGATTCTTAAAAGCCACTGGCCCGAAGGGCCAGTGGCAAATTTCCCTTATTGTCTATCATGCAGAGCCGCTTCACGCATCAACACACTCCTCTAGTCTCTAATATTGCATCATTATGCCGCCTCTCAAACACAGCTGATGCCGTCCGACATTGTTGTCTCGGCTTGTCTATCAAATCAAGTCGATACAAAGTACTATTAGTCCAAACACAAATCTCGGGGCTTCAGTGAATAGACTCGGTGCTGCCGACAGCTGGGCCCCGCCGGAGGGGAAAGATCCAGTGAATGAATGGGCTCCCAAATCTGCGCTTTACTCGTGCATTACATCACTGCACAGTACACACCACCACGGCACATGTACAGAATACAGAGACATGTTGCATAAAGGAATGTGCTCCACTGCTCACATTTCAAAACATACGTAAAGCCTGCAGGAAAAGTATAGTGTCCACTTCTGTAGACTAATGTAATTGAGATTTTAGGATCCCTTGAAATCGAATCCACTCTCCAATAGACGTAGCCCTGCATGGCTATTTTGTTTAGTCTTTAGACTTTCACAATAATAGCCATGGTTACAAGGAAATGTGTGCACTCTTTGCATGCTCATTATTCCCTGTGCACTCACCCATTAAATAATTCCAAAGGGTGCGATGTAGTCCTCTAGTTTCATACCCATGTGAAAGTTGTGGCACAAAACGCCTATTTAGTCAAATATCTCCACTTTTCACAAGACAAAAAGTTTGGGGAACACAATTGCCTGGTGCATTGCAATAGTGGCTGGGTAATTAATCACACCACCTGCCAATGGACCTTTCGTTACGGCACCCACCCTTCCCTTTCCTCCATCCTTTACTTGACTACCGTTGCTAACTATGACAAGCTTTGGCTGGGAGATAGCCTCCTCCGTTAACCAACGTGTCATCGCACCATTTATGGATGTTTTTATTATAAGTTCCTAGATCAAAAACATCAACAGCCCTATAATGCCATCCTTCATCCTGAATTCCAGTAGTGACATAAAGTGTCCAAAACGGTTGTAGGGGCAGTTATCATTAGCTTTTCAAAGCCAAAGAAAAGACTTTAGCTTAGCCCTGCCGCTACAGTCAGCTGTTCTGTGTTGTCATATTCTGTGCACCGTCCCATTGCCTAAGGGGGTGGTCCTGACTGGCGATAGGGTGCGAGTGGCTTCTGGTGACGTAGCAACACTCAATGCGCTGTCCCATTGGCCGTGTGCTCGTAACACGAGCCAATGGCTGCAGCTCTCGACGTCCCATAGGCCAGACAGTGTGCCAGAGTGTTGCCATGTCGTATCGAAATGAGCTACTTTGGGCTTGTGTTTCATAGACAAATGTAGGTCCTTTCAACAACAACAACAACAACAACAACAAAAACGTATATAGCATAATGTCATAAAGTGCATTATTTGCCATAATGTAATGAACATGAATAAAATCCATATGATTTGATTCATATATCTTAGATTCATCACACAACTGAACTATATGAAGCCTTTTATTGTTTCAATATTGATGAGTATGGCTCTGACCTACAGATTATGACAAATTATGAACGTCATTCTTCACATTATGCTATCTTCTGAAAAGGACCTCTAAGTATAACCTTTGGTTTTGTGACATACTCTCCTGAAAAGGTTCACACCGTAGAAATGACATTAAACGCATAATCTGAAGTGTGACAAGTCGGTAAACCCCGCCCACCTGCCCCCACTTCCCTGGCAACTGTTTGATATATTATCGATGGTATCGCAACTATTAGGCTACTACTCATCTGGAAACAGCGAGATAGCGCGGTCCTTTATGGAGGAGACCCCTAACAACAGTTGCCAGGGAAGTGGGGGCAGGTGATATATTGAAACATATAAACAAATATTGAAACAATAAAAGGCTTTATATAGTTCAGTTGTGTGATGAATCTAAGATATATGAATCAAATCATATGGATTTTATTCATGTTCATTACATTATGGCAAATAATGCACTTTATGACATTATGCTATATACGTTTTTGTTGTTGTTGTTGTTGTTGTTGTTGAAAGGACCTACATTTGTCTATGAAACACAAGCCCAAAGTAGCTCATTTCGATACGACATGGCAACACTCTGGCACACTGTCTGGCCTATGGGACGTCGAGAGCTGCAGCCATTGGCTCGTGTTACGAGCACACGGCCAATGGGACAGCGCATTGAGTGTTGCTACGTCACCAGAAGCCACTCGCACCCTATCGCCAGTCAGGACCACCCCCTTAGGCAATGGGACGGTGCACAGAATATGACAACACAGACCAGCTGACTGTAGCGGCAGGGCTAAGCTAAAGTCTTTTCTTTGGCTTTGAAAAGCTAATGATAACTGCCCCTACAACCGTTTTGGACACTTTATGTCACTACTGGAATTCAGGATGAAGGATGGCATTATAGGGCTGTTGATGTTTTTGATCTAGGAACTTATAATAAAAACATCCATAAATGGTGCGATGACACGTTGGTTAACGGAGGAGGCTATCTCCCAGCCAAAGCTTGTCATAGTTAGCAACGGTAGTCAAGTAAAGGATGGAGGAAAGGGAAGGGTGGGTGCCGTAACGAAAGGTCCATTGTGTTCCCCAAACTTTTTGTGTTACCCTGATGACGTTTGCAGCGATCAGAGAAAGTTATCAAAATGACGTGCAGCTCTGTCATTATGAGCCGCTTTGCCTGAGGGGAAAGATGTCTGTGTGCGTCTCGTGAAAAGTGGACATATTTGACTAAATAGACATTTCGTGCCACAACTTTCATATGGATATGACACTAGAGGACTATATCGCACCCCACATCTTTGGAATTATTTAATGGGTGAGTGCACAGGGAATAATGAGCACGCAAAGAGTGCACATATTTCTTTGTAACCACAAGTCAAGGGGCCGGATGCATGGCTATTAGAGTAAGACTAAGACTAAACAAAATAGGCATGCAGGGGTACAATAGACGTACCACTGCCTGGTCACGGATACCTGTGGCCTCACTTAAGCGTTGAAGAGCTTTTTGCAGTAGGAGACTGGTACAGCAGGTTAACAGCATCCAAAGTACTATGGAGGTTCTTAAACAATAAACCACTCCCCTCATAAACACATATTGGGGGATACAGTATGTGTAATATACGCACGGCACGTACATGCATGCGCACACACACACACCCGTCGTTGACATACTATCCAAATAAGGTCATCAAAGATATGCACTTACATATTTCCTAGTAGAAATCTTTGCCTCTCACAGTATACATTGAGCCTTCTTCCTTGACTTGGTCTTGGATGCAAAGACAAATGATGAGCTGCAATGATAACATATTTCCATTTGTTTCACATAGTGCATAGCAGTGGAGGTCATAATAAAGATAATAATAGATGCCAAAACGACTGGGCGAAAATCCATGTGAACGCCATCACATGTAATACGTGATGGCATTTCAAGCCAATTAGATCCAATAAAATCAAGACTCATGATTTAGTTCACCTTGGATTACTTGAGGGGAAACATCCATGTAGAAAATAGAGTCCAGGAATTCAAGAGAAGCACAGGGGAGAATGTGAACTGTGCAAGCATTATGTAGGAGGCATAGGAGGAGGTATTAACACGTGTATATTGTTTTGTTTTGTGTCACTCACCTGATAACTGTAGGATCTCATCATTTCCTTCCTGTTTGGCTAACACTGTGAGGCGCCCCCTACTGTTGAGGAGGTGTCTCTTATCTCTCTGTGAATGACCAGTTTATTCAGTAGTAGTGGTGGAAGATGTACCACATTATTTAGTTACACATAAACGTAACAATACCACAATGCATAAAATAAAAAGTAGGCCTACAAGTCGATCCATCCACCCATCTATTCAAACACAAACCCAGAGTTGGGTTGCAAAAGCTTTTTTTGTTTTTTTGTTTGTTTTTTTTGTTTTTTTAGTTTTTTACTTTACTTGAATATCTTCAATTTCTAATACTTACTCCAATACATCTCAGAGGCAAGCATTATTAGATTTCCATTATTATTACTTATGCATACTTGGAAATAGCCCAAGCATATGCCTATTTGTTCTGCGCTAGACTGATCTACTCAATTCAGCATTCATGTGGGAGAACAATAACATTTTTGGCTCCGAACAGGAATACTGATGTTGAATTATGAGACAAGGAATGGGCTGTGTGGGTCTGTAATTACCAGGAACTGAAACAGGTGCTCTTTGGAGAGCGTTCTTCAATATAAAACATTTAAGTTCCTTTCCTTTGTAGTACTAGGCTGACATCCAAGAGAGATAAGCAGGCACACTGTTTGGTTGAGTCATAAATAAATAAATGAATAAATCTTCGATGTTGGCTACTATAACTTAACTGTTTTTTACCTAGGATGTTGTCATGGGTTGGGTAATGTGTACAGGTACATCAGATTTTGCTGAGATAACGCTCTTTTTCCTCATGGTTAAGCTTGTACTGTGTGTTATGTTGAGCACAAGCACTTTTCATTCACAGGGAATCTCAGAGAGCTACACAGGTAAAACATAATTAATCATAGAACATGACTCCATTCCTATGTTGACGAGGGCACAGAAACAACTTCTCTCCTATGGTCTGATTCTGATTACAGCAAAAACATATTTTGACACATAAACATATTTGACAGGAAAAAGAGTACGCTCCTACATTTCAACTAAATTGGCTAAATGAGATAACTAGTGCACTTCATCTTGAGAGAATAAGGTACTTGTTGAAAAACAGGGAGAGAGGTTTGGCTGCTCATCGTCCATTAGTTGAGCAGAACCAATTAAACAATATGGCACTGACATGGTTGGCTGTTCTGACTATGCACTGTTTTATTTTCAGATGTTCTTCATGAACATTTCATCATCACAGTATTGTAATAGTGTGCCACGTCGCTGAGCAGTGTGCGTGGGAAGGATCGGCAGTTTTCTTTCTGTTGTTGTCATTTTCTTTCCATAAAAGTAACACATATTTGCCATATCAGAATGTTTGTCAATTTCTAATCGGTTTTCAATATTAAATACATATTTGACAACAGAAAAAAAGAAGAAAAATCCCACTAGAATAATCACACCAGTTGGGAGTGGCTTGTATGCGGACACATTATCATGAAAGTGAAATTACTGCTACCGAAGCAAAAATATTGTGAAACTGACTTACGTGGTGGGTTATTATGATATTATAACTTAAGTTGACCATGATATTATAACATAAGTTATAATATCATGGTGTCAACTGTATTAATACTTGTTTTTGGTGAATATTAAGTAGTCCCAGTCATTTTGTAGAGGTCAACGGGGCCACGCATTAAAAGTAATTTAATCCATAAAGCTAACATAATTTGTATTGTTGACCTATTTCTAAAATATTAGAGGTTTTTGTTCACACTGGAACTGTTTTGGTGATAGCAGGGTCACAAATAAACAAAACCCTCTCTAATATTTTAGAAAAAGGTCAACAATACAAATTATATTAGTTTTGTGAATAAACGTAATACTTGGCATTACGTTATAATGACTGGAACTATTCTCCAATTCACTTTCCCAGAGCAGAACTTTCCCCAAGGACTCTGGCAATCAATTAATAAAGTTCCTACCACTATATTAATGGAAAGCATTTCATACAACTTGAGCTAAAAAAAAAAAAAAAGGCAAACTATCCCTTTAAATGGCATTGATAACTAACTACTGATAAAACTCAAATCCACCATGGTTATCCGGGAACATGAATGTCACATAGAATATAAGATTAAATGCAGATAGATGCACAGACACACAAAGGGCCAATGTCAGATTTTTCCCGGCACTGGAGATTAATTATCAACCCCTTGATTATCCGTTTGCATACTGCAGATTAGCTCTACTAGCACTGCATATGTCTACTATATGTGAGCCTTGTAGAGTTTACAAAGACTTTATTCTGCACTACAGTGATTATATGAGTCCTGCTGGTCCCTAATTAATACAGCAATCATGCTTCATGATTATTATTATTCACGCAGCATAGATGAATATTAATGAATATTTCATTTAATCTGCGACCATACATATGTGATTGGCAGTCCTTTGGCGTTTTAACTGTCATGCAATTAATCAGAATAACTTTATTCAATCTGCATAAGCCCTTCATACTCCAGTTTTAAGTGATATTAAGGTGCCCACAGAGAGATTTTTGGAGTATGATCTTGGATTTGAGTATGATCTCACCTTGACTTTCTCCTCAGTGAAATGAAGTAAAACAGACGGACCAAGCAAGTGGAAAATCTATTAAGACTTTAATTTTCTCATTTGTTTTTTCAATACAGTTTGGACAGGAATTTTGCATGAATAACTTAACACAAATAAATAAAAACGACAGATTTTCTGTTGGACATCTTTGGGGACATTAGACATTTTGAGCAGCAGACGTGGTCTACAGTAGTCTCCGCTGGTTGATCTGTAACCGATAGCCCTTTCGGTGTGTTCCAACAATTCAAATGCGTTTGTGTCCACCGAGACCCCCCAGCTAGTGTAAAAACATGCATGTGATGCTGATGAGAACAGCTTCATAGTTGCATGCAGCTTTTTGTGATCGTCATACAAAAAAACTGATGTAAACGGGTAATCTTTTTCATGGGGCGTCCATAGCAAGCACCATACCTAACCACTTAATAAAAAAAAAAAAACGACAATAACAATATGAAAGAATAGCTCACAAGCTCATTTGAGCTTGTAGATCGTCTAAATATTTTACAACTTTTTAAACTCTTTCCATTCTGAAAAACCCTTTATCCATTATCACATGAAAAAAATAGGGTGCCAGATTGGCCAGTGTTGACACTCACGCAATTCTATTAAATTACTTATAATGTAATTGCAGTTAGCCTATTGTGCTTGATGTCGACGGCCCTTAACAAAGGCACGATGAAGCTGAGGTCATCAAACTTATAACTCCAGTTAAAATATAGAAGTTTCTTTTGTTTGGGGTCAAGTGAAACCTTTGAGACCACCGATTGGGGCTTCAAGTCCAGGTTGTGAACCAGCGGAGCTCTGCACCAGTGTCGAGGAAAACTAGCCTGGATACAACTAGGAAAGCACTGGTACAGTACATACTGTAGGTTCCTAATATAAAAGCATTTACACTCACAGGAGGTAGCATCTTACTCTCCCGCCTTTACAAACATTTGTACAATACTTTTTTTTTGTGCCACAGGCAAATGTTTACTGATCGTTATGATTGTCATAGCGATCCATCCACATTTGACTGTATTTAAATATATTTTTTTATATAGAAGTTTCTACAAGTGAAAAAGCTGCACGTGAAACACTTCAACATAAAAGTCGTGTCCGTGGGGTTTGAGGGTTGCACCTCTGAGACAGAGGTTTCCACATTCCAATAATTTGTTGTTGTTGCGATGGGACAGAATCTGTGTACCTATCTCCAGGTTTCATCTTTCTGTGCCTTTCCTGGCTTCCAATTTCATACTTGGTCAGTTTGACAATGTGGTGCAGAAGTATAAATTAATAATCTAACTGTTACGAGTTCGCAATGTGACAGACTCTGAGCTTGGAGATCAGCCCTGTTTTGACATTTTGGTACAGTAAGTTCTTAGTTAAAACACGTTCCATTATTATTTGTGCCTACAACAACGCAAATGATGACATCTAAAAAATTCAGCTGACGGGTCAAAAGTCTGTGTTTTCTAAAAAATTAATGAACCAAATGAAAACTATTAATGAAAACGTGTGAGTAATAAGAATAACTGCTCTGGATCCAGTGGGGCATCATAATCCACAATGGCCTTTCTTGGACATCATCATCAGCATTGTTATAATTCTTCTTATTATAATTCGTGTAAGGTTTTTCCGTCCCGCAGCCACAACGTTTTTGACAACAGTCATTACTGGAACAAGGAAAGCGTCCGGCGTGGCAGACAGCAGGGACATTGTACAACATAAAACAGCGTGTGCCCTTTTACACAAACAAAGCATTACAGTATTGCAGTCGGCGCGGTAGAGAGAGACGGAGCAGGGGGACAGCGCAGGATCACAGTTTGTTCTTCATTAAAATGGTCTTACAGAGAGATGGGCCAGACCTGTCAGACACTAGACCGAGAGGACAGACAGATAACAGCCGAGGCGAGGAGGAGGAGGATGAGGACGATGACACCCTAATCGCGGTTTCTAGTCGAAAAGGGTGATTGACAGGGCGCGCGGCCAATCAGGGTCAGATCATCATTCTATGTAAATGAGATCTTCAGATCTAAATTGCGTTAATCAAGTACAGGAAAGGTTAACGACAGCAGACGCGGCCGTGATAAATCTTCGTCATTACAGTGACTTGATTATGCAAAGTGTGTGTGTGCGTGTGTGTGTGTGTGTTGGGTGGTGGGGGGCTTACTGTACGTTACAGATGAAAGAGGATCACGTAGAATGTAGGATGTAGCTCGTTTGCATAATGCACGCACACACAGGCAATGCAGCAGCCACAGGCGAGTGGAAATTCACTCCTAAAGATCAGGTTTTGAGAAATACAGCCTGTCGAGTGTAAGGCTGTCACGATTGCAAATTTGTAACTTGACGGTTATATTGTCACACAAAATAATTGCGATTATGTTTTCCTTTTGGGGTTCATATTAAGGTCAAATATGACAAGTTACATTTCGCCTAGAAAGACAGTTTTGGCATATTTAATATTCTCCGTTTTAGTCACAGGCTAATTCTCTAAATCCCTAATGCCTAAATTATTTGCCTTTTTTGCAATAAAAAAAAAAAAAAAAATACATTTTTAAATACTTCAACTAGCCCAATATGAGCCTATTATGAAACTGCTGGAAACCGCTGCGCTGTGATTGGCTAAAATGCTGCCTTACCCAACACAACTCCCTCCCCCTCACACATTAACACCGCCTTGTCCTGAGCCCGATGAATGTTTTGCTTTCATGACTTGTTGACAGCAATAAAGATCTGGACCGTGTGCAGTCATGGTTCTGTCTGCATGGAAACAGCTGCAAAGTAGAAGGGGAAAAATGGAAAAAAGTATATAGTCTCTACTGCATATTTTTTTAATTTTTGGCTAAAAAGTTGCCTATTATTATACTTTAACAATTCAAAGAATTGCGCCCTTACAATTTCCTTCCCGCTGTAAACCTGTGCACCTGGTCGTGGTGTCTGACAAGTCAGACCCCTGGTCATTTTTACACATTAAGGAGACTTATATGTGGTCTCAGGAAACATTCTGCCAAACCCTCTATCTAACACCATGCCCACTCCTACTCCCCCCTGCGCATTTACTTTCCCTTTATTTAACTGCTGCTGGAACATAATAGATTAAAACTTTGAATTAATTAACCCTAAAAAGAACAGGTGCGCCCTTGGCATTTTGGTCTTCAAACGTACGTGGGCTAAATCTGGCGCGGCGTGCGTGCGACAGACGCGGTGCGAGTCTGGCGAGGGCCAGACACCGCCTGGGAGGGGGTGGGGAGGGGAGGGGGGGTTAATCATGGAACAAACTGGCCACCTGTTCTTTTGTACCACGACAACAGTGAAACATGGAAAACCACATACTGTGTGTACTGTACTGTACTGTACTGCAGCGGTTCCCAAAACAATGCTTATTCTAATGAGCCCTTCTCTAAACTCCACCCTTTGGGGGAGGAGTTTGTTCACTGTCCAATGCCAGTCCAGATACTCTAGCAACTGTTGCTATCCAGGTCAAGCTTTCTTCTTCCTCTAACGTGCCTATTGGACAAGGCTGGATTGGGGAGGGACTTAGTGAAGGGCTAATTTGTCCTGAGTAAAATCATTTCTTACAAACATTTTTAAAAAATATTAAATAGTTTGCAAAACATAAATTAGAGAAAAAAAGGAATTTCAGATTTTTTTTTTTAAATAAGCATTTAAATAATCCCAACAACTCATTGCATTGCTTGTATTTTTTAAATATGGCTTAAGCGGTTAATTCATCTTTTTTTGGTTCCCGGGTGGGTTTGGGGAAACTCTGCTGTACTACTACTGTCCGTTTCTTGGGTTAGGGGCATTAGTTACCTAGCTTCTCTCTTAGGGGGATTTTTGGCAACTCCAACAAGGTCGTCACCTTTCGGGGCAGGATAATAATTACACCAGAAAACGTTTACAGTTTGCTGTTTGGCTGCCGGCCTCGAGACCACAATGGAAAAAAAAAAAAAAAAAAAAAAAAATCGGTTCTGAAATATGGCATGACTGAGCCACACAGATAGTCGGAGTAGAGTAGAGCCCCCTCCCCTCCCCTAGCTCTCCCTCACACAAATCACATTCATTTCCAGGTCAACCGCCCAAAGGTCGGCACACAGGCTGATTTGTATGCGAAACAAACAGGAACAAGTGCATTTGGCAACAGTAGTGTCGATACAAACACAACGGAAGCATTGTGCGTGTGTCTGTGTGCGCGTGTGCATGTGTGTTCAGTACACACAGGTGCACCGCTGCACACAGCATGTGTCTGCCTTGTGCCAGCAGCACGCCACCTCTGCTTGCGTCTGGCACTGAAGCCTGAAGGCACGCATGTATACGTGTGTGTGAGAGTGTAGGTGCGTTGTGCATGTGTGTGCATACATGGTGCGCACACACACACACACAGATCCCCCTCCCCCCATATACACACGCACACACGCAATAGGTGCCCTGGGGTGGCTTTGACACACTCTAAAAAAACGGAACTATATGGATTGCTGCAACTCGGTAGCTTAAGTCAACACCGCAGGGACACACTCAGGCGCTAAACCAAGCGTGGCACAGCGAAGGGTTGGGAAGATAAGTCAGGAGAACAACAGGAATCCCAGCGCTGCCAGGAAGCATGTTGAAATTAATATGCAACGACCAACAAAGTTCTCCCAGCGGTCCCTTTTCACCGCAAACACACCGTGCCCTCCGGTCGCTCTGTTTGTTTGTCATGTCTGGCTCGGCCCGACTGGATTTAAACGAGGGGTTGGCGGCATGTCCGCCCGTGCGAGTGTGTGCGGGTGTGCAATGCGCGTGTGTGTGTGTGTCTGCGGATCGGCTCTCGACATTGCGTGGAGCCAAAGCCGCAGTGATTCTGGAAAACACCATAAATCCATGCAGGTATGTACTATATGTATGCAAATGTGTATCGGTATTCATGTTTGCTTGGGAAAAGGAGCCAGCTTAGGTGGTTCGGCGGCATTTAGTGAGGAGGGCGCCTCCGGGCAGACCAAGGACCAGAGGGAGGGGGACGATTATGTCTCCAAACTGGCCTGGGAATGCCTCGGGATCCCCCCGGATTGAAGCTACCAACGTTGCTCTGAAGAGGGGGAAGTCTTTAGCTCTTGGCTGGAGCTGTTGCCCCCCGTGCGACCGACTTCGGATAAGCGGTTGAAGGTGGATGAATGGATGTACTGGAAGGCACGTAGGCAGTGGTGTCCCTTATTTACAACCTTATAGGCCCTCGTTGCCGGGTGTCTGCTTTCACCCCCTGCGTTGAGAGAATGTCCTCATATACTCGCACAGCAACATGTACGGAAAGCACCTAAAAAAAAACAGCCGACGTTATGATACAATGCGAGCGTACACAACGTGAGAGCGTATTGCATGCTCTCACGTGCGTATAAGCGCCCATGCAGCAGCCGACAGACCCTCCCTCTCCTCTCCAACCTCACCACTGCTCTATCAACATGTCCAGCACTCGGTTGACGTTCAGGTCCGACTCCAAGTCGTCCAGGAAGGGTGCGCTGGCCGGCGCGGGGCTGAGCGGACGCAGGCCGCTGGACAGCGTCTCCAGCCACTCGCAGGGGTCGAAGAAAGCCACGCCGGCCTTCCTCTTCCTGCTTCCTCCTCCTCCTCCTCCTCCTCGCGCCAACGCAGCCGAGGCGGAGAGGGGAGAGGCGCAGAGCGGAGGGGGAGGAGGCGGGGGAGGGAGCGGCGCCGGAGCGGACGCCACCACTACGGGGGACGGCGGCTCCAGCAGGAGGGAGGAGCAGAGCGGTGACGACAGGAAGTTGTCGATGTCTTTGTTGCATCCGCCGCTACCGGCCTGCTGCTGCTGCTGCTGCTGGGAGGAGGGCTGTTGCTGCTGCTGCTGCTGCTGCGATTGGTCGCTTTGCTGCTGCGAAGGCTGCTGCGGTTGGTTGTCGTTTTGCTGCTGCTGGGATTGGTTGTCGCTCTGCTGCTGCTGGGAGGACGGTGGCTGCGATTGGTCGCTTTGTTGTTGGGAGGGCTGCTGCGATTTGTCGCTCTGCTGGGGCGCGTCGGTGTTGGGGGCGTCTGAATGAATGAACAGAGAATGATATTTTTAATCAATTAAAAATGTCTAAAAGGGTTACTATTACAATTACGTTTTTGTCCAATCTGTATGGTGGAGTAAATGTTACTACAATACAAACTATAAAATTGGGGTTGTATTTTTGTCTCACTGCTCTTTAATTGAGATGTTTAGGTAGTGTCAAAGGACGCATAGACGCATAGACTTAATTGGTGGTCAAGATTCAGATCAGGCAGAAAAGGAAAATGACCCACAAAATGTCTTACAGAATTAGAAAAAATATAATAAATAAAGAGAAAACAATCACCAAGCTCACAAGATGACATAAAGCAACACGGTGTGAGCTTGTACAACATAGATTTTTAACACGCATGTTTAATGGCAGATTTACAGTTTTAGAAGAGATACTGACCAGGACAATAGCTTGGCACTGGCATCCAGTCATCCAGAATGTCTTCTAAGGACTGACTGGGGCCCCATCTGTGGAGGAGACACATACAACCTTTCATTTAACTTACCATTACATAATGATATTCATCACAGCCTACATTGTGTTGGAATTGGAAATGATTCATTTGAGGGCTGACCTGTGCTTTCTGGATGGCCTCCTGTAGCTCCTCCTCCAGGCTGCGGATAGTGGGAGTGGGAGGAGTCTGAACCGGGCTGGCTGTAATCTGAATGGGCAGCTCAAAGTCCTGGCCAATCGGGTCGCACGGCTGGCAGTGGAATACCTGATGATTGGACGAACAGTTACTGTAGTTGACAGGTCATAATGAAGGTAAGCTCTAACTGTAAGTTACCGTTTCTTCAACATCTGAGTCTGGAGACCACAAATGGATCAAAAAGTAATATATTTAGAAATTACGGGCTCCATTTTCGTTACACGCTAAACCCCTTCTCCCTTTTTTACTATTTCGATTAACTTTTTGGAATAGTTCAAAATGCTAATCTATTGGCACATTGTGAGCTCGCTATTTTTTTAAATAGTTTAAAAAGGCAAGGAAGTTAAGGGATAAGGAGTTTAGCGGTGACGAAAATCTAGGCCTTCATCTCTAGTGATATCCTTGTTTGTCCAAAGGGGCTCCACTATCATGAATTTTACATTTTTCAAGGTGTTTTGGTGTTTTTACCATCCCCAGTGTATTTCTACACCCCCAAAACATGTCATTTTGCACTGTGTTTAGAGCCACGTTTTAAACGTTATTGCAACTACTACTAAAGTCTGTGACTTTGTGGTATCATAAAAAAAAATGTGGAGATAAGAGGTCGATCTGCCCACATATAAAACTAGGGGTCCTTGAAAATAAAGTTTGGAGAATTTTTGCTGTAAGGTCATGTTGCTGGGCTGTAGATGTAGGGCAATCACCCTCTAATAGGACCCTGTTTTATGTGATTAGGCTAATCTAACGGTGTGTGCGTGCGTGTTAGTGTGCATGTGTATGCGTGTTTGTGTGTTAATAGTTTTGCTCTCCTCGGAGACTGAGCCTGTAGTCTCCCCTCGGTATATTTCTCTTTTGTGAGGTCAAACAACTTTCTTACATTTTCAGTACGTCCCATTCAGTAAAGTTACCCACTAACTGAGTCCTATTTATATGCTTTAACTAATGTGGCGGGTGTCAAAGTGTGTTTGTGCTTGTGCAGCGTGTGCGTGCGCGCGCGTGTGTGTGTGTGTGTGTGTGTGTGTGTGTGTGTGTGTGTGTGTGTGTGTGTGTGTGTGTGTGTGTGTGTGTGTGTGTGTGTGTGTGTGTGTGTGTGTGCGTGCGTGCGTGCGTGTGTGTGTTTTCCCTAGCGGATGCCGTTCGGCAAACCACAGCATTTTGACTTTATTTTATTTTAAGGTCACATACCCGCATAAGCATTAAGCAACTGTGGAATACCAGTATTCTTAATTTATTTGAGTATTTATATGTTTTGATACTTTATACTGTATGTTTGATACTTGCAACTTGATGTGCTGTACATTACCCTACCTACTTTAAGCCCAAACTACCAAAAGTAGCTAGTCACTTAGTGTTACTAAGGGCTCGCCCTTCTCCAACTGTGCATCATGTCTGTATCCACTCTAGAGTTTAGACTATCGAGACAGAAATGGCAGAGAGGGGGCTCAACTGGGGAGATCTCGAAACAACAGCAAAAAGGCCGAGTGAAACAGAGGACATTTGTCAGTGGCCTATGCACCCTAGAGGAGCAAAGGGCTTAAGTTTGTGGAGAAAAAAGTAAATGCAATATATTTTACTCAAAATGTATAATATTACATTACTGGAAAAAATAAACATTAATGAAAGTAATATATTGCATCAGTTACTTGACAACACTGCACACCACTGCAACAAACACTAAAAAAATAACATTTTGTTGCTTTTTAACCCAGTGGTGTGGTTTAGTCTTATTTGGTAAGTATACAGTAGTAACCTAACCTGTGTTCAGGGCACTACGACACACACTGCAGTGGGTAAGTGACTTTGTTCTGCTGTGTTTCTTCAAGAAGAGCAGTGCCCTGGGACTGTAAATATTCTTATATACAGAGACACATTTCTGTATTTCTTTTTATTGAGACAGGCAAGAAGGATCCAACTCCCGTTGGATTTTGGAGCTAAATAATTTATAAGGCAGAAGCTCATTCCGATATACAGGGGGTGGAGGAGTGGAACAAAATCCCAATGGAAATAACATTTGCCCAGACTTTGAACATCTTTTGAATTGGCTGATGGGCAAGATAGAGAAGAGAGCAGTGGAAGCTCTATCGAGGGTCCTCTGGTTGGTCTGTAATGGACCTTATTGGTATGGCTGGAGATGTTTTCATTTGGTTTGCTTTTTTGTTTTGTTTTGTTTTTCAAAGCTACTCTCCATCTACAGTATGTACTGATCTTTTGTATACTGATGTCATGACTGTTGTCTGGATTAAGAGCATCTGCTAAATACCAAAATTGTAAATTGTTGTGATTCTTATTGTTTTGGTGATTTTATTTATCATGTGTTTTATGAGTGATATACTGTACCATAGCTAAGCTGCAATGATGTGGATCACAATGGAATCAAGTCCTTGACTTTTTGTGCAATCCTGAGAATTATTCTCTACTATGCACGGCATCAAATGAATCACATCAAGTAAGAGCTAGAGTTTTACCTGAGTAAAGAACTAGTGTTCTACCCGAGTAAATAGCTTGTGTTTTACCTGGGTAAATAGCTAGTGTTTTACCTGGGTAAATAGCTAGTGTTTTACCTGGGTAAATATCTAGTGTTTTACCTGGGTAAATAGCTAGTGTTTTACCTGGGTAAATAGCTAGTGCTTTACCCGGGTAAATAGCTAGTGTATTACCTGTGTTTTACCTGGGTAAATAGCTAGTGTTTTACCTGGGTAAATAGCTAGTGTTTTACCTGGGTAAATAGCTAGTGTTTTACCTGGGTAAATAGCTAGTGTTTTACCTGGGTAAATAGCTAGTGTTTTACCAGGGTAAATAGCTAGTGTTCTACCTGTATAAACAACTAGTGTATTACCTGGGTAAATAGCTAGTGTATTACCTGTGTTTTACCTGGGTAAATAGCTAGTGTTTTACCAGGGTAAATAGCTAGTGTTTTACCTGGGTAAATAGCTAGTGTTTTACCTGGGTAAATAGCTAGTGTTTTACCTGGGTAAATAGCTAGTGTTTTACCTGGGTAAATAGCTAGTGTTTTACCTGGGTAAATAGCTAGTGTTTTACCTGGGTAAATAGCTAGTGTTTTACCTGGGTAAATAGCTAGTGTTTTACCTGGGTAAATAGCTAGTGTTCTACCTGTATAAACAACTAGTGTTTTACCTGGGTAAATAGCTAGTGTTTTACCTGGGTAAATAGCTAGTGTTCTACCTGTATAAACAACTAGTGTATTACCTGGGTAAAGAGGACTTCTGTCTGCTCGTCCAGCGGCTCCGTTTTCACTCGGACTCGGCCTGGATCCTGTTGCAGGAACGGATGGAGCGCTCCGGGGACACACGACTGCAAAGACATGGACACACACAGTGTGACGAATGCTTAATGTCAGCCTCCCTCATAAAGACAATGTTATTAGCTAATTATATCCCCCTGATGTCCCTGCATGTGCCTCGTGGCTAAGGGTAGACTAGACCCCCTGGTGAGTATAGCATTAAAATTGTATTATGTGATGGCAGTGGATTTAGTGGCTAGAGAGGTCGTCTCTCACATCCAGGCCTGGACTGGGGATAGGGACTCTGTGTCACCCAGTTGGTGAGCAAACCCAAAGCATTAACTTCAAAAACTATGCCTAGGAGGGGAAAAATAATCATTTGAATCAAAGCTGATTTCTGTTACTAAACCTGATACATATACTGTATCACAGTGTCAGAGGCTTATTCTAATAAATTGCCTGTCAATTTGCCATCTATGCATGAGACACGTGAATGCACATTTTGTGTGCACGCGCATTTTGCAGAACCCCTTAGTACCCTAATCTCACAAACACTATGAACAACCTTACCATATTCTAAAATAAACATAAAGGTAAAACCAGGTGGACATGTGCAAAACATTGTGAAGAGAGACTTCGGCCGCAGTCTTTATGTGTGAAAGTATCCTTGAGCAAGACACTTGTTTCCTGTTATTGCCGTAGATTTACGCTTATCAAATACAGTTATGATCACCGCCATGACAAAGATCTACAGCAATCTTTGATTAGTAGCCCTATTGTTGATATGATCCTGATGCTATAGCACCAACCTCCTCTTGCCAGGCATGCCAGCTGAGGGACCCGAATAAGAGACAGACCGGAAGCCACATTCCTTGAGCTAATCTAAAATGTCTGATCAAAAACATAGACCGAAATATGACATACATGTTACATGAAAATCACTGGCAGTAGCTACCTACAAAAATAAAAAAAAATGTTGGCAGAGCTTCCAATTGGTTCCATTTATTCTCATAGTTCCATTAATTCTGACACCAGATTATACAGTAGTTCCTGACACCAGATTATACAGTAGTTCCTGACACCAGATTATAGCTGCAGCAACATTCTAGCTTTTGACGCTAGATTCTACAGTAGTTTCTGACACTAGATTCTAGTTATTGACACTAAATTATAGTTTCTGATGATAGGATCTACTTTTGACACTAGAATTTAGTTTCTGACGCTAGAATCAAGTTTTTGACACTAGATTCTATAGTTTCTGACGCTAGAATCAAGTTTTTGACACTAGATTCTATAGTTTCTGACGCTAGAATCAAGTTTTTGACACTAGATTCTATAGTTTCTGACGCTAGAATCATGTTTTTGACACTAGATTCTATAGTCTCTGACACTAGATTCTAGTTTTTCTGAAAAATCTGTGTTCCTGTGTCCAAGGCCAAGCCAAGGACCACCAGAATTATCCATATTTGGCTGCAGACCCCCCCCCATCTGAAAACATGTTGTTCTTGGGATCCCCCAGATGCGAAAATTTGAGTTAAAAATGTTTGCTTCCAAAATAAACATATTCAGAGATTTGCAGCACATTTTCACAATTTTTCAAAAATAGCAGAACAACAAGCTCATGTCGCGCCACTCGGTGGCGCGACATGAGCTTGTTGATCTGCTATTTTTCAACAGATAAAACACCGAAACGCGTTCAGGACACAAAGGGTTAATCTAAGAGTTACGGCATCCGTGAAATCAAACAGTTTGAGATAAGATGGGGTTGTTCCTCACCTCGGGCGCTGTGCCGAAGGAGCGGTCCCGCGGTCGGTTCCTCCTCCTCTCCCTCATGGCCTCCTCCAGGCTCTGCTCCATCTGCTGCTCCAGGTCCGTCCTCCAGGGGGCGCCGCCGCCACCGCACTGCTGCAGCGGCGAGGGGGCGGAGCATGGTGAGGAGGAGGAGGAGGAGAGGGGCAGGCTGGGGCTGGGCGTGCCCGACGGGGTGCCGGCGGTGGGAGGAGCCAGGAAGACGCACTGCTCCCCCGCCGCCACGCTCACCGACACCGCCTTGGACGAGACGCCGGTCAGCAGGGCGCCTCCGTGAGGGAGGCCGCCCGGGACGCCACCGCCCTGGAGGACTCCGTTGGGAATACCACCGCCGGGCTGAATGGACCACCAGAGGGTTAAAGGTAGGGTAAGTGATTTGAAATTCATGGTGTAGTACCAGCCTGGTGCACTAGGGGGCCCCAACAGTAGCTACACTATGTGAACCTAATGCTCGATCCTGATTGGAGGAGAATTCACCCACCACCTGGGGAACTTTTATTAGCTCCTCTGCTAACGTGGGGGAGGGGGAAACTCCATATATGGTCTGCACACCTTATAATAGAGCATTTTAACAGAAAAAAATATTTTTTGGGTGATATCTGACAAAAGTGAAATCACTTCCCCTACCTTTAATGTTAGTGAGCTAAAGTCCTTACAAAAAAGTTGTTCTACAAGTACTCAAGCAAGCATTGGCAGACTGGAGTCCCAAATCAGGCCAGGGAATCATACACCAGTCGGGCCACTAACATGGTCAAAAAAATTAAACAATTAATTCCAGTCTTTAATGTCTTGTGAATGCAATTTTGTTATGTCGAGCATTGAAATTATGAATACAACCTCATTACCAGGTAAAAGCAATGGACAACTGGATTATACTGTATGTGTATGCCTTCTGGCTGGCCTGATATAAGAAATATTTTTTTTAGCATAGAAACACTGCACTGGTACTTACTACTTTGGCTGGGCCTGGCCTGCCCTGGACGTTTCTCAAATGAAATAAATACAATAATAATAAATCAAACAATAAATAAATAAAATTGCCCTTATTTTTTGTAGGATAGAAACACTAGTTTGCATGGGCCTGGCCTGCCTTGGACTTTTTTTGGCAGGCAGGCCACTAGGTGGCAGGCCACGGGAAAACCTCCCGGTATTCCCCTGTGCCAATCCACCTGCGTGAGCAAGTACTGGTCAATAATAATACCGTATAAGCGTTATCGCAGGTATTTCTTACGGAGGTGTCAGGGTACTTGCACTCTGGCCACTTGCTCTACACAAATAGGTCATGGGCTACTTGGATGCAATGAGAAAGTTACTATTTCTAGTTACTATTGTTTTGAGCTTACCGAATTCTGGCCTGACTACCCATTACAGCAAAAAAATGCAAAACTACAATAATAACCTGGATGTAGATGCGTTGTCCGGGGCTGGAGACGGGCGAATCCGGTCCGGAGCTGGAGGCTGAGCTTCCGCTGGGACTGTGGCTGGGCGGGGGCAGCAGGGAGGGGGTCTGGGACGTGCAGGGGGCCGTGGAGGGGAGCAGGGGCTCCAGCTGGCACAGGGGGGTGGGGGTCAGACAGGTGTGGGGCAGCTGGAAGGGCCGGAGGCGCAGCAGCAGCGCCGGCTTGGTGCCGGACACCGGCAGGCCGCGTTTCCTCAGCTGCTGACGTAACTCTGACACCTGGGGAGAGAGAGGGGAAGAGGGGGTTAAAGGGGGATTTTTTCCATTTTCAACATTTTACTATGCCATTGACATACCTTGCGCAGACATACCCACGTTCAGTGTTTCCTAGAAATGGAGGTCTGATAAAAAAAAAATCAATAATATGGTGAAACGAAACTTGATGACGTCATCAAGTTGTGTCTCACCATGTTAGTGATTTTTCTTTTCTTTTAGGAGCTATTTTCTGAGTGTACAAATGTGAACCAAATGGACCCGCCAGGGTTAGAGAATGGGTGGAATCCTCCTTTAATGGATAACAGCTTCGAGAGGCAAATGGCTAGCGACACGCTTCTGACAAAAGACTACCAGTTTATTCCTCTACTCGCTGTGAGCCTGTAGCTGAGCTACTTTCAATTGCTCGTAACGATAGGGCTGTAGTGGGTATTGATTTGGTGTTTGTAATAACAAATAATTATTACAAATAAAGTTATTTGTAATAACCTATTGGCCCCTGAGTATACAGTAACACTACGTTGTTTTTTTGTTTTGTTTTTCCAAAATGGGCTTGTATTATATTCGGGAGCTATACTATTTATCATTTAATGTGTTTTTAAAGTCTTTTAAAATCGTAAAGTGTTAATATATTCGAGACAATACGGTAATAATCAAAATCTACAAAGTAACTACAAACTTTGTAGTATTTGGTTCGAAGACAAATAGTGGAATAGAAATAAAAGTATTGGAAATGCTCAAATAAAGTACTAATACTTAACAAACTGTAAATGTAGTTGGATACTTTCAACTAACTCATAAACCAACTCCAAATCAACACTCCAAAATAAAATATGCAAGACTCGCATTTTGGCAAAGAAAACACCAGATCAGAGAAGAAGGCTGCTTGCCAAAACGTGTTCTCAAATAAATGCTGAGCCAGCTAGCCTTTCTTGTAGGCCTATATCTTTCATATTTGAGTGCCGCTTTTCCCCCACTAAAAAGCCTATTCGCACTTCCAAGACCGCCGGTGTTTGCTGAATTATGATAGGTAATTTGGCCTGTAATTATTATCACAGCCCAAATGAATGACATCGCACTGGTCCATTCGCACTGGGATGAAAAACACTCTGATTATTCCATATTACCTGAAAGTCCTGGGGTAATACTAATCCCGTTCCAATAGGGGTTTCAGTTGATTTACGAGTTAAATTATCTTCAAAGATGAGTAACCCCCTCAGAACAGGGGCGGATGTAACATGTTCCATGGGGGGGGGGGGGGGGGGGGGGGGGGGGGCAAGAGAAAATGGTATGGGTGCGGCTTCATCGCACCCATACCATTTTCGGTTACAGGACTTTTATTAGGCAAGTAAAGCATCAATAATAACATCAGTTGTTGTTGAAGTTGCAACAGCATGCATAAAGCTAAAGGTCTGACTCAGAGAGTTTTCTGTTTTCAATGATGAAATGCTGTTGGTTTAGTGGTGACACAGCTGTAGTGTTAGTTAGTAGCAGTAGTAGTGTTTCAAATCATTTTAAATATAAGCACTTTAATTTGAAATATCTTGGGTTGTTTTGCATGGCATCGTGTTTGGGGGGGCAGACTGGGTATTTAGGGGGGCATTGATCCGCCCCTGCCTCAGAAGAAGTGTACCTGCTTTTCTTACTCTGATAAAAAGGTGATAAAGATCTCTCTCTCTCTCTCTCTCTCTCTCTCTCTCTCTCTGTCTCTCTCTCTCTCTCTCTCTCTCTGTCTGTCTGTCTGTCTGTCTGTCTGTCTGTCTGTCTGTCTGTCTGTCTGTCTGTCTGTCTGTCTGTGTTACCGTTAGGTCCACGAGGTTAGCAGGCAGCAGCTCGGGCTTCGGGGTGGTGGTGGTGCTTTCGTCTGCGGGGTTTTGGTTTGTAGGCTGGGCTCCGGAAAACCTGACCATCTGATTGGTTTCTCCTCCACTGCAGACGGCATAGGAAAAAAAATGAAATTCCATCTCCTTGATGATAAGCAAGACCCTTCATCGTCCCCCTGCCGCCCCACTGAAACAGATCCTCTCTCCCCCCTCTGCAATTTCAGTTGTAGAGCTTTTAACTAAATCCTCCTCCTGCCACCTCTGCTTCTCGGCTCCTGTTGCTCTTGTCCTGGTAGCTTCTCTTTACTATAAACCATCCACTGCCAAGAACGACTTTTACGCTGTTATTTTTCCCGTGTTAGAGATGTTTTATCGAACACATGTACAGATTTATAGGTGGATTATTTTGTTGCAAATGTGTATTGAACTCTGATCTCATTCCAGGGTGCGCTCCTAGTAAAGATGAATATTCTGTCACTACTTGCAAGTTTGGAGGGCTGTCAGTTGAGTATTTTAGAATCAAATTATTTTAGGATCAATACTGCCTGTCAACTATGGGTCTGATCATTATATTATCGACTGGACAAGATACTCTTTATGCTTTAAATGACCGGGGTGCACATTATTTCTTGTAAAAATATATTTCTTTTATCTTTCATCTGATACATAGATCGCAATATTATTTATCACTGGATATTTATCACTGGATATGTGGATGAGGTGAATCTCAAGTCAAAGACTGCATACCCGGGCACAGCATTAGCTTGTTGCTGTGGCTGTGTTGGCTGTTGCTGCTGTTGTTGTTGCTGCTGCTGTTGCTGTTGTTGCTGCTGCTGCTGTTGTTGCTGTTGTTGTTGTTGCTGCTGCTGGTTTTGGAGGATTTGCAGCTGCAGGAACACCTGCTGTTTCTGCAGGAGATGAGAGTAGGCGGGGTCCACCATGGGCTGGGCAGGGGTGGGGCTCTTCTTACTGGCCCCTCCCACTGAAGGAAACAACAATTGTTCGGAATTAAAACAGACTTATTTAAATGGGATTTTAATTCCATTCATTCATTCATTCATTCATGCTATTATGTTAGGAAAACAAATCATGAGACTAAAATTACAAACATGTTAGAAAAAATATTAAATATTTAGAATAATACATTGCTTCCTCAAAATAATAGGGTGTTTAGTTGATATTGTGTGCTCACATTCCATGTCCCATAATATTCGGATATATTTTATTACATGACAGGCTGTGCGTTATAACGATTATTGGCACTACAACGTTGCTTTCGGAAGTCGACTCCGGTCCATTCCTGCACATCACTGACATGCCAATAATCATGATAACGCACACCGTCGAGAATAACATTGCCACATAAAAACACTTTTTCTGAGAGCGTACAAATGCAACCAAATGAACCCTAACGGGTTCATTTGGTTCCATTCGTACGCTCTCAGAAAAAAGAGGCGTCTAAAGAGATCCATTAACATGGTGAAAATACATCTTGATGATGTCATCAAGATGTTTCACCATGTTAGTGGATTTCTTCAGACCTCCATTTCTTGGGAACACAGAATGGGGAAACGTTTTTTTTTTTTTTTATCATGTCCATCCAGCATCTCTAAGGTATAACTAATGACATAATAAAATGTGGAAAATGGGTCGACTTCCACTTTAATAAAAAGGCAAGAATAATCCATTATTTCTGATAGAGCATGTGGGCAGGTGGGCTTAGTGGTTTGTTACCTGCGGTCGCAGGGCTAACTCTCTGGTCAGGAGGAATGTACTGGTGGTATTTGAGTTTCCTCATCTTGGGTTTGGTCTCCCGCGGTTTCCGCGGGCGGGGGAGACGGGCGGAGGAGGCCAGGGAGGGGACCAGGGCGGAGGAGGAGGACGAGGGGCTGCCGGGGGGCCTGGCTGTCTGAGAGGACCCAGGGAATTATGGAGGGAGAGAGAGAGAGAGAGAGAGAGAGAAAGAGAGAAGGGGTTAATTTAACCTTTTAATTGGTTCACAGCCTGCAAGTGGTCCTTGAGGGAGCAGGTCCCAGGTGGTCCCCAGCTAAATGATGTGTGTGAAATGAAAGCGAATACGGGGTCCATTTGATCTCATTTTCACGCTCCGACGCGTACATTTCTGTTCGACATCTGCAATAGTTAATTCATAAGAAGTCAAGAACAAAATTAATGTAAAATAATTGAGGGCAAGCACTTATACCAGGATTTCAGTATGAGAGGCTAAACCTCAATAAATTATGGTCCATGGCCCAAATGCATAATAAATATATAATGGACTTTTGATATGGAAAACCACAATTTTAAATTTAGTTAATTGACCAGCAGCAGGGCCACTATACGCTCTAGTGATGTGTGTACACCAAATATCTTTGGCGAAGAAAATAGGGGGAAAAATAATTCTGATGTTCTTCCCGGGATGGAGATGATAGAGTCCATGATACCGCATTATTATTATTATGGGCATCCATCTGTAAAATCATACACTCATCCATGATAACCCAATAACTCTTGATACATAATAAATAATAGTACAATTATGCAAAACAAAAATACATATTATACAAATTAAGCTACAATAAATTTGATTGATTTGATTATAAAAAGATTGTTTTCTTTGCATAATGATGTATTAGATGTATTAGTATTAGACATCGGTCCAACAGCTCATTGAGGGTTGTTTTAAAGGGGAATTCCACCCATTTAACATTTTCCTGAGAGTGTACAAATGTGAACCAAATGGACCCAAATGGACCTGGAGCGGTTGCACACCATCAGGAAAAAAAGGTCCTAAAATAAAAATCATTAACGTGATCATCATCAAGTTGTGTTTCACCATGTTTTTTTTTTCAGACCTCCATTTCAGGGAAACACAGAATGGGGGGGAAACTTTTTCATCATGTCCACACAAGATCTATCAGGTACATTAATGACATAGTAAAATGTTGAAAATGGGTGGAGTTCCTCTTTAAACACATCAAAACAATGCATCCATGTTACCACAATAGCACGAGGGACTATACTGTACTGTATGTTCTCCCTGCCAGCCCAGAAGGTAATATTATATTACACCAGTGAAAACGTCACGTCAGGTCATGTCATGTGTGACTCAAAGTGATTTATGCCAAGGTCATATCCTGATATGAAATGCGAATGCGAGAGCCGGGCCAACACACCGATATATAGCTGACATTATGCGTGTGCACGTGTGTGTGTGTGTGCGTGTGTGTGTGTGTGTGTGTGTGTGTGTGTGTGTGCGCGCGTGTGTGTGTGTGTGTGTGTGTGCACGTTAACCTGCAGGGCCCCTGGGATATGGAGCTCCTGCACCTACATGTATGAATGTGTGTGAATTGACAGTAATGAATGCAGAGAGGTCACAGATCCCTGACTGACCCGACCTTTGGGTTTAAATGGAAAACACGTGCAGCTTTGTTGCACGTCCGTCATCAAAGCTCAATTGAAACGAACGACAGCTGACGCGTTTCACTTTCTCTCTTTTTAAGCCAGCGGCTGTTTCTTTTTCTTTTCTGGAAAAAATGTATAGTGTCAAGGAGCCGAGAAATGGCATGTATTTGATCGTATAGGTTTGGTGCACTGGTCTTACTTGTGGAAACAGGGGGAGGGCTGTCTTAAGGGGTCCATAAAACGCTCCTTCCGTTAAGTAAGGGATAACACCTGACAAACCGGTGTTGTTTCATAATAATTGACCGAGGCGCAGCCAAGGTCACTTATTAGTAAACAAACGGTGTTATCCCGCTTATTACATGGCTTAAAATCTTAATAAATAACTAATAATTGACAGAAATAGTACACAACAAGGCTGCTTTTATGTTCGTCCCGGGCTAGGAGGTCTGAGCGGAGTGGTCCGTTGTTGTGACATACAGTATGTGACCACTCACGTGACCAGAACGCTGGCTTCTGATTGGAGCATTCATTCAAAGCCATGTAATAAATTTCAACAGGACATGCGTCTTGTTCTGAGAAGTCAGGCAAGGCACTATAAATTTGTTGCAAGATTCACCAGAGCCGGAATCTGTTCAGCCTTTTTCCACGCTTGTGCGTTATCGTATCCCTCTCGATCAGACCAGTAGCAGAGCTGACACTAGCTCCCCGGGTGAACAGCCCTTTACTGAGACAACATCTCGACAAGTTTCACTTTATCAAGTAGATGGACAGACAGTAAAAAAGTAAAACATTTTCGACCGACAGCCGGACAACTTCCCCTTTAAGTAAGTAGATGCACACTGCAACAGGTCATCAGGCCGTGGTATACTTTTCTCAAACCCAGTCAGGTCAGTCAAAGTCAAGAGGCCATGCAAGGTTTTAAAAGTGGTTCAAAGGACAAGCTGCATGAGTAAAAAAAAAAAAAAAAAACCCGCCGCCCATCATCTCCTGTCGAGCCTCCTAACGAGCCGCAGCTTACCTTTGGCAGCAGGGGCGTGGCCGGTGCGGAGGTCGCGTACATTCCTCCGGCTCTCCCGGTCGTTGCCGTGGAGGTGGCGTCGCCCGGCGCCATGCTCATTGGCTGG
The DNA here is from genome assembly GCA_039105355.1 of Benthosema pterotum. Lineage (NCBI taxonomy): Eukaryota > Metazoa > Chordata > Actinopteri > Myctophiformes > Myctophidae > Benthosema > Benthosema pterotum. The sequence continues at coordinate 11,768,319 of CM076967.1, read as the reverse complement.
CCGCTGCCCTCGGTTGCCGGGAGCAACACCAAAGCCGACTGAAAGGCAAAAGCAAAGAAGAAAAGAAAAAGGAGGAGAGGGAAGAGAATGTCAGAGAGCCGGCCACCAGCGAGCCTATTAATACACCTGTCTGTCTGCTAACATTTACTCTCCACTCCGGCCATGCGGCGTGCTCCGGAAATCTAATGCGCTCATCAAGAACACCTTTTTTTTCCTGCAGCAGATAGTCATTTATTAATATAGAGCAGTGATTCTCAAGCAGTTTTCATCTCAAGGTGACCTCTGGGTTTGATACGCGGCGCAGGCCACAGAACCCCAGCTGATACTTTGGTTTTGATCTCTGGGACTCCAGTGTACTGCGTCAAATTCTCGGTGTCCTCAAATGGACTATTGCAGGTAGATTTGGCTAAATACAGTATGAGTTGCAGACCCCTTAAAGGGTCCGGTTGGATCATAAAGTAATCATGTCACTGCGCTGTTCAATTCAGCACTATTACTCATTCCAGGAGTGTCTACATACCTTGTTGTAAAGCTGACTAATCAGTGATTAAACAATATAAAATACAATACAAATTGGTATTATTCAAGGTAATAGACCTGCGCAGTGACGTCACCGCCCCTGTTCCAGAAGTGAACTCCCCATTCATTTTTCTCATAGACCTTTCGAAAATAATTTATATGAAGACGATTACGCCACGGACAAAGCCAACTCGGGTCGTGGTGAATCATGAGGACACACACAATCTTTTTGCACAATCAAATAACTTCTAAGATGAAAAACGACACAAAAAGTGTTGTATCCTGCCGTTTTTTACTACTTGCTAATTAGATATTGCATGATCATATTGTGTGTGTTGTCATGATTTGTCACGACCCGAGTTGCTTTTGTCCGCGGCGCAATCGTGTTTTTATTAAGCATTTTCGAAAAGTCTATGAGAGAAATGAATGAGGAATCCATGACTGGAACAGGGGCGGTGACGTCACTGCGCAGGTCAATAGAGGCAACTTTAGTGTGTAAAAACACTGTGCTTGTAAACAGATTTGTTTAAAAACAGAATCTAACTCCAACTTACCTAAACTCTATTGGCTCATTGTGAATCTGCTGGAGACTGCTGTGCTGTGATTGGCTAAAACACTGCACCCCCCCCCCCCCCCTTACAAATTAGCTCCACCTTTCATGAGCCCGACGAATGTTTTGTTTTCATGATTTGTTGATGATCAACAAAGTTCTGGGCCGTCTGCAGGATGAAGCAAGCGGCTGTCTGCAGGGAAACAGCTGCAGCATCAAAGCAGAAGCAACGAATAGGGGGAAAAGGTGGCTATATATCTATTTTGAAGTTTGGCTAAAAGGTTGCCTCTATTACCTTTAAGATGGACAAATAATTCCAAAAGTTAGGTTTCCGAACGTATGTGTGCTAGTTTAGTTTGATATTTGGCCTCTGAATGGAAGCCTCTTTGAGGCCGTCCGTGTCCCTCCCTTTCAATCCAAACCTGTCATCATCATCATCATCATCATCATCATCATCATCATCTCCTCTACCTGAGCGTGACCGGGGCTGTGGTGGAGGGGCGGGACCGCCGCGGGCGACAAGTCACTCAGTAATTGGTCACCCGGGAGGCCCGGCGAGGAGGAGGAGAAGGATGGAGACTGCTGGCGGAGGAGGAGGAGGCCGTGCTCTGTGGCAGCGGCGGCAGCGGAGGAGGAGGAGGAGGAGCAGGAGGAGATGTCACCTTCGAAGACATCAGAGGACAGGGGGAAGGAAACCTGCACGGGACCTGCAGGAGACCAAGATACCATACAGGGGTCAGGGAGACGCAGGGATGCAGGCATGGGAAAAGGACTGGCGTTTCTTTTTTACTGGAGTAAAAGCAATGATATTGCAACTTAACTTATTCTGTTCGGGAAGCCCTTTTGGTGTTTTGATTAGATATTTAAAAATACCAACTGTACAAGATCACAGAGCACCACCGAGTGGCACGCTAGGAGCTTGCAGATCTGCTATTGTTGGAAAGTTGTGAAAACACGGTGCAAATGT